>JAREIK010001963.1:263183-537518 GCA_029783825.1 Sapria himalayana | reverse complement strand
TGAAAAATAAGAAAAAAAAGCAATAAAAAGAATATGAAGAAAAAGAGAATAAGAAGAATAAAAAAAATAAAAAGAATTATAAGAATTAGAAGAATAAAAAGAATAAGAAGATTAATAAGTTAAGAAGAATAAAATGAATAAAAAGAATAAGAATAATAAGAATAATAAGAATAATAAGAAGAATAAGAAGAATAAGAAGAATAAGAAGAATAAGAAGAATAAGAAGAATAAGAAGAATAAGAAGAATAAGAAGCATAAGAAGTATAAGAAGAATAAGAAGAATAAGAAGAATAAGAAGTATAAGAAGAATAAGAAGAATAAGAAGAAAAAAGAGAATAAGAAGAATAAGAAGAAAAAAAAGAATAAGAAGAATAAGAAGTATAAAAAGAATAAAAAGAATAAGAAGAATAAGAAAAATAAGATGAATAAGAAAAATAAGATGAATAAGAAGAATAAAAATAACAATATGAATAAGAAGAATATGAAGAATTAGTAGAATAAGAAGAATTAGAAGAATATGAATAATAATAAGAATAAAAGAATATGAACAATAAGAAGAATAAGATAAAAAGATGAATAAGAAAAAAAAATTAATAAGAAGAATAAAAAAATATGACGAATAAGTATAATAATAAAATAAGGAGAATAATAAGAATACGAAAAATAAGAAGAATAAGAAGAATAAGAAGAATAATAAAAATAAAAAGAATAATTAGACTAAGAAGAATAATTAAAATTAGAATAATAATAAAAAATTAGTAGAACAATAAGAAAAACAAAAATAATAATAAAAATAAGAATAAAGAATATAATAAGAAAAAGAAAAAAAGAATAAGAAGAATTTAAAGAATAACAAGAATATGAAATATAATATGAATAAGAAGAATAAGAAGAATCAGAAGAATAAAAAATATAAGAAGAATCATAGGAATAGGAAGAATAAAAAGATTAAATGGATAAGAAAAATAAGAAGAATAAAAAGAATAAAATGAATAAGAAGAATAACAAGAATAGAAAGAATATGAATAATAAGAAGAATAAGAAGAATAAGAAGAATAAGAAGAATAACAAGAATAAGAAGAAAAATAATGATTAATAAGAATAAGAATAAGAAGAATATCTCGAATCAGAAAATTAATAAGAATAAGACAAATTAGAAGAATAATAAGAAAAAGAAAATTAATAATAATATTAAGAATAAAGAGAATAATAAGAATAATAATAAAAAGAATATGAATAATAAGAATTAGAAGAATAAGAAGAATATTAAAAATAAGTTGAATAAGAATAATAAGTAGAATCATATGAATAAGAAAAATAAGAAAAAAAAGATTAAAAAAAAATAGAATAAAATGAATAAAAAGAATATGAAGAATAATAAAAATAAGAAGAATAAGAAGAATAAGAAAAATAAAAAGATTAAGAAGAATAAGAAAAAAAAGAAGATTAAGAAGAATAAGAAGAATTAGAAAAATAAGAATAATAAGATGAATTTGAAGAATAAGAAGAATAAGAAGAATAAGAAGAATATGAATAATAAGAAGAATAAGAAGAATAAGAAGATTATAAGTAATAATAAGAATAAATAAATATAATAAATATAATAATAATAAAAAGAATAAGAAGAATAAAAAAATATCAACACTAATAAGAATAAGATAAATAAGAAGAATAACAATAATAAGAAAAATAAAAAGAAAAATAAGAATATAAAGAATAATTAGGATAAAAATAATAATAAGAATAAGAAGAATAATAAGAATACCAAGATTATAAAAATAAGATGAACAAAAAGAATACGAAAAATAAGAAGTATAAGAAGTGAAAAAATAATAAAATGAATAAGTTGAATAAAAAGAATAAGAAGAATAAGAATAATAAGAAGAATAAGATGAATAAGGAGAATAATAAAAATAAGAAGAATAAAAAGAATAAAAATAATAAGAAGAATAATAATAATTAGAAGAATAAGAAGAAAAAAGAAGAAAAATAAGAATAAGAAAAATAAGAAGGATAAAAGAATAGAAATAAGAAGAATAAGAAGAATTAGAAGAATTAGAAGAAATACAAGAATAAGAAGAATAAAAAGAATTAGAAAAATAAGCTGAATTAGAAGAAGTAAAAGACTTAGAAGAATAAGAAGATAATAACAATAATAAGAATAAGAAGATAAGAATCACAAAACAAATAAGCAGAATAAGAAGAATAAGAATAAGAAGAATAATAATATGAATAGAAAGAATAAGAAGAATAAGAATAATAAGAATAAAAAATATAAGATGAATAAAAAATATAAAAAGAATAAAAAGAATAAGAAGAATAAGAAAAAAAAAAGAATATAAAAAATATTAAAAAAATTATTTAAAGCTCTTATTGTACAGTTGGCCTGCTATATTAGATAGTGTATGATGTCATGTTTGAGCTGTTGGTCAAGAGGCAATGTATATTCTGTTTGCTTGGTATGCTTGACGTGTAGGGATTGCATTGGTCATTACAACACAAGGCAGAGAGCGAGGCTACTAAAATCTAGTTGTAGTGCCTGCTGTATTCAAACAACCTGCAAGGGGCTGTGAAGAAAGGATGTGCGATTGGACAGGAAGCAATATATTACTTATTGTTTATATGTTCTTTGCTTTGTGTGCTTGAGGTGAAGGGGATATAGTGGTCAAATGTATACATAAGTAAAAAGAGGATCAAAGGAAACTGAATAAAATAGCAAAGAGGCTACCCAAATTTTACTAAACATAAGATGTCAATTAGAGCTACAACAAGAAAATTCACTTCAAGCATAATGTGCATGTTTATTTTATTTTCAAGGGTGTAAAAGGGGATAAGGGTAGATCTAGAGGTAATATATATTCTCTTGTGGTTGATTGAAGTGTAGTGACTATAGTGGACACAACACAAGGCAAAGATCAAAGAGGCTATCAAAGTTGTAGTGACTGATGTATTAATACAACCTGCAAGGGGCTGTGAAGAAAGGATGTGCTATTTGTTAGGAAGAACTATATATTGATATCTATTATTACTATGTTCTTGGCTTTGTGTGCTTGAAGTGCAGGGGATGAAATGGTTAAAGGCATAAACAACATAAGGTAGAAGAGGATAGGATGAATCTAAATAAAACATCAAAAAGGCTGCTAAAATTTTATCTAAAGACAGGATGTCAGCAAATAAGTGGCTACATATGGGAAAGGAGGAAAGCATCAAGCATAAGGGGCAGAGAAATATAAGATAAGCATATAATCAAAGTGAAGTGGTGCATTTAGAGTTAGAATAAGAAGATTCACTCCAATCATAATGTGCATTATTTCATTTATTTTATTTCAAAGGTGTAAAAGGGGATAAGGGTAGTACTAGATTATAAAAATTGTATTCCTCCGCCAAAAGAGAGGGCATTTATATTAATAAAATAAACTTTGCAAATAAAATGAAGAATATGAAGAATAAGAATAATAAGAAGAATAAAAAGATTAAAATGATTAAAAATAATAAGTAGATTAAGTATAAAAAAAGAATAAGAAGAATAAGAAAAAAAAAGAATAAGAAGAATAAAAAGAAAAAGAAGAATAATAAAATTAATAATAACAAAAAATATAAGAAGAATAAAAAGAATAAGAATAATAAGAAAAATAAAAAGAATAAGATGAATAAGAAGAATAAAATGAATAAGAAGAATCAGAAGAATAAGAAGAATAAGAAGAATAAGAAGAATACGAAGAATAAGAAGAATACGAAGAATAAGAAGAATAAGAAGAATAAGAAGAATAAGAAGAATAAGAAGAATAAGAAGAATAATAAAATTAAGAAGAATAAAAAATATAAGAAGAATAAGAAGAATAAGAAAAATTCAAAGAATAAGATGAATAAATAGAATGAGAAGAATAAGAAGAATGAGAAGAATAAGAAGAATAAGAAGAATAAGAAGAATACGAAGAATAAGAAGAATAAGAAGAATAAGAATAATAATAAGAATAATAAGAATAATAAGAATAAGAAGAATAAGAAGAATATGAAGAATATGAAGAATAAGAAGAATAAGAAGAATAAGAATAAGAATAAGTAGATAATAAGAATAAGAAAAAAAAAGAATAAGAAGAATAAGAATATTAAGAAGAATAAGAAAAATAAGAAGAATAAGAAGAATAAGAAGAATAAAAAGAATAAGAAAAATAATAAGAATTCGAAGACTAAGAAGAATATAAAGAAGAAGAATAAGAAGAAGAATAAGAAGAGTATGAAGAATAAAAAATTAAGAAAAATAAGAACAATAATAATAATAAAAATGAATAATAATAATAATAATAATAAGAATAAAAAGAATAATAAGAATAAGAAGAATAAGAATAATAAAAATAATATGAAGAATAAAAAAAATAAAAAGAATAATAAGAATAAGCATAATAATAACAATTAGAAGACTCAGAATAATAAAAAGAATAATAAAAATAAAAGAATTATAAGAATTATAAGAATAAGAAGAATAAAGAGATAATAAAAAATATGAAGAATAAAAATTATAAGAATAATAAAAACAATAAGAAGAAAAAACAAAATAATAAGAATAACAAGAAAAAAAAGAAAAATAAAAAGAATAAGAAGAATAAGAAGAATAAAAAAAATAAGAAGAATTAGTAGAATAAAAAGAACAAAAAGACTAAGAAGTTAAGAAGAATAAAAAGAATAAGAAGAATAAGAAGAATAAGAAGAATAAGAAGAATAAGAAGAATAAGAATAATAAGAAGAATATGAAGAATATAAAGAAAAATAAGTATATGAAGATTAAGAATAATAAGATGATTAAAATGAATAAGAAGAATAAAAAAATATAAAGAATAATAAGAATAAGAAGAATAAGAAAAATAAGAAGAATAAGAAGAATACGAAGAAAAAGAAGAATAAGAAGAATTGGAAGAATTAGAAAAATAATTAGAATAAAAGAATAAGAAGAATAAAAAGAATATGAATAATAATAAGAATATGAACAATAAGAAGAATAAGAATAATAACAATAATAAGAAGAATAAGAATAAGTAGAATAATTTGTATAAGAATAATAAGAATAATAAGAAGAATAACATGAATAAGAAGAATAATATGAATAAGAATAATCAAAAGAATAATAAAAATAAAAACAATCAAAACAATAAAACAATAAGAAGAATAAGTAGAATAAGAAGAATAATAACAATAAGATAAATTTGTAGAATAAGAAGAATATGAATAATAAAAAGAAAATGAATAATAAGGATAATAAGAATAATAAGAATAATAAGAATTATAAGAATAATAAGAATAATAAGAATAATAAGATGAATAAGAAAAATAATAAGAATAATAATTATAAGAAGAAATAAAGAATAAGAATAATAAAAAGAATAAAAAAATAACATGAATAAAAGAATAATAAGAATATGTCTTATACAAAAAATAAAAAGAATAAGAAAATAAAAAGAATAGGAAGAATAAGTAGCAATACGAAAATAAGAAAACAAGAAGTGAATTTTCTTCTCTCTCAACTCTAGAGAGAGAAACTCCATTGTTGAAGCTCTCTAGCTTGTGTTATGGAAAATCTTTCTAAGATATTTATATAAAAATTACTTTGCTTCGGTTATCAATGAACCTGGTATACTATGCCAGCTATTTTGTGTCAAGGAGGAGGTGTCGGTAGTCTATTTCTCTATGGAAGATATCGTGAAACTTACTGCCCTATTTAATCTTACTCTACATGGTAAATTCTCTCATGGGAGCTCTGAATTTAAAGATATATATATATATACACAGTCTTCGAAGCTTTCAAACTTCAGGACTCTGTAAGAATTACGTTGTATTATGCATAACATATAATTATACAACTCATGTTGGTAGTAGACTTCATCTGGTTATTTCTTCACTGGTAGTAGAGCATCTATGGTTATCCAAATAGGTTTTTCAAATGGATGCTCGAATTCACACCAAAGGAGGAATCTGCGCAAGCCCTAGTTTAGGTTTCTCTTCCTTACCTACCATTTCACCTATTCTATAAACATTCTTTATATCATATTGCTTGGTGTGTGGGCAAGCCTTGGCTAATAAATGAAGCTACGGCCTATATGACAAAGCCGAGTGTGGCAAGGGGGTGTGTAGGTGTTGATGTTTATGCTTCTATTCCGAATAGAGTGTGGGTGTGTAATCAGTATTCAATTGGATATTGGCAAGATATATTGTAGAAAATACACCTAAATATTGCTTAAACTATAAAAAATTGGGCCATTTAGATTCAAAGTACATTGTAAAGGTAAGGAGAAGAAGGTAAGGTAAAACAGAAATGAGGGAGGGGGAAAATATGGGTAAAAAGGCAGGGGGAATGGGAAGAAGAGGTGAGGGCAGAGGAGGGGAAAAAGGAGGGCTTGCAAGAAATAGGCAGTAAGGGAGGAGAGGAAGGTATTAGGGTAGTAATTAAAAAGTTGGGGATGGGGGTGATGAAGATCGGGAAAGAGAGAAGGGTAGGAAGAAAATATTAGAAATAAAAAAATGGCTTAATGAAGAAGTTAATGTGATGGAGAGGGCAGGGAGGAAGGGTTTAGGGAATAAAGAGGCAACAAAGATAGCATTGGAATTACATTTGAAAAATGAAATAACAAACTTCAATGGGGAGGAAGATGACCTCCTATCAGAGGAAGGAACTGAGGCAAAAAGTTGACCCATCACGGCTATGCACAAAATGCAAAGCCTAGATGGGGCATTGGCACATGATGATTCAAAAATTCAAAAAGAATGGGATGGGATCCCAAAAATCAGAGATATTGCAATAGAAAAAAAAAATTGATGAGTTTTCAAATAAACAAATTGAATTTAGTAAGTAAAACTAAATAGCCTAAATCGAGTGTAAGTGAAAGTTCAAGAAATAGGAAAAAATATTTAAACATGTACTATGAATCAAAATGCATAACCAGAGCGCAAGGTAGACCTAATAATGTATAAAAGTTTATATTGGAACATAAAAGGAATAAGAAATTCTTCGTCGATAAATAGAATTTAAAAACTACTTAAAATTCATAATATTAGAATTGTAATAATAGCTGAACCTATGGTTAGTAAGGATTCACTAGAAATGTATAAAAAGAAATTAGGACTAGACAATGTATTTTCCAATAATAATGGCAATATATGATTGTTATGGAAGAATAAAATTGATATATAAATTATTTCAGAGGCAGAACAGATCATTAATTTTAAGCTAAGGAAAAAAGCATATCTAATTATATCAGTGGCATATGCTAGCAACTCGAAAGAAAAAAGGAAAGATCTCTATGGTAAAATGAAAAAGATAGTAGATAGAAATACTCCATGGATCATATGAGAGAATTTTAACGTGGTTAGAAATGTTAAGGAAAAATAAGGAGGAAAGGCGCCTGATCCGTTAGTTATAGCAAAATTTAATGAGTCAATTAATAATACGAACCTCATGGAGGCTGAGTATTTGGGCTCTAACTTCACATGGTATAATAACCAAAAAAATAGGAGAATGATCTAGTCTAGACATGACCGGATTCTTTACAACATCTAATGGGTGGATTACTATGGAGGGGTGAGTGTGAAACACTTAAGCAGAACATGCTCAAATCATAGCCTCCTTCTTCTAAGATTTAAAGTTAGAGAGAGAATAAAATTTTTAAATATCAAAACATGTGGGGTTTGCATAAAGATTTTGACGAAATAGTAATAGACTCATGGCAAGCGTCAACAAATTGTAATTCCATTCAGGTTCTAGCTATAAAATTACGTAGGTTAAAACTAGAACTTTTCAGGTGGAATAGAGATAGATTTGGGAATATAAACAAGAATATTCTAGATGCTGAATCAAAAGTCAGCATATTAGAAATAGAGCATGAGAATAATCAGGATGAAGTCTCTAGAGTTAAAATAATACTACATATGGAGAAAATGTTTTGGAAGAAAAGGGCCAAAGTAAAGTGGCTCAAGGAAGGGGATAGAAATACTAAGTTTTTTAATAAAGTTGCAAAATTAAAAAATTAAAGACAAGAAATAAAAGGCATTAAGAATGATATTGGCAAGTGGATAGATGTGGGGGGAGAGTTCAAAAATATCCTGGAAGACTACTTTAAAAGTCATCTTTGTGGTTACCGTCAACAAAGGGTTGACTCCTTAATTTAGCAAATAGACAAAAGAGTAATATAAGAACAAAACAAACTACTAGAAGAGTGCCATAGTGAAGAAGAGATAAAAGTTGTAGTCTTTAATGAAAATAAAGACAGCACAACGGGTCCATATGGATGAAATAATGGGTATTATCAACAAACCTGGAATATAATAAAAAAAGACTTAACGGCCACAATCACCTGGGTTTTTACAGGAGTAGAAATCAAAAAATCTTGGGCCGGCTCATTTATCGTATTGATACCCAAGAAGGATAAACCACAAAAAAGTGAAGATTATAGACCTATAAATCTATTTAACTTTGTGTATAAAATTCTGGCAAAAGTCTTTCAGAATAGACTAAATAGGGTAATTCCTTTCATCATATCGGCAGAACAAGTAGGATTTGTTAAAAATTGATTAATGATCGAAAACATTAATTATACTATAGAATTGATGGAGATAGGGGCTAAAGTTAGGGGTCATAATGTGATTATGAAATTAGACTTCTCTAAAGCACTTGATAGAGTTGAATGAGATATTTTATCCTATATAATAAGAAAAATAAGATTTTCAGAGTTATGGATAGACCTAATGTAAAGATGCATTTCTAGTGCATGGGTTAAAATTTTAAATAATGGGGAAGCAGGCGGAGAATTCTAGCCAGTTAGAGGACTTAGACAGGGGGACCATTTATCCCCAATAGTATTTAATATACATACATACATACATACATACATATATATATAATTGCTAATAACAAATTTAAAAGGAAAAATGAAGGAAGGTAAGATTATTAGCTTTAAACAACCTAGACAAACTCCAAATGTAAGTTGCTTAGCATATGTAGATGATTTAATAAATTTCACAAATGCTAGGAGAACATCACTAAAAAACATGATGAATCTATTTGATATAGTAGAGGAAGAAACGATACACCAGCTCAATAAAAATAAATGTCAATTTGTGGTTTCGAGAAAAGCACCAGAAAGGACAATCCAAAGAGTTAAAAGAATTACAGGCTTTGAATAGTATAAAGAAGCATTAATATATTTGGGATGCCCTATATATGAGGGTAGACTGAAAGAAGAATATCTAACATTTTTAATGAAAAAGTTAAGTGGTAAAATAATGGGATGGAAGGAGAACATGCTAAGCATGATGGGACGAATCACATTAATCAAACATGTTTTACAAGGAACAATTGCACATATCTTAATTTCCATATAGCCTCCGAAGAATGTCTTGAACATCTTAGAAAAAGAGATGGCTAACTTCTTATGGGGTAAAAAATCAAGAAAAAATAAGCTACATTGGAAAAAATGGGAAGACATATGTTGTTTAAAGGAGGAAACGGGTCTAGGTTTGAACAAATTAAATGATATGGCCAAAGTCTGGGCATGTAAGAACTGGTGGAGGCTCAAGAAAAATGATAGCATGTGGGCAAGATATATGAAGGCTAGATATGGTTTAGAAAATAAAGCATGCAAGAATGCTAAAAAAGCATCTAAAAGTTGGAATATGATGCTTAAACAAAAATATTTAGTTGAAAGTAATGCATGTTTAATTAACAAATAATGTAGATTGACTGTAAATCCACAGTGGAGGTTCACGCTTAAAAGTGCAAAAATATTAGTAAGAAAAGAAAAAATTAGCCAAGAAGTTTTTAAGGGAGCATGGGTAAAAGAGATCCCACAAAAAATTAATGTAGTTATGTGGAAGCTTTTATCGAATGCCATTCATGTGGAATCGAATATTCAAATGAAAGGGGTTAAATTAGCTTTTAGGTGCGAATGCTGTTATACTAGTATAGAAAGCACAAATCATTTATTTTTAACATGGAAAATAGTGGTGGAAGTATGGGATTATCTTGTAAGAGATGCGCATATAAGCAAAAAGTTAGAAGGCATCAAGGAAAGATTAATGAGATTGAGGATAAGACATACAAAGAATAAAGTATGTAATTGGCTAGGGGATTACATTTCGCATATCACAGTCTGGAATCAATGGAAAGACAGAAATAGAAGTAGGGTTGAGAATATTAAAATGAATGCTAATTGAATAAAAGAAGAAATTTAAAAAGAATGTTCATAGATATTAGCATGGTTCCACTTAAAACTTAGAAGCATTAAAATTGAAGATGAAAAAAAGAGAGATATGGTGCTTGCATGCAACTAAGGAAAAAATTCCCGAGGTAAGAATGATATGTTGGAATAAACCTCCACATGGAAGGTTTGCTTAAACAAAGATTGTAGCTTTATCAGGGATATAGGACTGACAGGGGGAGGAGGTGTGATAAGAAACAAGCAAGGTAGCACCCCAAAAGCATTTATAATGAGGGAAAGAACATCTTCAACCTTGCATGTAGAAAAATTAACCTTACTTAAGGGCCTTAAAATATGCAAAGAAGACTTATATAAATATATGAGCACAAGTGGATTCTATTCTACTGGTGAATCTGGCTAAAAACAAGATAGAGATGTGGCAGTATGATGAGCAAATAGAACCAATCAATAGTATTTTAACCGACCTAAATGGGGAAGTAATGCATATATATAGGGAAGCAAACACTTTAGCAAACAACTTAGCAAAGGAAGGCATGAGAAAGGGGCTACAAGAGTTTGAGGGGACTAATATACTGGAGAAATATAAAGGCATAATTACATTAGAAAAATTAGAATACCTGTACATTAGAATTCAAAAATAGTTGCTGGAAAAAAATTATTGATCTCCCCAGTCATGTGGGGAAATTATATACTTTGCTCTGTTTTGGTTTTCAGAATTACAGGTATTGGTTAAGATGGAAGCATACAGAAAATGGACTAAGGCAGGAAAGGAAAAATGGTAAGTGACTAACTACCACTGCCTAAGTAGATAATTGGGTTTTAAATAAATTAAAATAATGGGAAGCTCTTATCTTGTGATTACAACGTGTAAGGTTGGCATGCTGTATAAAATAGTGTAAGGTCTATTGGTCGTGCTATTGGTCTAAGGCAATATATATTCTATTGTTCTTCTTGGCTTGGTATACTTGAAGTGCAAAGATTGCAGTTGACATTACAACACAAGGTAGAAAGCTAAGAGGCTGCCGAGACTCAGTAGCAGTCTGTATTCAAATAGTCTACAAGGGCCAGTGAAGAAATGATGTGCTATTGTGTTCAAATGTATGAACAACATAAGGCAAAGGAGGATAGGTTGAAATTGAATAAAATGACAAAGAGGCTGTCAAAATTTTAACTAAAGACAAGATGACAACAAATAAGTGACTGCAGATGGGAAAGGAGGCAAGCATAAAATCATAAGGAGCAGAGATATAAAAATAAACAGGGCAAGATACATTAAAGTAAAGCAGATTAAACATATAATCAAAGTGGAGGGGGTAATTTAGAGCTAGAATAAGAAGATTCACTTCAAGCAAAATGTGCATGGTTCCATTTATTTTATTTTCAAGGGTGTAAAAGGGGAAAAAGGTATAGAGACAATATATATATTATTGTGGCCTGGTATGCTTGAAGTATAGGGACTGTAGTGGACACAACAGAAGGAAGAGATAAAAGTGGCTGCCAAAATGTAGACTGCTGCATTCAAACAGCCTGCAAGGGGCGGTGAAGAAAGGTTGTGCTATTTGTCAGGATGCAATATATATATTGATATTTGTTGTTATTATGTTATTGGCTTTGAAAGCTTGAAGTGCAGAGGATGAAATGGTCAAATGAATTAACAATATAAGGTAGAGGAGGATAAAATGAAATTGAACAACCCAGCAAAGAAGTTGTCAAATGTTTCAACTAAATACAAGATGACAATAAATAAATGGTTGCATATAGGAAAGGAGGCAAGTATAAAAGCATAAGGGGCAAAGAAATAAAAGATAAGCAAGGCAAGATACACTTCAAGTAAAGTGGATTAAGCAAATAATGAAAGTGGAGGGGTTCATTTAGAACTAGAATAAGAAGATACACTCCGAGCATAACATGCATTGTTTCATTTATTTTATTTTCAAGGGTGTAAAAGGGTAGTCCTAATTTGTAAAAATTGTAATCCTCCCCCAAAAGAGAAAGATTTTTATTAATAAAACAAACTTTAAAAAAAATAAGAATAAAAATAATAAGAAGAATAAGAAGAAAAAAAGAATAAAAAGAATAAGAAGAATAAGAAGAATAAAAAGAATAAAAAGAATAAGAAGAATAAGAAGAATAAGAAGAAAAAGAAGAAAAAGAAGAAAAAGAAGAAAAATAAGAAAAAGAAGAAAAAGAAGAAAAAGAAGAATAAGAATAATAAGAAGAATTTGTATAATAAATAAAATAATAAGAATAAGAAGAATAATAAAAATAAGAAGATTAAGAAGAATAAATATAATAAAAACAAGAATAACACAAAAAAAAAGAATAAGAAGAATAAGAAGGATTAGAAGAAAGAGAAGAAAAAGAAGAAAAAGAAGAAAAAGAAGAAAAAGAAGAAAAAGAAGAAAAAGAAGAAAAAGAAGAAAAAGAAGAAAAAGAAGAAAAAGAAGAAAAAGAATAATAAAAACAATAAGATGAATAAGAAGAATAAGAAGCATAATAAGAATAAGAAGATTAAGAAGAATAACAAGAATAACAAGCATAACACAAAAAAGAAGAATAAGAAGAAAAATAAGAATAAGAAGAATCAAAAGAATAAAAGAATAAAAGAATAGAAAGAATTATAAGAATTATAAGAATAAAAAGAATATAAAAAAATAAAATAATATATAGAATAATAAGAATAAAAGAATAAGGATTAAGAAGAATAAGAAGAATAAGAAAAATAAATAAAATAAGAAGTATAAAAAATTAAGAAGAATTGAAATAATAATAATAATAATAATAATAATAATAATAATAATTAGAAGAATAAGAAGATTTAGAATAATTAGAAGAATATGAAAAATAATAATAAAAAGTAGAAGAATAATAATAATAAGAATAGATAGAATAAAAAGAATAAAAAGAATAAAAAGAATAAGAAGAGTAAGTAGATTACAAAATAATAATAATAATAATAATATTATTATTATTATTATTAAGAATAAGAATAATATGAAGAATAATAAAAAATAAAAAGAATAATAAGAATAAGTATAATAAGAAGAATAAGAAGAATAAGAATAAAAAAAAGAAAAGCAGAAAAAAAAGAATAAGAAGAATAAGAAGAATAAAAAGAATAAAAAGAAAAAAAAAGAAATGAAGAAAAGTAGAATAATAAGAATAATAAGAATAAGAAGAATAAAAAGAATACGAAGAATAAAGAGAATAAGAAAATAAGAAGAATATAAAGAATAAGAAGAATAAGAAGAATAAGAAGAATAAGAAGAATTAGAAAAATATGAAGAATAAGAAGAATACGAAGAATAAGAAAAATAAGAAGAATATGAAGAATAAAAACAATAAGTTGAATAAGAAGAATAAGAAGTATAACATAAAAAATAAAAATAAGAAGAATAAAAAAAATAAGAAGAATCAGAAGAATAAGATGAATAAGAAGAATAAAAAGAATAAAAAGAATTATAAGAATAAAAAAAATAAGTAGAATAAAAAGAATAAAAAATAATAAATAGAATAATAAGAATAAAAGAATGAGGAATAAGAAGAATAAGAAGAATAAATAGAATAAGAAAAATAAGAAGAATATGAAGAATAAAAAAATAAGAAGTATAAGAATAATAAGAAGAAAATAAGAAAAGAAGTAATGAAAAAAAAGAAGAATAGGAAGAATAAGAAGAATAAGAAGAATAAAAAGAATAAGAATAATAAGAATAATAAGAATAATAAAAAGAATAAGAATAATAAGAATAATAAGAAGAATAAAAAGAATAAGAAGAATATTTAGAATAAGTAGAATAAGAAGATTAAGAAGAATAGGAAGAAAAAGAAGGATAAGAAGAATATTGAGAATAAGGAGAAAAAGAAGAATAAGAAGAATAAGAAAAATAAGAAAAATAAGAAAAATAAGAAAAATAAGAATAAGAAGAATCATAAGAATTAGAAGAATATGAAGAATAGTAAAAATATGAAGAAAAATAAAAATAATGAGAATAAGAATACATAGAATAAGAAGAATAAAAAGAATAAGAAGCAATAGTAAAGTAATAATAATAATAATAAGAATCACAAGAATAAAAAAGATAAGAAGAATAAGAAGAATTAGAAGAATAATAAGAATTAGAAGAATAATAAGAATTAGAAGAATAATAAAGAATTAGAAGAATATGAAGAATAGTAATAATGTGAAAAAAATGAGGAGAATAAGAAGAAAAAATAGAATAAGAAGAATAAAAAGAATAAAAAGAGTAAGTAGAATAAAAATAATAAAAATAATGAAAATAAGAAGAATAAGAAGAATGAGAAGAATAAGAAAAGTAAGAAAAATAAGAAGAGTAAGAATAATAAGAAGAATAAGAAAAATAAGAAGAATATGAAGAATATTAAGAATAAGAAGAATAAGAAGAATAATAATAATAATAAGAAAAATAAGAAGAATAAGAAGAAATAATAAATAAAAAGAATAATAAGAATAAGAAGAATAAAAAGTATAAGAAGATTAAGAAGAATAATAATCATAAGATGAATAAAAATAATAAGATGACTAAGAAGAATAAGAAGAATAAGAAGAATAAGAAGAATAAGAAGAATAAGAAGAATAAGAACAATAAGATTAATAAGATGAATTAGAAGAATAAGATGAATAAAAAGAAAAAATAAAATAAGAAGAATAAAAAGAATAAGAATCGTAAGTATAATAATAATAATAATAATAATAATAATAATAATTTTATCAATATGAATAATAAAACTAAATACAAGACAAGCAGCCTTCGAGATGTGAATGCAGTTTGCAAAAACTAGAATCGCTTGATCATCTATTTTCCCAAGGTAATATAGCCATGGAAATCTGGGGAAGACTAGAGTCTGGAATGGGATTAAAACATGGATGTATTCCTCTTAGAAATAGACTAATTAAATGAGTAATGAGCATTTTCAGCTTAGCACACAGAAATGGGTTAAAAATAACATACCTCACATTGCTATCTGGTGTATATGGAAATCTAGGAATAATATCTGATATGAAGGGCACAGAATGGCCCCTGAAGACATATGGAAAGCAATAAAGATTGAAATAAAAATTACCACGGAATCCTCCCCACTTGTGGCTCAAAGCCCTCTTCTAGATACTCACACTCTAAAATTCTAGAATCTCACGGTGTCTAAAATCAAACTACTAAAAGTTATAGGAGTTAAATCGGAAAAACCAGAAAAAGGTAGATTAGCCCTAAACACCGATGGTAGCTTCGACAGGAACATAGGCCTAGCGAGTGGAGGAGGTGCCTTAAGGGACTCTTGTGGTCACTTAATATTTGCCTACTCAGGTCCCAATAATGCGTCAACTGCCCTCCATGCAGAAATATTAGCATTAAGGTATGGACTCAGAATATGTTACTCTAAAGAGCTAACAAATATAGATATACAAATAGATTCTAAAATATTGGTAGACTTAGTTAATAACAAAAGTAGCACGTGGAAATTTGAAGAGGAGTTAGAGGAAATTAACAGATTAATAATATCCTTAAATGCATCATCCACGCACATATATAGGAAAGCAAATGCCTTAGCAAACAAATTAGCAAAAGAAGGAAAACTTAAAGAATTCCATGTATATGAAGAAGACTCTCTTCCAGAGAGATTTAAAGGTATTATAAAACTAGATAAAAAAGAATTCCCATACATCCGAATAATCAAAAAAGATTGAGAGGATATTATAAGATTTCGTCATCGCTGTGAGTTTTCAAGTTCTTTTGTTCTTATATCAGCACAGGGCCGGTTCCATATTCACTCAAGTCTTCCTAGTCCTAAAGGAAGACTCTGTAGAAATGAATAATTACAATGTGGCTACATTCTGGATTCCCCCACAAAAATTTTAGTTCTCACAATAGGTTCGGAATCACACTGGAGAGAGTAAGAATGGCCTGTATACCTGCAGTTTCAGTTGTTTTGTTTTTTTTCTATTGCATTTTTCTTAGCAGCAAGGATATCTAAAATAAGAGGAACCGACATGCGAACAAGTGCCTGTATCTCCAGCAATATAGATTCTAAGTATGTATGACCTTTGTTCTGATGTGGCCATGTTAAACGGCTTAAGTTTAGGTGTGGTTTGTGTTATAAGGTTATGTAGTGTCTGGATTATTTTAATGTAATTTAGAAGTCCACAAAAGTAGGCTAGGTTGTGTACACTATAGAAAGCTGCTGTCCACAATTGCGAGCAACAAAAAGTTGCGATGGAGTGCTGACAGCAAAAACTATTGGATGCTTAGTTTGAAGGAGCCAGAACAGTGAGAAAGAGATCCAGCAGAAATGCTGGAGGCTCAAAATCTCTTTGTGTTTGTGGCATGTATCCAGGTGACAAGTAGAGGAAGATCAACTACACGGGTGTCCGTAGAAGATTTCAGGAGATAGCACCACGTTTAATAGAGCCTTTTCTGCAAAACATAAAGCTAAAGTTGCAGCTCTTGATACATAAGCTCAACAAAGTTGTTGGACATAATTAAAGGCCTGGCAGGAAGGGAAAGGAGGCTAGTTTGAAGAAAGGAATTGAAGGATAAAGACTCATCTCTCAACTAGCAAAAAAGTGTAGGTAGCAACAATGCTGAAAATCCCAATAGAAACTCAAAATTGTTCTCTAGGTGGATTAGAATGAGCAAATATTTGTCCATGTTTACTTTATTACATTTACAATAACTAATGCTTAGTGTAGGTGAAAAGGGTGTAAAGGGTGTAAAGGGTTACGAGTAGCAAGCAAGTAGGTTGTAAAAATGGTATTCCTCTGCCAAAAGAGGGGATTATAATTAATAAATAAACTTTGAAAAAAAAAGAAGAATAAGAAAAATAAGAAGAATAAGAAAAATAAGAAGAATAAGAAGAATAAAAATAATAAAAGCAATTAGAATCAAAAGAAGAATAAGAAGAATAAGATGAAAAAGAAGAAAAAGAGAAAAAAGAACAATATGAAAAATAAGAAGAATAAGAAGAATAATTAGAATAAGAAGATAAATAAGAATTACAAGAATAAGAAGAATTAGAAGAATAAAAATAATAAAACGATTAAGATGAATAAGTATAATAAGAAGAATAATAAGAATAAAAAAAAGAATTAGAAGAATAAGAAGATTAAAAAGATTAAGAATAATAGTAAGAATAATAAGAATAAGAATAAGAATATAAATAATAATAATAATATGAAGAATAAGATGAATAAGAAGAATTAGAAGAAATAAAAAATAAGAATAAAAAGAACAATAATAAAATATGAATAATAAGAAGAATAAAAATAATTATAAGATTTAAAAAAAATATGAATAATAATAAGAATAAGAAGAATAAGAATAAGAATAATAATAAAAAAAATATGAAAAATAAGATGTATAAGAAGAATAAAAAGAATAAGAAGAAAAGAATAATAAGAAAAATATGAAGAATAATAAGAATAAAAAGAATTAGAAGAATAATAAGAATAAAAATAATAAGAACAATAAAAAGAATTAGAAGATTAAGAAGAATAACAAGAATCAAAAGACTAACAATAATAACATGAAAAAGAAGTATACAAAGAATAAGAAGAATAAGAATAAAAAGACGAATATGAAGAATCAGAAGAATACGAATAATAAGTAGAATAAGAAGAAAAGAAGAATAAAAAGAATAAAAAGAAAAAAAAATAAGATGGATAAGAAGAATAACAAGAAGAATAAGAATAAATATAATAATAAGAATAATAAAAATAAGAAGAATAAAAAAATTGAATAAGAACAATAAATAGAATAATAAGAATAAGAACAATAAAAAGAATAAGAAGAATAAAAAAATTAGAAGAAAAAGAAGAATAAGAAGAATAACAAGAATAAGAAGAATAAGCTAAATAATAAGAATTAGAAGACTTAGAAAAAAAAGAAGAATAAAAAGAAAAATAAGAATAAAAATAATAATAAGAGTAAGCATAAAAAAAGAATCATTAGAATAAGAAGAATAAGAACAATAAGAAAAAAAAGAATAAAAGAAAAGGAAGAATAAGAAGAATTAGATGAATAAGAAGAAAAAAGAGAAAAAGAAAAATTAGAAGAATAAGTATAATATGAAGATTAAGATGAATAGGAAGAATAAGTATAATAAGAAAATTAAGAAGAAGAATAATAATAATATTAATCAAAAGAATAAAAAAAATAACTAGAATAATAAGAATAATAATAAATTGAAGAATAATCAGAAATACAATAATTAGAATACTTACAAGCATATAAAGAATAAAAAGAATAAAAAGAATAAAAAAAAGCAGAATATGTAGAATAAGAATAATAATAACAGTATTAAGAATAAGAAGAATAAGAATAATAAGAAGTATAAGAAGAATAAGAATAATAAGAATAAAAAGAATAAAAATAATAAGAAGAATAATAAGAATAAGAAGAATAAGCAAAATAAGAAGAAAAGAATACTTAAAATAATAAGAAGAATTAGTAGTATTAGAAGTATTAGAAGAATAAAAAGAATAAAAAGAATAAGAAGTATAAGAAGAATAAAAATAACAAGAAAAATAAAAAGAATAGGAAGAATAAGAATAATAAGAAGATTAAGAAAAATAAGAAGAATATGAAGAATAAGAAGAATATGAAGAATAAGAAGAATAATAAAATAAGAAGAATAAAAAGAATAAGAAGAATAAGAAGAATAAGAATAATACGAAGAATAAGAAAAATAAGAAGAATAAGAAAAAATAAGAAAAAATAAGAAAAAATAAGAAAAAAAAGATGAATAATAATAATTTGATTAGTAAGAAGAATATGAAGAATAAGTATAGTAAAAAGAATAAAAAGAATAAAAATATAATGAATAATAAGAAAAAAAAATAAGAAGTCTATGAAGAATCACAAGAATAAGAAGAATAAGAATAAGAAGAATAAGAATAAGAAGAATAAAAATACTATTAAGAATAGGAATAATAAGAAGAATATAAAGAATTAAAAGACTTTGAAGAATAAGAAGAAAAAGAATAATAGGAAGAATAAAAAGAATAAAAAGAATAAGAAAATAAGAAGAATAAGATGAAGAACATGTATAAGAAGAATAACAAGAATAAGAATACAAAGTAGAATAAAAAGAATAAAAAGAATAAAAATAATCTTAAAAATAAGAATAATAAGATGATTTAGTAGAATAAGAAGTATAAGGAGGATATGAAGAAATAGAAAAATAATAAGATTAATAATATTAAAAGAATAAGAAAAAAAGGAGGAATAATAAGAATAATAAGAATAATAAGAATTAGAAGACTAAGAAGAAAAAGAAGAATAATAAAAATAAGAAGAATAAGAAGTATAAGAAGTATAAGAATAATAAGAAGAACAAAAAGAATAAGAAGAATCTGAAAAATA
Source organism: Sapria himalayana (assembly GCA_029783825.1). Lineage (NCBI taxonomy): Eukaryota > Viridiplantae > Streptophyta > Magnoliopsida > Malpighiales > Rafflesiaceae > Sapria > Sapria himalayana. The sequence goes on along the minus strand of JAREIK010001963.1, from coordinate 517,939 downwards.
AAAAGAATAAGAAGAATAAGAAGAATAAGAACAAAAAAAACAATAAGAACAATAAAAAAATAAGAAGAATAAGTAGAATAAGAAGAATAAGAAGAATAAGAAGAATAAGAAGAATAATAAGAATAATAAGAATAATAAGAATAATAAGAATAATAAGAATAATAAGAATAACAATAATATGAACAATAAAAAGAAAAAAAAGAATAATAAGAATAAGATGAATAAGAATAATAAAAAGAATAAGAAGAATATAAAAATAATAAGTTAAAGAAGAATATGTATTTAAAGAAAAATAAGAACTAATAAGTTTTTCTTCCTGAAATCTCGCAGCTCTAAGAACTAGAGAGAGAAAAAGGGAATTTTAGAAAAAAAAAGCTTCAATTTGTGGAGTAAAGTTGTTGATTTGAGCTAAAAATTGAATAAATTGATTATCTTGCACTTAAGAAATCATTTTCCAACACATATCATTTATCTGCCCCACCTAATAAACAAACCTTGGATAAAAATGGTGAACTTGTGATTTTCTTCTCCCCCGAAGTTCACAAACTCGTGCTTGTTTAAAAATTCTCTCATGTGCATCCTTGTATAAATGAAATACGTGAATTCTTCTTCTTGCTAAAGCTCAATGGTTTGGTTAAGATAGGTGTAATCGACAATAAGCATATACTGCTACAATATTTTTATAGAAGAGGACCACTTTCGCATGTGGTTGAAGGAGAACTATAATATATATGAGCTCCCTATGAAAATATTCAAATGGACGGCATATTTTAATGTGAATGAAGAAAACCCACTCTCTCTTGTATGGTTTCTTCTACCTCAACTGCCTATTCACTTCTTTAATAAACTATCTCTCTTCTCCATCTCTAAACTTATTATAAATCCTCTATTAATGCATGGAGCCACTGCCACATCTTTTTATAGACCAAGTGTGGCAAGGGTTTGCATATGGTCAACTTACCAGCTCCTATCCCGCAACGGATATAGATTCGGCAAAACAAATATATAGGCTACTGGCAACCTATCATCTCTTAACAGCTCCCTAGCTACTATGGGCAGTGTAAAGAAGGGTCCATTCAATATAGGAATGTATGGCTGAGTCTTGGGATAAACTAAATACTGAGAACCTGAGCATTAAAAAAAAGAAATGGGTGTACAAACTCATAAATAAACAAGGGCAGCTCAATGTGGAAGGTAAGGCTAATCAATCTGAAACTTTGAATAATCATGATACATTAATAGAATCTCCTGCCATATAAACATAAACTACTAACAATAACTCTGTGCAATCTGAGGTAGAAAAAATCAAAACAATGATGGATAAAATTAAAGACATAGTTATTAGAACCAAAAAACCTAAAAATAGTTAATTTTAGAAGATACAGAGGGGTGGTTCTCTAGTTCTGAAATTGGTTTTGAACCAGAAACTAAAAGCTACAATGACATAACCCCTATAAAATCAAACTACCCCTCACAGTATAAATATTACATAGACATTGAAAAGAGGAAGGCAGAAATAATTAACAGTGAATGGGTCTTAGAAGAACTGAAAATTATAAGCCTACAATTATCTATTATTGAGGAGGGAGGATCTGATTTAATTCAGAGTCCTAATAAAATTAAAAATACAAACACAAAAAAAATCCCTAAATAAAACCTATGAGACAAAGTGCAAAACAATAACCCAAATCCTCAATTAATGTTTAAATATTTATTCTGGAATATTCGGGGAACAGCCAACTCCCCATCCTTAAACAGACTAAAAATGATGATAAAATATTCAAAATTTCAATATTAATGTTAGTTGAACCTATGCTAGATAATAAGTAGTTGGAAGATTATACGAACAACTTAGGTTTCACAAATACTTGCTATAATAATGCTAGTAAAATATGGGTGATGTGGAAAGACTATATGAATATCACAATGGATGAAGAATTTGAACAAATTATAAATCTCAGCATAAATAAAATCAATCTGGCAATTATTTCAGTAGTTTATGCTAGCAATTTTAAATAATGAATGAGGAAAGAACTTTGGAAAATCATGGAGGATACATCATTTAACAACACACCCTGGATAATAGGAGGAGACTTTAATACTGATAAAAATGCATCAGAAAAAAACGGGGTAGACCAATAAATTTACAAGCTAGTGATCACTTCAATGAGACAATCACTAGATTTAAATTATTGGAGGCTAGCTTTTTAGGTTCAAACTTCACATGGACTAATAATCATAAAAAGAAAGGTGCTATCTGGTCTAGATTGGATAGATTCCTATTTAATTCTAAGTGGTTGGTTTCTTTTGAGAATATAGGGGTTAGGCGTCCGAACATAACCTGTTCAGATTATAGCCCTTTTCTTATATCCCACCAAAACCCAAAAAAGAAAAATACTACATTTAATTTTCAGAATATGTGGTGCTTACATGATTACTTCCAAGACACAGTTAAAGAGTCTTGAGTGCTTCCAGCTAAGGGTAATCTAAATCAAATCCTCACTATTAAACTAGATAGACTAAAATTACATTTAATTAACTGGAATAAAAACAAGTTTGGAAACATCAACAAATGCAATATAGAAATAGAATAGAAAATTGAAAGTCTCGAAATAGAATATGTGAGAAATAATACTACAAAAAATTAATGTGAGCTTAACAAGGCACAAGGTGAAGTAACTGAAATTACACATGGAAGAAATATTCGGTAAACAGATAGCAAAAGTAAAATGGTTAAAAGAGGGAGACCAAAACATAAATTTTTTTCTGATGGCTTCGAAAATCAAGACCCAAAAACACAAAATAAATGGTTTAATAAATAACAAAGGAATATTGGTAGAAAATAAGTCAGATATTAAAGAGATTCTAGAAGACATATATAAATCATTATAATGTGATAATAATAGGCTGCAAGAATATCAATAATGAGAAGAATAAGAAGAATATCAATAATGAGAATAATAAGAAGAATAGGATGAATTAAAATACTTAGAAGAATTACAAGAATAAGAAGAATGAAAAGAATAAATAGAATAAAAAAATAAGAAGAATAAAAAGTATAAGAAAATTGAAAATAATAAGAAGAATTTGAAGTCTAAGAAAAATAAGAATAATTTTAAAAATAAAAAGAATAATAAGAATCAAAAAAATAAAAAGAATAAGATGAAAGATAATAATAAGAAGAGTAAGAAGAATAAAAAGAATTAGAAGAATAAGAATAATAAAAAAGATTAAGAAGAATAAGAATAATAAGAAAAATAAAAAGAATAATAAAAATAAGAAGAATAAGAACAAAAAGAAGAATTTGAAGAATAAGAAGAATAAGAAGAAAACAAAAATAAGTAGAATAACAAGAATAATAAGAATAAGAAGAATAAGTAGAATAATAAGAACAAGAAGAATAGGTAGAATAAGAAGAATTAGAATTTATTGAAGCATGAGAATAATAAGAATTCATTGAAGAATAAGACGCATAATAAGAATTAGAAGAATCAAAAGAATCAGAAGAATAAGAAGAAAATGAATAATATGAGAAATAAGAAGTATAAGAATAATAAGAATAATAAGAATAATAAGAAGAAAAATAATAAGAGGAATAATAAGAATAAGTAGAATAAGAAGAATTAGAATACTTAGATGAATACAAATATTTACAAGAATAAAAAGAATCATAGTAATAAGAAGAATAAAAAGAATAAATAAGAATATGAAGAATAAAAAGAATAAGAAGAATAAAAAGAATAAGAAGAATAAAATGAATAAGAAGAATAAGAAGAATAAAAGATTTAGAAGATTTAGAAGATTAAGAAGAATAAGAAGAATACAAAGAATAAAAAAAATAAATAGAATAAGAATATTAAGAAGAATAAAAAGAATAAGAAGTATAAATAAAATGAAAAAGAAGAATTCAAAGAATAAGAAGAATTATAAGAATTTAAAGAATAAAAAGAATAATAAAAATAAAAAGAATTATAAGAATTAGAAAAATAAGAAAAAAAGATGAATAAGATGAATAAGAATAATAAGAATAAAAAGAATAAGAAAAATAAAAAGAATAAAAAGAATAAAAAGAATAAAAAGAATAAAAAGAATAAAAAAGAATATGAATAATAACAAGAATAATAACAAGAATAAGAAGAATTAAAAGAATAAAAAGTATAACAACAATAAGAAGAATAATGAGAAAATGAAGAATTAGAAGTAAAAGTAGAATAAGAAGATTAAAAAGAAAAAGAAGAATATGAATAATAAGAAGAATAACAAGAATAAAAAAAATAAGAAGAATAAGAAGTAAAAGAAGAAAAAGAAAAATAAGAAAAATAAGAAAAATAAGTAGAATAAAATGAATAAGAAGAATAAGATTAATAAGACGAATATGAAGAATAAGAAGAATAAAAAGAATATGCCGAATTTGAAGAATATGAAGAATAATATGAAATTGTAGAAAAATAAGATTAGGAAGAATTTAAAGAATAAGTAGAATATGAATAATTAAAATACATAGAATAAAATAAAGAATAAGAATAATAAAAAAGAATAACACGAGTAAGAATAATAAGAAGAATAAGAAAAATAAGAAAAATAAGAAAAATAAGAATAAGAAGAATATCAATAATGAGAAATATAATAATAACAAGAAGAATAATAAGAATTAAAATACTTAGAAGAATAAAAAGAATAAGAAGAATAAAAAGAATAAGAAGAATAAGGAGAATAAGAAGAAAAAGAAGAATAAGAAGAATAATAAGAATTATAAGTATAATAAGAATCAAAAAAAATAAGAAGAATAAGATGAATCATTATAATAAGAAGAGTAAGAATAATAAAAAAAATAAGAAGAATAAGAAGAATAAGAAGAATAAGATGAATAAGAAGAATAAGAAGATTAAGAAGAATAAAAAGAATAAAATGAATAAAAAGAATAATAAGAATCAAAAAAAATAAGAAGAATAAAATGAATGATCATAATAAGAAGAGTAATAAGAATAAGAAGAAATAGAAAAATAAGAAGAATAAGATGAATAAGAAGAATAAGAAGAATAAGAAGAATAAGAATAATAGAAATAATATGAAGAATTAGAAGAATGTCAATAATATGAAGAATAAAAAGAATAATATGTATAACAAGAATAATAATAAGTATAAAAACAATAATAAGAAGAATAGAAAGAATAAAAACAATATGCATTATAAGAAGAATTAGAAGACTTTGAAGAATAAGAAGAATAAGAAAAAAAATAAGAATAAAATATAAAAATATGAAGAATAAGATGAAAGAGAATAAAAATAAGAATAAGAAGATTAAATATAATAATTAGAATAATAAAAATATTAAGAATAAGAAGAATATTAAAAATAAGAAGAAAAAGAAGAATAAGAAGAATAATAATAAAAATAAAAAAAAATTAAAAATAATAATAATAAGAAAAAGATAAATAAGAAGAATAAGATAAATAAGAAGAATAAGAAGAATAAGTAGAATAAGAAGGATAAAAAAAATAAGAAGAACAAGAAGAACTAGAAGAACAAGAAGAATAAGAATAACAAGAAGAATAAGAAGAACAAGAAGAATAAGAAGAATAAGAAGAACAAGTAGAATAAGAAGAATAACAAGAATAAGAAGAATAAGAATAATAAGAATACTAAGAAGAATAAGAATAAAAAAAAGAAAAGTCATAAAAATAAGATGAATAAGAACATTAAGAAGAATAGGAAGAATAAGAAGAAGAAGAAAAATAATTATAATACAAATAATAATAATAAGTAGAATAAAAAGAAGAATAAGAATAAGATGAATAAGAAGATAAAGAAGAATAATATAAATTACAAGAATAAGTAATATAAGAAGAGTAAGAAGAATACAAAAATTAAGAAGAATAATAAGATTATGAAAAATAAGAAGAATAATAAGAATAAGAAGAATACAAATAATAAGAAGAATTATAAGTATAATAAGAATAAGAAGAATAAAAAGAAAAAAAAGTATAAAAAACCAATAATAAAAAGAATAAGAAGAATAAGAAAAATGAGAAAAATAAGAAGAATAAGTTTAATACGAAGAATGAATAGAAAAAGAAAAATGAGAAGAATTATTAAAATAAGAATATTAAGTAGATTAGGAAGAATAAAAAGATTTAAAAGAATAAGAAAAATAAAAAGAATATGAAGAATATGAAGAATATAAAGAAAATGATGAATAAGAAGAATAAGAAGAAATAGAGGAATAAGAAGAATAAGAAGAATAATAAAAATAAGAAGAAAAATTAGAAAAAAGAATAAGAAGAATAAGATGAATAAGAAGAATAAGAAGAATAAAAAGAATAAAAAGAATAAAAAAATAAGAAGAATAAGAAGAATAAAAAGAATAAAAAAAATAAGAAGAATAAGATTAATAAGAAGAATAACCAGAATAGTATGAAAAATAAGAATAAGAAGAATAAGAAGAATAAGAAGAATAAGATTTATAAGATGAATAAGAAGAATAAAAATAATAAGAAGAATAAGAAAAATAATAAGAATCAGAAGAATAAGAATAATTAGAAGAATAAGAAGAATATGGACAATAAGTAGAATAACAAGAATAATAAGAATAAAAAAATTAAAAAAATTAGGAGAATAAAAAAATAAGAAGAATTAGAAAAATTATAAGAATAAGAAGAATAAGATTAATAAGTAGAATAAAAATAATAAGAAGAATATGAACAATAAGAAAAATAATAATAAAAAGAAAAAAAGATTATGGGGAATAAGAAGAATTAGGAGAATTAGAAGAATAAAAAGTATAACAACATGAGTAAGAAGAATAGGAATAAGAAGAATAAACAGAATAATAAATATAATGAATATAAAGTATATGAAGAATAAGAATAATAAGAAGAACAAAAAGAATTTGTAGAATAAGAAGAAAATAAGAATAAGATGAATAAGAAGAATAAGAAGAATAATAAAAATAAGAAGAATAATAAAAATAAGAAGAATAAAAAGAAAAGAAGAATAATAAAAATAAAAAGAATAAGAAGAATAAGATGCAGAAGAATAATAAGAATAAAAAGAAGAATAATAAGAATAATAAGAAGAATAAAAAGAATAAAAAGAATAAGAAGAATAAGAAGAATTAGAAGAATTAGAAGAAGAATAAGAAGAATAATAAGAATAAGAATAATAAGAATAATAAGAATAATAAGAATAATAATAATAATAAGAAAAATAACAAGAATAAGAAGAATAATAATAATATTAAGAATATGAAGTATATGAAGAATAAGAAGAATAAAAAAGAATAAAAAGAATAAGAAGAATAAAAAGAATAAGAAGAATAAGAAGAATAAGAACAATAAAAAGAATTAGAAGAATAAGAAGAATATAAATATTAATAATAAAAAGAAGAATAAGAAGAATAATAACAAAACAAAGAATTAGAAGAATTAGAAGAATAAGAAGAATAAGAAGATTAATAATAATAAAAAGAATAAGAAGAATAAGAAGAATAAAAAAAATAAAATGAATAAAAAAAATAAAAAAAATAAGAAGAATAAGAAGATAAGAAGAATAAGATGAATTAGAAGAATAACAAGAATAATATGAAAAAGAAGAATAAGATGAATAAGATGAATAATATGAATAAGAAGAATAGTAAGAATAAAAATAATAAGAAGAATAAGAAATAAGAAGAATAAGAAAAATAAGAAGAATCAGAAAAATAATAAGAATCAGAAGAATAAGAATAATAAGAAGAATATGAAGAATAAGAAAAATATGAACAATAAGTAGATTAACTAGAATAATAAGAAAAAGAAGAATAAAACAAATTAGAAGAATAAAAAAATATGAAGAATTATAAAAATTATAAGAATAAGAACAATAATATTAATAAGTAGAATAAAAATAATAAGAAGAATATGAACAATAACAAAAATAATAATAAAAAGAAAAAGAAGATTAGGGGAAATAAGAAGAACTAGCAGAATTAGAAGAATAAGAAGTATAATAATAAGAATAAGAAGAATTAGAATAAGAAGAATAAAAAGAATAATAAATATAATGAATATAAAGTATATGAAGAATAAGAAGAATAAAAAGAATTTCAGAATAATAAGAAAATAAGAATAAGATGAATAAGAAGAATAATAAAAACAAGGAGAATAAAAAGAATTAGAAGAATAAAAAGAATAAGAAGAATAAGATGCATGAGAATAATAATAAGAATAAAAAGAAGAATATAAAGAATAATAAGAATAAGAAGAATATAAAGAATAAGAAGACTAAGAAGAATTAGAAGAATTAAAAGAAGAATAACAAAATTAACAAGAATAAGAAGAATAAGAAGAATAAGAAGAATAATAAGAATAATAAGAAGAATAAGAAGAAGAATAAGAAGAAGAATAATAATATTAACAATATGAAGTATTTGAAGAATAAAAAGAATAAAAAGATTAAGAAGTTTAAAAAGAATACGAAGAATAAGAAGAATAAGAACAATAAAAAGAATAAGAAGAATACGACGAATAAGAAGAATAAGAAGAATAAGAAGAATAAGAAGAATAAGAATATTAATAATAAAAAGAAGAATAAAAAGAATAATAACAAAATGAAGAATAAGAAGAATAACTAGAATAAGAAGAATAAGAAGAATAAAAAGATTAATAATAATAAGAAGAATAATAAGAATAATAACAAAACGAGGAATAAAAAGAATAAGAAGAATAAGAAGAAGATGAATAAGTTGTATACGAAGAATATTACGAATAAGAAGAATTAAATGAATAAGAAGAATTAAATGAATAAAAAGAATAACAAGAATAAAATAAATATGAAGATTAAAAAGTACTAGAAAAATAAATAGAATAAGAACAATAAGAAGCATAAGAAGAATATGAACAATAAAAAGAATAAAAATAATATGAAAAATTTGAAGTATATGAAGTATAAGAAGAATAAGAAGAATAAGAAGAATAAGAATAAAAAGAATTATTAAGAGAATAATAATAAATTAAGAAAAGAAAAATAAGAATAATAAGAAGAATAATAAAAATAAGAAGAATAAGAAGAATAAAAAGAATAATAAGAATAAAAAAGATAATAAGAATTAGATGAATAAGAAGAATATGAAGAATAAGAATAATAAGATAAATAAGAAGAATATGAAAATAAGAATAAGAAGAATAAGAAGAATAAGAAAAATAAGAATTATAAGAATAATAAGAAGAAGAATAATAATAATAATAACAAGAAGAAAAAAATAAGAAGAATAATAATAATAAGATGAATAAGAAGAATAAGAAGATAAGAATAATAAGAAGAATTAGAAGAATTATATAATTAAGCTTAATCAGAAGAATTAAAAGACTAATAAGAAAAACAAAAATAAGAAAAATAAGAAGAATAAGAAGAAAATAACAAATAGAAGAATAATAACAATAAAAAGAATATGAAGAATTAGAAAAATAAGAAATGAACAAGAATATGAAAAATAAGATGAATAAGAAGAATACATAAAAGAAAAATAATAATAATAAGAAAAATAATAATAAGAAGAATAAGAATAATAAGAATAATAATAAAAATAAAAGGATAAGAAGGATAAGAAGGATAAGAAGAATAAAAGAAAAGAAGAATAATATGAATAAGAAGATTTAGTAGAATTATAAGAATAACAAGAATAAAAAGAATAAAAAGAATAAGAAGAATAAAAAAATAAGAATAAGAAAAATAAAATGAACAAGAAGTATTAATAAAATAAATAGAATAAGAAGAATATGAAGATTAATAAGAAATATAAGAGAAGAAGAATTATAATTAAAAATAAAAATTTGATGATGATGAAAAGGAGTTTTTCCTGTAGCTCTAAGTTTTAGAAAGATAAATTTGAAAATCTAGAGACAGAAACCTCGATTTCGGTAAGAAAGTGGTGAATTCAATTTGAATAATGTAGGAAATTGATTATCTTGCTTATAAGAAATCCTTTTCTAATATTTATCAATTAACGTTACCCCCTAATAAATAGTTTTTGAATAAAATGGAGAACCAATGGTATTATTTAGCCCCGAAGAAGTCAAAAACCTCTCTATTCTTCACAAACACTCTCTCATTTAAAAATGTTCTCATGGGCGACCGCGGATTGAAGAAATAAATGATTTTTTCTTTTCTTTAAAACTCAAAGGTTTGCTTTAGCTGGGAGCGATTTACGGCAAACTAGTTTTGGTTCAGTTATTCACAGAAGAGGACTTCTTGCATTTATGGAAGAAGGTGACCTTTAATATTCTGGGTTATCCAATGTGATTATTCAAATGGGCACCGAATTTTTACATCAAGGAAGAAAACCCTCTCTTGTTGGTTTGTTTTCTTCTTCCCCTTTTGTCCATTCATTTATTTAACAAAACTGTACTCTTCTCCATCTCTAATCTTATAGGTGAACCATTTTTATTAGGTGGAGCCACTGTCAATCTCTTGAGTCCTAGTCTGACCAGAGTTAGTATTAAAGTAAATCTTCAATTCCCTATCCCGATAAGATATTGATTGGCCATAAAGTAAGAAAAAATGGAAAATCATGTTGAACATAATGAGGTAGATAGACAAATGGTTAGTCTAGAAGCTTCTGTTCTTAAGGTTACTGACATATAAACAAAGATAGATCCTATGCAGCCACCTGCACAGGATGCCGAGGCTTTGAAAAAAAAAGAACAATAATGAACAAAATTAAAGAGATGTGATTAGAACTAGAAACCCAAAGATAATTAAGCAAATAAAAAATATAGAAGATTGGTTTTCTTCCTCAGAAAACGGTTTAGATTCTGAGTCCATTAAATCCTGTAATAACATTCTAACTGAAATAGAAATGAAAGACAAGAACTATCTAAAGAAGATATTGATATAGAAAAAAGTTGAGTGACAGCCTATAATAGAGAAAAAGCTATAAAGGGCTTAAATATTATAATTTTACAAATGGATAAAATGCTTAAAGATAAATAATCTAAATAACCTAACATAGTAAATAAAACCAGAAACACTAAAAAACATTTTAATTTAACACATGAATTAAAGTGCAAAACAAGAGCACAATTAAAATCCTCAAATAATGCTTAGTTACTTATTTTCAAACATTCGAAGAATAGCCAACACCCCATCCTTAAATAGATTAAAGAAATTGATAAAACTCTATAACATTTCACTGCTAATGTTAGTAGAGCCAATGGTTGATACAAGTCAATTAGAAAATCTCAAGAACAAACTTGGATTTAGTAAAGCTTTCTTCAATAGAGTGAGTAGAATATGGGTCATGTGGAAAAATTGCATTGATATTATTAGCATTGAAGAATACGACCAAATCATTAATCTTATTATAAATAATGGCATAGAAGGCATAATTTCAGTAGTTTATCCTAATAACTATAAAGAAAAAAGAAGGGAGCTATAAAAAATAATCGAGGAGATTTTAGTTAAAAAAATTCCATGCATAATAAGAAGTGAATTTAACACGATCAGAAATGCATCAGAGAAAAAATGGGGGAGACCAATGATTCACAGGCTAGTGAACACTTAAATGAAACTATCTCCAACTACAACCTACTGGAGGCAATATTTTTAGGCTCAAACTACACTTGGACTAATAACCACAAGAAAAAAAGGAGCTATATGGTCTAGACTAGATAGAATTCTTTTTAACACCAAAGGAATTGAATTTTATGGAAATATAAGAGTAAAACACTTGAATAGCACATGTTCAGATCATAAGCCACTACTTATTAATTTTTTTTACATAGAACCCAAAATATATTTCTCAACTTCCAGAATAAGTGGTGTCTACATGAAGACTTCCCATAAAATGTGAAAGAATCTTGGTCACTACCAATAAGTGGCAACCCAAACCAGATTCTCATGGCAAAGCTTAATATATAAAGAACATGTCTAATAAAGTGGAACAAAAATAAGTTTGGCAATATTAATAAATATATCATAGAAATAGAACAAAAAATCAATGAATTAGAAGAGTCATGTGAGAAAGAGCAGAGTACATATAATCTCTGTGCCCTTAATAAAGCACGAAGTGAACTTAAACTAAAATTACACATAAAAAAAATTTTCAGGTAATAAAGAGTAAAAGTAAAATGGATAAAAGAAGGAGACCTAATTACTAAATTCTTTCAAATGGCTTCGAAAATAAAGAATCAAAAACATAAAATTATAGGGAAAATAAAAACAAATGAATATGGTTAGAAAACAAATAAGAAATTAAAGATTCACTAGAAGATATATATATATATAACTTTTATGTGATAAAAGTATAATTAAAGGACAATACCTTTTACAAAACATAAATAACTTAATTAATAATGAAGATAATAAAAATCTAATGGAATTTCCAGAGGAGGAAGAAATTAAAAAAACTATCTATAACATGGACAATAACAGTGCATCTGGTCCAGATGGATGGAATAATAGTTTCTTTAAAGCATGCTGGGATATAATTAATGTATATATTGTTCAGGCTATTCATTGGTTCTTCTGTGGTGCATAGATTAACAAAAGGTGGGTGCTAACCTATATAGTCCTTATTCCTAAAAAGAAAACGCCACTAGGGGGAGAAGATTATCGACCCATTAGTTTATGTAATTCGATTTATAAAATTCTAGCAAAACTTCTGCAAAATAGAGTAGGACTTGTACTTCCCAAAATCATATCAAATGAACAATCAAGTTTTATGAAAAAATAGACTAATCATGGAAAATATATGCCTAGCTAAAAAACTCATGAAAGATTTATCATACAAAACTAGATGCCATAATGTTATATTTAAACTAGAGCTATCGAAAGCCTTTGATAAAGTAGAGTCGCAAGTCTTATGGTTTACCATGAGGTAAATGGGTTTTGCAGAAGCATGGATAGATTTAATTTTTAGATGCATTTCAAGCACATGGTTTAAGATTATCATAAACAGGGATAAGGGGGAATAGTTTAAACCTACTTGAGGTTAAGACAAGGAGATCCCTTATCTCCTGCACTCTTTAACATATATCTAGAATTATTTATTGGATATCTAAAAAGTAATATGTGTAGAGGAGATATACTCCCTTTTAGGAAACATAATGACTCTTCGTAGATAAGTTGTCTGACATATGCAGATGACATCATATTATTCACAAAAGGGAATAAGAAATCCATAAAGAACTTAATGGAAAATTTTTAAACAATGGAAGAAAAAATGGGCTTAAAGTTAAATAAAAATTAATGTCAATTTAAAATTTCAAAGAATGCACCTCTCAGTCTCATTCACAGACTAAAAGAAAACACAATATTCTCTTATGAGAAAGGAGCTATCTTGTATCTTGGTTGTCCATTATACGAAGGTAGATTTAAATTAGACCACCTAGATTTCTTCTTAGGTAAGCTTAGGAATAAGATAGTAGGATGGAAGGTTGGATCACTGAACATGAGTCGGAGAGGTACCCTCATCACACACATACTGCAAAGTCTACTTATACACATTTTAATGATTAAGTAGCCAACTAAATACTTTATAAAAAAAATAGAGAAACAATTAACTAATTTCTTCCAGGGCAAATAGAATAATAAGCATAAACTACATGGGATGAAATGGGAAGATCTATGCTTCCCAAAAGAGAAAGCAGGACTTGGTTTTTCTTGTTTAGAACTTTTAGCGGAAGCATGATCTTGCAAAAGATGGTGGAGGATAAAAGAAGATAACAATCTCTAGGCAAGATATATGAGATCTAAATTCTTTGTTAATAATGACACAAACAAGATATAAAAGTTAAGCAATGAATCTCAAAAATGAAAACAAACACTAATACAAAAAGAAGAACTAGATAAGCACTCAGTCTTTACTAAATTTTCCTAGAAATGGAAATTAAATGAAGAAGGTATATTCTCCTTAAAATCAGCCAAGAATCTAGTTTAAAATAGAAAACCTCCACAAGAAGTGTGAAATTTGTGTTGTAACAATAATAACTCATTTAAAACTCGCCTATTCTTATGGAAAACACTAACTAACATTATTCCATTCGATATACTCATACAAAAAAAGCATAAATTTAGCTTCTAGATGTGATTGTTGCAAAATAAATATAGAATCCTAGGATCATCTATTTTCACAAGTAAAATTAGCTTCAAAGATATGAGAAAAATTTGAAAAGGAAATTGGCTTGAAATGTAAAAATTAAACCCTTAAAAGTAGAATTCAAAAAAGGATAAAGGGGACTAAAGTCAAATCTACACAAAGATGGCTCCAAAACACCATTCTACCATTAATAGTATGGTGCATATGGAAAACCAAAAACAATAGCCGGTACGAGAATATACAAATGAAAATAGATGACATAGAGAGAAAATTAATAAAGAAATAATTATCATATTAGAAGCTTTCGCATTAAAAAATCTTGCATATATAGAAAACAAAGAATATATAGATAGATGTAAATTAAAATTTTTAAAACCTAAACCTTTAAAGTTTATGAATATTCACCGGAAAAAACCCTCAAAAAACTACCTAGCCTTAATACAGACGAGAGTTTTAAAAGAGAAATGGGTATAACTAGAGGTGGTGGAATACTGAGAGACTCCGAAGGCAAGGTGCTATGGGCATACACTAAGAAATTTACAGTAAACACACACCTATAAGCAAAAATTCTTGCTCTCCTGATAGGACTAAAATTATGCAAAATTAAAAACATAAAAAATCTACAAAATCAAGTTGACATAGTAATTTTAGTAGGTATAATTAAAGGCCATAAATCACTATGGAAATATATAAATGAGATAGAGGAAATTAATCAACTAGTAATGGAATTAAATGGTAGTATAGAACATATTTTTTGAGATTGCAATCAAGCTACCGATAAGTTAGTTAAAGATGGAGAAAAAATAGGAAATGAATACTTTAAAGCTCATAACATCCCGAATAAATATAGAGGCATCCTCATGTTAGATGAAACGAGATTTTCTAGAATTAGGAAAGTTAAAGATAATAGTTAATGGCCAATGGGAGAAGCCATTACAACCTTATATATTATCATATATATTAACATATATTATCATATCTATTGTATAAACATTTATCTTTTATATTATCATATCTATTGTACAAATTACTTCTCGTGCATGAAAGGTGAAACCATGGTTCAACACATCTCGGTATTGTAGGATGTGCTATAGGATATGCTCATCCTGATCCCGTGGGATGAACTCATCAGAATAGGTTACAAGTTTAGCTCATATCGGCCCTGTGGGATGTGCTCTGCTATTATAATTCTCAGAATAAGAGATGCAGCTCAAGAACCTCTTTTAGAGGTATGTTTACTGAGAAAGCATAAAGAAAGTGCAAGGGTTTGGGCATTCTAGATTTATTAAGCTTTATAGTAGTGTTCTTGCTGTGAGATGTTGTTTGATGTAATGGATATGTTTGCTTTTTATCCTTGGTTCTTTTACTATAAGGATAGGAACAAAACAAAGAAAGTAATGCAATAGTGATGGAAGAGGGTAGGAGCTAAAAGAAAGAAATGCTTATAACAAGAGGACAAAGCATGATGTAGTATGCTATTAGTGTTAATGTTTGTTTATTTTGTTCTGTGCTTTTATAAATAGCTGGAAGTCAAAGTCATGAGAAACTAAAAAAGAGGTTATAAAGACCAAGGATATTTACAAGGCCAAGAACCTCTCTTAGAGAAGGGCATAAGCTAAAGGGAGCAAATGCTAATAGGTCAAAGTAGGAAACATAATGCTGTCACCACAAGAGAAACGAAAAAGGAGGTTATAAAACCACAACTGAGGAAAGTAAAACAAGATGCACATGGCCAGACTCTAAAGATAGGAAAGGCTGAATTTCTTATAAAGCAGCATGGACAACTTGCAAGCAGAAGAAATTTGCTTGATTAACTTTGAAGAAATAGAATAGGACTATTAAAGGATAAATGCCTAAGTCCACTATTATTTGTGATTTCTTTGTTTTTATTATTATTGAACAGAATGTTGTAAAAGGGTTAAGGGTAGTTTCTTAGATTGTACCAATGGTATTCCTCTGCAAAAAGAAAGGGTTATAATAATAAGATAACCTTTCAGAAAAAAAAAAGAATAAGAAGAATAAGAAGAATAAAAAAAATAAGAAGAATAAGGATAATATGAAGAATAAGAAAAATAAAAAGAATAAGAAGAATAAAAAGAATAAAAAGAATGAGAGAAAACTTACTTGACTTCAAAAAATGCTCTGAAAAACACTTTTAACTTTTAGAGAGCGAAAATCTCACCTTCTAGAGAGGGAAAATCACCATTGTTGCCCAATTCAAGCTATATTCAAGCTCTAAATGGATCAAAGAGACTTATTATCAAATAAGAAGTCCTTTGCATAAATATTAAATGAGCCCGCGCTCCATCCTCCAATATTTGGTAAAAAAAATGGTATCACCGTGGTAATCTTTTTTCCGGAGGAGATACAGAGGCTCGTAGAGCCATTTGACTACACATTAGTTGGGAAAATTTCCCACGGTAGACCTCACGCACAAGAAATATAGTTGTTTATTAAGTCTTTGAAGTTCGTGGGGATGGTGAAGTTTGTCGATTATGATGTGAGGCATGTTATTCTACAATGCTATTTGGAGGATGATTTCCATCATCTATGGTTAAGGGGATTGTGGCAGGTGAGTGGGTATCCAATGCGCATTCTGAAGTGGATGAAATTCTTCAGCCTACACAAAGAAGCACCTCTAGCCCTGGTATGGTTCTCATTACCTAATTTACCATTGTTTATATACAATAAACATGCTCTGTTTGCCATTTCTTCTTTTTTGGGTAAGCCTATGCTGAGGGATGAGGCAACAGTCTCTATGAGAAGGCCTAACGGTGCAAGGGTGTGTGTAGAGTGTAACTTACTTTCACAGCCACCGAATAAAATATGGATAGGTAGTGAAGAGGGAGAGCAGGGAGAGGAATATTGGCAATCTGTAATGCCCGAGAACTTGCCTCCATACTGCCTAGTATGTAAAAGAATAGGTCATGATATGGGAGATCGTAGGCTGGGGGCTGAGGAGATTGAGCATAATGTTAGAGGAAAGAAGAGGCAAAAAAGGGTTAGGAAGAATCAACATATACAGTTGAGAGATAGGGGAGGATCATCTGAAATTGTAGGAAATGATTCAGAAGTGAGCTTAGAGGAGAAAGGGGGCAGAAACAAGGAACTAGTTATTTATGAGGAGGAAGGAGATAACAATGGAAATTTAGTGAGGGAAGTAGAAGATAGTTTAGAGGGAGTGGAAGAAGAAGGCTGGAAGGAAGTGAAGCTAAGGATTAAGGGGGGGAAGAGGCATAAATTAAGAAGGGTATTAAAGGAGAAGGAGGAGGATTTAGAATGGATAAATGAGGATGTTCTAGATTTTCCAGATGAAAATTCAGAAGTGTTTAGGTGTCCACAAATAGGGAGGGAAGAAGAAATAGAGGAGGATGTTTTGGAAAAAATAAACGATGATTTAGAAATGTACGAAGAAGATTGAGAAAAACTTACAAGAGCTCAAGCAATGGAAGCCATCAAAAGAATGGCTACACACCTTGGACATCAAGAAAAATATATTCAAATAATGCAAGATACCCCAAATATATACAAGTTGCCAAGGAACAAGAAGAAGCATTTGAATAGAACGAATGAGTCTAAATGCACAACAAGAGCACAAGCAAAATCTAACTTAAATGGATAGATATCATTATTGGAATATTAGGGGGGTGAAAAATAACCCCTCGTTAAATAGACTAAAATGTTTAATAAAAATTCATAGAATCTCTCTGGTAATTATAGCGGAACCTATGATTCAGAAGGACCAATTGTGTAAATATAGTAAACTACTAGGGTTTAACAATGCATATGTTAATTCAAACGGTAAGCTCTGGATCATATGGCACAAAACATAAATATTATAATAATTAAAGACATAGAACAAGTTATTCACTTTAAATCTAAAATAAATGTAGAGGTTATAATTTCGGTAGTGTATGCTAAAAATAACAAAAAAGATTGGTTAGAATTATGGAAGGAAATGGATGACATAGCGAAGAAAGACACCCCATGGATCATAGGTGGGGACTTTAATGTAATCAGAAGTGTGAATGAAAAGAAAGGAGGTAAAATCCCAGACAAAGTAGCTATGTCACAATTTAATGACACTATCACTAGTACAAATCTGATGGAAGTGAAATTTATAGGTTCAAGCTATACCTGGTGTAATAACTGGCAGAAAAGAGGGGTAATCTGAGCAAGGATAGATAGGGTTCTGTGTAATAAAAAGTGGGTAGCCTCTCAGGGGGTTACAGGGCTCAGACATTTAAACAGAACTTGCTCTAACCATCGCCCATTGTTCATTTCCATCAATAAGAGTCAGTATACTATGGGCAATTTTAAATTTCAAAATATGTGGGTAAAGCACCCTGAATTTGAAAAGGTGGTGAGAGAATCATAGATAGAGCCATGATATAGGAAAGCCTATGCAGGTTCTAACGTGTAAGCTATATAGATTAAAAAAATGCTTAAACTTATGGAATAAATATGTTTTGGAAATATAAACCAAAAAATAAAGGAGGAGGAGGAGGAAGAAGTGGAGAAACTGGAACTAGAATATGAAAATTCCCAAAATGAAGAAATCAGAAACAAACTAAGTAAAGTCAAAGGAAAATTGAGGCTTAGATTACATATGGAAGAAATCTACTGGAAACAGCAAGCAAAGATTAAATGACTTAAAGACGGGGATAGAAATACTAATTTTTTTCATAATATGTGTAAAATCAAAACTCATAAGAACAAAATAAAAGGTATAAAAAATGATCAGGGAATTTGGGTAGAAGAAGATAAAAAATTAGGAATCATCTTTGATGAATTCTTTAAAAAACATTTATGCGGCTCGGTTAGTCACGAAGGTGATTCATTAATGAAAGAAATTAAAGCATCTATTACAAAGGAACAAAATAATAATTTGGAAACGATTCCAGATGAAGAAGAAGTTAAAAATGCTATCTTTTGCCTGGATAAGGATAGTGCAGCAGCACCAGATGATTGGAATAATTTCTTTTTCCAAACCAGTTGGAATACTCTTAAAAAAGAGCTTGTTTCTACAGTTGCAAGTTTTTTTGTAGGTGCGGGTATACCTAAGGCATGAGCTAATTCGTTTATTGTGCTAATTCCAAAGAAGGAATCATCATAAATATGTGAAGACTATTGTCCTATTAGCTTATGTAATGCTATATATAAGATTCTAGCAAAAATTCTACAAAGCAGGTTAAGCACTAAATTACCAGAAATAATATCATAGGAGCAAATGAGTTTTGTTAAAAATAGGTTAATGATTGAAAATATAAAATTGGTAGCTGAAATGATGAAAGAGATAGCTATTAAAACTAGAGGGAACAATCTAGTAGTAAAACTAGATTTGTCTAAAGTATTTGATAGAATTGAATGGGACACACTCTGTTTTGTATTGAGAAAGTTTGGCTTCTCTGAATTATATATAGATTTAATATATAGATGTGTCACAAGTGTATGGGTAAAAGTTATTGTAATTGATCAGAAAGGAGAGGAATTTAAATCGAAAAAAAGTTTAAGACAAGGGGATCCCCTGTCTTCTTTATTATTCGATATTTATTTAGAATTATTAATTCGTAATTTAAATAAAAGAATGGCAGTGGGCAAGATCATTCCGTTTAGACAACCAATTAATACTCCTAGAATATGTTGTCTAGCATATGCGGACGACCTCATAATTTTCACAAATGCGACTTCCAAATTGCTGAGGAATCTTATGGATCTCCTGCAAATTTTCGAGAAAGAAACGGGGCAAGTTGTAAATAAAAAGAAAAGTTAATTTTTGTTATCATCAAAAACATCCGAAAAAGTGGCCAAAAAGATTATAAAAATTACTGGATTTATCCAAAATAAAGGGGCTTTAATGTATCTAGGCTGCCCAATATATGAGGGTAGACTGAGAGAGAATTATTCAACATCATTACAAGAAAAATTAAGAAGGAAAATAGCATGTTGGAAGGAGGAGCTACTGGGTTTCGAGGGTAGGATTACTTTAATCTCCCACGTTCTCCAAAGCATGTTGGTACATATCTTAGCAGCTATTCATCCACCTAAGAAATTTATTAAAAAACTGGAAATGGACATTGCTAACTTTTTATGGGGGAAAAAAGAGGGTAAGTTTAAGCTTCACTGGAAGAACTAAGATGATATATGCTTCCCAAAAGAGGAGGTAAGTGTCGGCATCATCAGAGTCCAGGAAATGGCCATAGCATGGGATTGTAAAGGATGCTGGAGGTTAAAAGAAGGTGAGAGTCTGTGGGCAGAGTTCATGAGAGCTAAATATGAAGGGTCAAGGACTAAGAGTCTAAATAAGGCCTCAAATATTTGGAAATCAATGGAAAAACAAAAAAGAAATAGTAGAATCAGATTCGATATTGAAAAAAAGTGTATGGAAATGGACACTGAACCCACGAGGGAATTTTACTTTAAAATCGGCAAAAGAACTAATCAGAAAGAAAAAACCAGCACAAGCATTATTCAAATGGGCTTGGAAAGCGGACATCCTGCAAAAAATGAGTTCGCTTACAAGGAAATTACTTGTTAAAGCTTTACCAGTAGATAGTAATATTCAAAGAAAAGGAATAAAAATAGCATCAAGATGTGACTACTGCCAGGAAGCAGTAGAATCTATCGACCATTTATTTTTGAAAGGAAGGATAGTAGCAGGAGTCTGGAAAGAGCTGGAGAAATTGAATCAGATAAGTAGCAAACATGAAGGGTTAATAGAAAAAATTAAAAAATGGGGAACTTACACTTCAAGAAGTTCTATTAGCAATTGACTAATTCAATCTCTCACACGTTGTTATTTGGAGTCTATGGAAAGCTCAAAACAAGAGTAGATTTGAGGGAATCAGAATGAACTCAGTTGAAATATTAAAAGATATTAGGAAGGAAATCGGTAATATATCTAATATTAAACCCTTGAAAGTTGAGAATATATATATGGTTAGAAAACTAAAAAATACATGGTCACTCACTATTAATAAGACTAAGACACATAGTGTAAAGAGCATAAGTTGGAGTAAGCCCCTGGAAGGAAAGATATCCCTTAACACGGATGGTAGCTTTAATAGGGATATAGGGGCAGGAGAAGGAGGAGGGGCAATAAGAGATTCTCAAGGGAGTATCATTAAAGCATTCACTCTTTCAGGTAAAGCTTCCTCAGCTCTTCACTCAGAAATTATTGCATTAAAAAAAGGGTTGTATATCTGTAAAGAGCTAGGCATTAATAACCTACAAATACATGTAGATTCATTGATTTTAGTTAGTTTGGTAATGAAAAAAGTATCGTTATGGAAGTATGAGGATAAGATTGAAATAATAAAAAATCTTGTTAATGAATTAAATTCAAACATTTTACATATTTATAGGGAGGCCAATGCGCTAGTAGACTGCCTCACTAGAATAGGAATGAGTAAAGGGGATATTGAATATGTAGAGGGGACTATACTAGAAAAACTAAAGGGATTGGCAAGACTGGATAAACTTACCTTCCCATACCTAAGAGTGAAAAGGTAGGGAATTTGCTCTTGTTAAAGCCTAGAATTTAAGAATATCTAGGTGAAAAATTGTAGAATCTAATAATGAATTTAATCGTTATGGGGGGGTATAGTTTGCTGTGTGGAAGAATTTCTGTCTCCGCACGGTATATAAAAAGATTTAAGAGGAAATATAAATATGGATAAGATACAGTAGTGGTCTATTTTGGAATTGGCCCTTTGTTTTGTTTTGCATTTTTATGTTTTTCTGCAGCATAGGAAAAGCAAGAGGATATGACAGGAAGTCTGAACAAGTGTCTGTGTCAGTATAAGTAATAGAGTCTGTATTGTATTGATGTTTGTAAAAGTCTATTTTTGGAAAGGAAGTATTGTCATGTGTGATTTTATTTAAGTCAATAGGTACTAGGAACTGTTAGTGTCTAGATTAGGAATCGGGGAGAAGAGATGTTTCACTAATCAAATTAGAACCAGTCCAAGAGGGGTAGAGAAATGTGACTTCAGATTAAATGAATGGTAGAGGATTCGAGGAGCAGATAAAGCCTAAAATCAATACAATGGGAAAAACAGCAAAGAGGACTAAATGTTAGATTCAAGTGGATCAAACAAAAAGGTAAACAAAGGGAATAAGTTATACTTTGGAAGTGCTTTCTTTTCTTTGTTGTTGCAGGAATTTAGAGAGAAAAGATCCAACCAAAATAAGTGAAAGCAGGAATAAGGCAATATAGCACCTGATATAAGAAGTAGAGTGAAGCTAAATGGAAAAAGAAAAGAGAATAAAGATTAAAGAAAAAGATGCAAAGGAAGGCCCAATTAGAAAGGAAACCTAGTTGTTCTGTTTCAATTAGGAAATTTACATGTAAATTAAAAGTTTTATTTTTTAAAAATGGGAAAGGATGTAAGAGGGGAAAGGGCAGATGTAGCTTGTAAAAAGAGTATTCCTCCACCAAAAGAGAGGGCTATAATTAATAAACAAATCTTAAAAAAAAAAGAGAAAACTTACTTCATCTTATTATTTTCAATAATGTTCTCAATTCTAGAGGGAGAAAACTTCAATTTCTAGAGAGATAAATCTCCATTCCTGCTAAATCCAAGCCGGTTGCAAGCTCAAAATGGAGCAAAGAGACCTCTTATCAATTAAGAAGTCTTTTGCCTCAATTTTAAATGACTGGTGCTATCTACTCCAATTTTCATTAATAAAGATGGAAGTCCTGCAATATTTTTCCCATCCAAAAAGTTACAGAAGCTTACAGAGGTCTTCATGTTCATGCTGATTGGGAAGTTCTTCCATGGCAGACCTCACGAGAATTTGATACAGCCCTTCATTTATTCACTTAAACTCAAAGGAATGGTTAAGATTGCCGATTTCGATGCTAAATACATATTTTTACAATGCATGATGGAGGAGAATTATCACAATATTTGGTTAAGGGTGGCAATGGAATGTTAATGGCTACCCTATGTGAATATTGAAATGGACAAAAAATTTTAGTCCACATGAAGAAGCCCTGATGGCCTTGGTATGGGTTTCTTTCCCGAACCTTCCAATATTTCTGTATAATATGCATTATCTTCACTCTATTGCTTCATGCTTGGGTATTCATATGATGCGGGATGAGGCGATAGTAAGCATGACTAGGCTGAGTAAGGCTCGGGTATGTGTTGAGTGTAACTTGCTTACACATCCACCTACAAGAATCTGGATAGGTAGTGGGGAGATAAACTAGAGTCTAGGTTTATGGCAACATGTCATGTTAGAAACCCTACCATCCAATTGTAATATATGTAAGAGGCTAGGGTAGGCCAAGGAGGAGTGTAGGCTTGGACTAGAGAAGAAGGGAAGGAAGAGGGGGCAGGAAGGTAGAGGATGGGCAAGGGAAAAGAAGTTATGGATTATGAGGCAAGAGGGGGCAAAAATGAGAAAGGGAAATTCATTAGAGGTAGTTTTAGGCATTGCTGAAGGCAAGAAGAGGGGGGAGGAGGCAAGTGTAGTGGGTCTTCTAGATCTTCCAGAAGTTCCAGATATGGATGTCCGGAAGAAGGAAGGAATGGGCAGTAACATAGGAGGGCTACGACTAGTAGAGGAAGGGGGAGGCAACCCTAAAAGAGTAGAGGAGTATGGCAGTAAGGGCACAGAGAGCAGGGAGGAATGGGCAGAAGTTTATAAAGGTGGATGCTGGATGGAGGTGAAAGGGAAGAGAAAGAAGGATAAAAAATTAAAGTCTAGGATGGTTTTGAGGAAGAGGGTTAGGAATATAGCTGGATGGATGAGGATCTTCTAGATTTTCTAGAAGTAGACTCAGACATATTCAGCGATCCCTCATTAGGTATGGATGAAGTAGAGGAGATGGGGGGTACGGAAAAGGTGAAGGATGATTTAGAGCTCGATGAGGAGGATTGGGAGAAGCTAACTAGGGATCAAGCTATTGAACCCTTTAAAAAAATGGAAATGCAACATGGGCAACATCCTAAACATAGGGAGTTAAAGCAAATTGCTCTTGGTGCGGCAAAAAATAGTCAAGAAACAGGAAGAAACATTTAAATAAGACATATGAGTCGAAATGTACTACGAGAGGTCAAGCCAAATCTAGATTGTATGGATATGTGCCTATACTGGAATATAAGGGGTGTGGCCAATAACCCCTCGATTAATAGGCTAAAAAAGTTAATAAAAATACATAAAATCAACTTAATTTTTATTGCGGAACCTATGATAGATAAGGATCAGTTAAATAAATATAGTAAGATTTTAGGTTTTAATAACGCATATGCTAATCTAAATAGTAAGCTTTGGATCATGTGGAACAATAAACTAGATATTATAATCCTAAAAGATATGGAGTAGGTAGCTCATTTTAAAATTAATAAAGAAGTAGAAGGAATAATATCAGTGGTATATGCAAAAAATGCTAAGAAAGATAGATTAGAGTTATAGAAGGAGATGGAGGACATAGCTATCAAGAATACTCCATGGATCATTGGAAGAGATTTTAATGTGATAAGGAATGCACATGAAAAGAAAGGAGGTAAAACTCATGATACTGTGGCCATGACATAATTTAATGATATAATATCCAAAGCTAACTTGATGGAAGTGAATTTTACAGGATCTCGATTCACTTGGTGTAACAACTGGCATAAAAGAGGAGCAATCTGGGTCATACTAGATAGGGTTATGTGTAATGCTAAGTGGGTTTCTGAGAAAGGTGTTACAGAACTATGACATTTAAATAGAACATGATCGGATCACAATCCATTGCTACTCTCTATTCATAAAAATCATCGAATGGTAGGGAGCTTTAAATTTCAGAATACGTGGGCAAAGCACAAGGATTATGAAATGGTAGTGAATGAGTCATGGAAAGAACCTGCATCTGGGAAACCAATGCAGGTACTATTGTTCAAGTTACGTAGATTAAATAACTATTTGCAATTATGGAACAAAGAAATTTTTGGAAATCTAAATTTAAAGATTAATCAAGCATAAGAAGTAGTGGAGAAGCTGGAAATAGAATTTGAAAGTAATCAGAGTGAGGAGTCCAGACTTAAACTAAGTTAAGCTAAAGGAAAATTGAGGTTCAGATTGGACATGAAGGAAATTTTCTGGAAGCAGTGGGCAAAATTAAATGGCTGAAGAATGGGGATCGAAATACAAAATTTTTTCACAATATGATTAAAGTTAAAACACAGAGAAATAAGATTAAGGGTATCAAGAATAGGGAAGGTACATGGGTAGGAAAGGAAAAAGAAATAGTAGCCATTTTTGAGGATTATTTTAAGAGTCATTTATGCAGGCAAGCTAGACATGA
Source organism: Sapria himalayana (assembly GCA_029783825.1). Lineage (NCBI taxonomy): Eukaryota > Viridiplantae > Streptophyta > Magnoliopsida > Malpighiales > Rafflesiaceae > Sapria > Sapria himalayana. Next base: position 492,566 of record JAREIK010001963.1, on the reverse strand, counting down.
AGGAAACTCATTATTGAAAGAATTTAAAACTACTATCACAAATGAAAATAATCAAAGAATGGAGAGGATTCCTAGGGAGGAAGAGGTTAGAGAAACTGTGTTTAGTTTAGATAAAGATAGTGTGGCAGACCCATATGGCTGGAATAACTATTTCTTTCAGTTATGCTCGCATATTATTAAAAATGATCTTGTAATGGCTATTTCAAGCCTTTTTGCAGGTACGGATATTCCAAAAGCATGGGCAAACTCTTTTATTGTGCTTATCCCTAAAAAGGTATCTCATGAGAAATGGGAAGATTTTAGACCAATTAGCTTATGTAATGCAATTTATAAAATTTTGACAAAAATCTTGCAAAGTTGGCTAGGCTGTATTTTACCGAAGATAATTTCTAAAGAACAAATGGGATTCGTCAAAAACAGATTAATGACGGAAAATAAAGACTGACATCTGAAATGATGAAGGAAATAGTTACGAAAATTAGAGGTAAAAATCTGTTAATAAAGCTAGATTTGTCTAAAGCCTTTGACAGGGTAGAGTGGGACACACTCTGCTTTGTCATGAGGAAGCTAGGCTTTTCAAAGTTATGCATAGATTTAATATACAAATGCGTTTCTAGCACATGTGTAAGGATCATCGTGAATGGAAAGAAAGGAGAGGAATTTAAGTATAAAAGAGGCTTAAGGCAAGGGGATCCTTTGTTTCCTTTATTATTTGATATATATCTTGATTTACTAATTCTAAGCATAAACATCAGTATGTCAGATGGTAAAATTATACCTTTTAGGCAACCTAAAAACACTCTAAGAATAGGTTGTTTAGCTTATGCGGATGATTTAAAAATTTTCACAAATGCAAGTAGAAGATCATTAATGAATTTAATGGAGTTATTGCAAAGATTCGAGACTGAGAAGGGGAAAACAGTGAATAAAAATAAGTGTCAATTTATGTTAAGATCTAAAATGACTGATAAAGTGGCTGCAACAGTTAAAAATATTATTGGTTTTAAGCAAATTAAAAGGAGCTTTCACATACTTGGGTTGTCCTATATATGAGGATAGATTACGAGGGGAAAATTTAAGCTTTTTACCAGAAAAAATAAGAAGGAAAATTGCATGGTGGAAGAAAGATTTAATGGGATTCGGGGGTAGGATTACTCTGATTTCTCATGTACTTCAAAGTACACTAATACATATTTTGTCAGTTATTCACCCTCCTAAAAAGTTTATAAAGATATTAGAGATGGAAATGGAAAACTTTTTATGGGGCAAAAAAGACGGGAGGTAGAAGTTTCATTGGAAAAATTGGAAAGATATATGTTATCCAAAAGATGAAGCTGGTTTAGGAATAATTAGTTTAGAAGATATGGCCTCAGCATGGGATTGCAACGGTTGGTGGATATCGAAAGAAAATAATAGCTTGTGTGCTAAATATATGAGGGCTAAATATGGGTGGGAAAGTAATAAAAGTTAGAAGAAGGACTCAAATAAATGGAAACCATTGGAAAAATAGAAAGGAGAGTAGAATCATTCTCAATATTGCACAAGAGTGGCTGGAAATGGACGCTCGACCCACAAAAAAATTTCAAATTAAAATTGGTAAAAGAAGTAATTAGAAAGAAAAAACCTGTTCAATATATTTTTAAATGGGTCTAGAAAATATATATCCCACATAAAATGTGTTCGCTTGCCTGGAAGGTTTTTTTAATGCTATACCGGTGGATAATAATGTGCAAAGGAAAGGTATTAAACTGGTATCTAGATGTGACTGTTTCTTTGTAGCAATAGAAACTACGAGTAGATATGATGGTAAAAGAATGAACTTAGTGGATATATTAGAAGATATTAGAAGATATTAGAAGAGAGATCATTAATATATCTTTAATAAAGCCAATAAGGCTTGAAAATATAAATGCGGAAAGAGCATTTAGAAAATCATGGGCACTTGCAATGAGTAAGGTGAAGTCTCAAAGTGTAAAGAGCATAAGTTGGAATAAGACTCGCACATGACATTTATCTCTTAATACGGATGGAAGTTTTAATAGAGACATGGGGGTGGCAGGAGGGGGAGGCGTAATTAGAGATTCACAAGAGAAAATTATTAAAGCTTACTCTATGTAATGCAAGGCTACATCGGCGATGCACTCAGAAATTAGCTCACTCGCAAGAGGGTTGCACGTCTGCAAGGAGCTTGAATTGAAAAACATACGAATCCAGATGGACTCTAGCTTGCTATTAGATTTAGTAAAAAATAAAATATCTTTATGGAAATATGAAGAGGAGAGCGAGAGATTGTAAATCTTATGAAGGAGCTGAAGGCATCTATTCAGTACATTTACAGGGAGGCAAATGTGATTGCTGACTTTTTAGCCAGAATAGGTCTCCTTAAAGGGGCTAAAGTTTTCGATAAGAAATCCTTGGCAGTTATGTTACAAGGATTAGCTAGACTCGATAGATTAGCATTACCCTATTTAAGGGTTAAAAAGGGTAGGATATGAGAGCTGGTGAGAGAGGGGTCACTAGGAAAAGAAGGAGGGGTGGAATTGTTTAGGAATGGGGGCACATAGGTTTTTTGCTGTTTGCTATTTTGCAGGTCCAAAGCACTACTAAAAATGGAGGAGATGCTAGCTCCAAGAGTTGCTTGTATTTTGTGTAGGGGTTCTGTAGGTGAATGGCATGCAAATCAAGTTTGTGCTTGGGCAGAAGTTTCTTGTGGCAGAGTAGGGGAAGAGACATAAGATGATAGCAGAAGTATATTTTTGTTTTTCTTAATTTCTATTTTTTGGTTTGTATTGAGGTGTAAAGTAAATAAGGTAGGGAAGAGTAAATGGGTAGGAAGTTATATTAGATTGTATGGAATGTCAGTTTGTTGTAGAAAATTGTATTATTGTTGGAGATTAGGGCCTCTGGTTGCTCAAGTCGCTACTACAGGAAGCAGTCAGTGTTACTGACATGAGTAGCAGCAGGCAGGCTGTGCACTATTTGGAGAAGGCCAATGGTGTAATTGAATTAAAGTGGGCAGGAGGCTTAAGTAATCAGCAGCAGAAATGAGTTCTCCAGTAGTAAGCGGTCAAAAAATGGTCAGCATGGAAGTTTGAGGAAGGAATAGGCAAGCAAAGGAGAAGTGCAATGACTTATGTAGTTAAATTTTTGGACCTATTCAAAGATAATTTTAAGTTGTAATGCAATTAAAAGGGGGTAAGGAAATGGGTAGGAGGCTATGCTTTTCTAGTTTTGTAGGAGAGCAGAATTCTAACCTCATTGATATGATAAGGAGCAGAATCATGGAAGAGCGGGGGAAAGGAACACACATCTTAGATTGACATTCACAAGGAGAATGAAAGCTAGCATGGGGGTTAGGCCACAAGAGATTTAAAGAGCTCTATTGTTTTTTTCTCTTTAAATTCAAATATGTAAATTTAGTTAGTAGGTGCTAAGAGGGTGTAAATGGAAGAAGGGCATCAAGTAAGTAGTTTTAAAAATGGTATTCCTCCACCAAAAGAGAGGGTGGTTATAATAATAAAGTAAACTTTAAAAAAAGAAGAATACGAAGAATAAGAAGAATAAGAAGAATAAGAAGAATAAGAAGAATAAGAAGAATAAGAAGAAAAAAAGAATAAAAAAATAAAAAGAATATGAAGAATATGAAATTAAGAAGAATAAGAATAATAAAAAGAAAAAAAAGAAAAAAATGATTAAGAATAAAAAGAAGAATAACAAGAATAATATGAAAAAGAAGAATAAGAAGAATAAAAAGTATATGAAGAATAAAAAGAATATGAAGATTAAGAAGAATAAGAAGAATAAAAAGAAAAGAAAATAAGAAGAAAAAAAAGAATAAGAAGAATAAGAAGATTAAGAAGGATAAAAAGAATAGGAAGAAAAAAAAGAATAAGAAAAATAAGAAAAAATTGAAGAATAAAAATAATAAGAATAATAAGAATAATAAGAAGAATAAGTAAATCAAAAGAATAAAAAGATTTAGAAGAAAAGAAGATAAGAAGAATTAGAAAGATAATAAGAACAAGAAGAATTATAAGAATAAGAATAATAAAAAGAATAAGAAGAATTACTAGAATAACATGAATAAGAAAAATAAGAAAATAAGTAGAATAATAAGAATAAGAATAATATGAAGGATACAAAGAATAAGAAGAATAAGAAGAATGAGAAGAATAAGAAGAATGAGAAGAATAAGAAGAATAAGAAGAATATGAACAATAAGAAGAATATGAAGAATAAGAAGAATATGAAGAATAAGAAGAATAAGAAGAATAACAAAAATAAGAATAGTAAAATTAATAAGAAGAATAAGAAAAATTAGAAAAATAAGAAGAATTAGAAGAATAAGAAAAATAAAAAGAATAAAAAGAATAAAAAGAATAATAATAATAATAATACAAATAATACAAAGAATAATAAGTATACGAATAATAAGAATAATAAGAAGAATAAGAATAATAAGAAAAATAATAAGAATAAGAAGAATAATAAGAATAAGAAGAATAATAAGTATAAGAAGAAAAGAAGAAAAAGATATAAGAAGAATAAAAAGAATAAGAAGAATAAGAAGAATAAGAAGAATAAGAAGAATATGAAGAATAAGAAGAATAAAGACATTAAGAAGAATAAGATGAAAAAAAAGAAGATAAAGAAGAATAAGACGAATAAGATGAATAAAAAAAAAGAAGATTAAGAAGAATGAGAAGAATGAGAAAATGAAAAGAATGAAAAAAAATAAGAAGAATAAGAAGATTATGAAGAAAAAGAAGAAAAAGAAGAATAAAAAGAATAAAAAGAATAAAAAGAATAAGAAGAATAAGGACAATAAGAAGAATAAAAAAAATAAAAAAAATTTGAAAAATAAAATGAATAAGAAGAATAAGGAGAATAAGGAGAATAAGAAGAATAAGAAGAATTAGAAGAATAAAAAGAATAAGAAGAATAATAAGTATACAAAGAATAAGAATAATAAGAAGAATAAGAAAAATAATAAGAATAAAAAGAATAAAACAAAAAATAAGAATATGAAGAATAATAAGAATAAGAAGAAAAGAAGAATAAGAAGAATAAGAAAATTAAGAAGAATATGAAGAATAATAATAATATGAAAGATATGAAGATTAAGAAGAAAAAGAAGAAAAAGCAGAATATGAAGAATAAGAAGAATAAATAGATTAAGAAGTATAAGATGAATAAAAAAAAAGATTAAGAAGAATAAGAAGAATAAGTTGAATAAAAAGAAAAATAAGATTAAGAAGAATAAGAAGAATAATATGAATAATAAGGATAACATGAAAAAGAAGAATAATAAAATTATGAAAAATATGAAGAATAAAAAGAATATGAAGAATAAGAAATAAAATTAAAAAAAAATAAGAAGAATAAGAAGAAAAAAAAGAATAAAACGAAAAGAAAAATAAAAAGAATAAGAAGAATAAAAAGAATAAAAAGAATAAGAATAATAAGAAGAGTAAGAATAATAAGAAAAATAAGAATAATAAAAAAATTAAGAAGAATAAAAAAATAAGAAATGAATAAGAAAAATAAGAGTAATACTAAGAATAAGAAGAATAAGAAGAATAAGAAGAATAAGAAGAATAAGAAGAATAAGAAGAATAAGAAGAATAAGAAGAATAATAAGAATAAGATGAATAAGAAGCATAAGAAGAATATGAAGAATAATAAGAATAAGATCAATAATAATCATTGAAAATGCTCTCAACTTCAAGAGAAAGAAATTCTCGTTTTTAGAGAGATAAATCTCAATCGCTACTCAATTCAAGTTGATATCAAGCTCAAAATGGAGCAAAGAGACTTCTTATCAATTATGAAGTCATTTTCTTCAATATTAGCTGAACCCACGCCTCCTTCTCCATTGTTCGTCAAAAAAGATGGGAGTCCCACGATACACTTCTCTTTAGAAATACACAGGGTTACAGAGCCCTTCAAGATCACGTTAATAAAAAATTTTTCCCATTGCAGACCTCGTGCGAATGACATACAATCATTTATTACCTTATTGAAGCTTAAGTGAAGGGTTAAACTTGTTGATTTTGACACTAAACATCTCTTCCTACAATGTTGTACGGAGGAAGATTTTTACTGAATATGGCTAAGGGGGCTATGGCAAGTCAATGGATATCCTATGTGTATTCTAAAGTGGATGAAAATCTTCAATCCACACAAGGAGGCACCTCTAGCACCGGTATTGTTCTCACTCCCTAACCTCTCTCTGCACCTTTATAATATCCACTCTCTGTATACAATTAATTAATGCTTGGGTAAATCAATACTACGGAAAGAGGCGACAATATCCATGATAAGGCCAAATAATTCTCGGGTATGTGTTTAATGTAATTTACTTGCACATCCACCTACTAGGAATTGGATAGGCAGTGGGAAGAGAGAGCAGAGAGAAGGGTTTTGGTAGTCTAACCATTCCAAAAAACCTGCCTCCTTACTGTCAAGGCTGTAAAAAGATAGGGCATACCTCGAGAGAGTACAAGTTGGGTTTAAATGATAAGGGCGGAGGGAAGGGGCAAGGTGGTAGAGGAAGGAAGGAATGGATTAGAAGAGAAGAAGGGGCTCAAAAACAAGATGGCGATGAGTCTTTAGAAACATAATTAGTGGAGAAAAGGAAGGGTAGGAGGGTAGAGGTGGGGTTTCAAAAAGATTTAGGCAGTAATAAGGCCAAAGAGGCAGTGGTGATAGAAAAGGGATGGGTAGAAAATGGGGAGGATGAAGGTTGGGGATGGTGAAAAGTAATTGGAAGAGGGGGTAAGAGAGCTAAAACTAGGAGTGTCCTAAGAGAGAAGGAGGAGGACTATAGCATGATTGAGGAGAACCTTTTGGATTTTCCTGAAGAGGAATTGGATATCTACAGCTGTCCATCAATAGGTAAGGAGGATGAAAGTGAGGAGGGTAACCTAGAAAAGATTAGGGATGATTTAGAAATCTTTGAAGAAGAATGGGGAAAGCTTACAAGGGTCCAAGCCATGGAAGCCATGAAACAAATGACTATACAACTCGGGCAATAATTAAGATATAAAGTAATAATGCAAGTTAGATTGAACACATCTAAGTCTCAGCGAAATAGAAAGAAACATTTAAATAAGACTTATGAGTCTAAATGCACAACAAGAGCTCAAGCTAAATCAGGTTTTAATGGATAGTTATCTTTACTGGAATATAAGAGGGGTGGCTAATAACCCCTTGATAAATAGGCTAAAACACTTAATAAAAACATATAAAATCTCTTTAGTTGTTATTACCGAACCCATGATACAAAAAGACCAATTAGCTAAATATAGTAAAATATTAGGATTTAATAAGGCGTATGCAAATATAAATTGTAAACTCTGGATTATGTGGCATAATAATCTGAATATTATTATCTTAAAAGACTCAAAGTAGGTAAGTACATTTTAAAATGCATAAAGATGCAGAAGAAATAATTTCAGCAATTTATGCTAAAAATGCTAAAAATATATAATAGATATCTGGAAAGAGATAAAAAATAGCAATAAAAGACACTATATGGATTATAGGGGGAGATTTTAATGTGATAAGAAGTGCACAAGAAAAAAGAGGAGAGAAAACTCCAATTATGCTAGCTATGTCACAATTTAATGACAAAATAGCTAGTGCTAGTTTGATGGATATAGATTTTATATGCTCTAGCTTTACCTGGTGCAATAATTGGCAGAAAAGAGGAGCATTTGGGCAAGACTGGATAGGGTCATGTGTAATGCTAAGTGGGTATCCTCTTAAGAGGTTACAAGACGAAGGCATTTAAACAGAACCTTTAGGATCATAGCCCGTTGCTGATATCGATTCGCAAAAATCAACGATCAACAGGGGGCTTTAAATTTCAGACTATGTGGGTAAAGCATTTAGAGTTTGAAAAGGTGGTAAGTGACTCATGAATAGAGCCAGCATTAGGAAAACCTATGCATGTTGTAATACTTAAGATATACAGACTAAAAAGATGCATGGAAAAATGGAATAAAGAAGTTTTTGGGAATTTAATCCAAAGATTAAGCAAGCGGAGGAAGAGGTGGAGAAGCTTGAATTAGAGTATGACAGCATTCAGAATGAGGAAACTAGACATAAACTAAGTCAGGCTAAGGGTCAGTTGAAGCTCGGATTCCATATGGAGAAAATCTATTAGAAACAACATGCAAAGATTAAATGGTTAAAAGATGGTGATAGAAATACTAAAATTTTTGATACTATGAGCAAAATTAAAACACAAAGAAATAAGATTTAAGGCATAAAGAGCGGTGAGGTTTCTTGGGTAGAAGATTAAAAGAAATAGGAGTCTCCTTGATAATTTTTATAAAACTCATTTATGTGGGCAGGTTCGACATGAAAGGGACTCTCTATTGAGAGAAATTAATGCAATTATCACAAATGAACAAAATCAGAGGATGGAGACCATCCTGGAGGAAGAAGATGTGAGAAATGTAGTTTTCAGCTTGGATAAGGATAGTACGGCTGGGCCAGATGGCTGGGATAATTATTTTTTCCAGATTTGTTGGCATATTGTTAAAAATGATCATGTGGCATGGGTGAATTTTTTTATTGTGTTAAATCCAAAAAAAGAATCGCCACAAAAATGTGAAGATTTTAGACCAATTAGTTTGTTCAATGCGCTCAATAAGATCCTGGCAAAGATCCTACATGGCAGATTAAGTTGTATTCTGCTAGATATAATATCACAGGAACATACATGGTTTGCTTAAAATAGATTAATGATTGAGAATATAAGATTAGCTTCAGAAATGATGAAATAAATAGCAATTAAAACTAGAAGAAATAACGTAGTAGTGAAACTAGATTTATACAAGGTGTTCGATAGGGTAGAATGGGATATAATTTGCTATGTCCTAAGAAAATTTGGCATCTCGGAATCGTGCATTGATTTGATATATAGGTGTGTTTCGAGTGTATGGGTGAAAGTTATTGTGAATGGTAAGAAAGGGGAAGAGTTTAAGCTGAAAAGAGGGTTAAGACATGGCGACCCACTGTCTCCTTTATTATTTGATATATATTTAGAATTACTAATTCTTAGCTTAAACAAGAGAATGTTGGAATGAAAAATACTTTCTTTTATGCAACCAAGGAACACTCCAAGAGTAGGCTATTTAGCCTATGCTGACGATGTGATTATTTTCACAAATGCGAGTAGCATATCTTTGATGAATTTAATGGAGCTTTTGCAAATGTTAGAAATAGAAACGCGACAAAAAGTGAATAAAAATAAGTGTCAATTCATGTTAGAAGCAAACTCTTTAGAGAAAGTGGCTAAAAGATTAAAAATATCACAGGTTTCACACAAAACAAATGTTCCTTAATGTATATGGGTTGTTATAAATATGAGGGCAGACTCAGAGATAAACATTTAATTTTTTTTACAAGATAAAATGAGAAAGAAAATAGCAAGCGGGAAAAAAAATTATTGTGATTAGGGGATAGAATCACTTTAATTTCTCATGTACTCTAAAGCATGTTGGTTCATATATTGTCAGTCATTAATTCTCCGAAGAGCTTCATTTAGACATTAGAAATGGAAATGGCTAATTTTTCATGGGGTAAAAAAAAATGTAAGGGTGAAGCTCCATTGGAATAGCTGGAAAGATATTTGTTATCCAAAAGATGAAGTATGATTAGGAATAATTAGTTTACAGAATGTGGCCACCCCATGGGATTGTAAAGGATGGTGAAGATTAAAAGAAAATAATAGTTTATGGGCCAAGTATATAAGAGCTAAATATGGATGAGATAAGGACAAGTGTTAGAGGAAGGCCTCAAATAATTAGAAAGTGCTGGTAAAATAGAAAGAGATAGTTGAAGCGCACTCGACACTGAAAAAAGCAGCTAGAAATGGACACTTAACCCAGAAGGAACATTCACATTAAAATCGGCTAAAGAATTGATAAGAAAGAAAAACCTGCACAATCACTTTTCAAATGGGCATGGAAGGCAGATATCCCACAGAAAATGAACTCGTTTGCATGGAAAGTTATTGCTAATGCTATATCAGTTGATACAAATGTTCAAAGAAAAGGCATAAAGATGATATCCATATGTGAATGCTGCTTTGAGGCAATAGAAACTATACAAAATTAATCTCAGAAAAGAAAATTACAGTAAAAGTGTGGAAGGAACTGGAAAAATACAATCAATTTAGTGGCAAAGAGCTAGGATTAGCAGATAGAATTAACAAGTGAGATAGGGAATCATCAAGAAGCCCAATTAGGAAATGACTTATTAAAGATCTCTCACATGTAGTCATCTGGTGCTTATGAATTGCTAGAAATAAAAGTAGATTTGAGGGAATAAAAATGGATGCAGCTGAAATTTTAAAAAATATTAGAAAGGAAATTAGTAATATATCCTATACAAGGCCTATTAGGATTGAAAACACAATAGAAGATAGAACAGTCAAGAACACATGGGAGCTGGCTATTAAAAGGATTAAGATTAATAGGGTAAGAAACATAAGATGGAATAAGTCAACTACAGGTAAACTTTCTCTTAACACGGATGGTAGTTTTAACAGAGATATAAGGGCAGCAGGGAGAGGAGTAATAAGGAATCCTCAAGGGAATATCATTAAAGCTTTTACAATTCCCTGCAATGCCTCCTCGGCTCTCCACTCCGAAATCTATGCACTAAAAAAACGACGACATGTTTGTAAAAATTTAGGATTAAAATATTTACAAATTCAGGAAGACTCAAAGTTACTGGTGGATCTGGTAGATAATAGAATAACTTTATGGAGGTATGAGGAGGAGATTGAGATAATCATAAATCTCATGGTATAATTGAATGCATCGATATCGCACATATATAGGGAAGCTAATGCATTGGCAGATAATTTAGCTAGAACAGGTTTACTCAAAGGAGAAAATGGGTATGATGAAAAAACTTTACCAGAAAAACTAAAAGGATTAGCTAGACTAGATAGGATTGCTTTCCCATATGTAAGGATTAAAAAATGTAAGATATGAGAGCTACTGAAGATGTTATGAATGCTATTTCTATTCAATATGGTTTGTAGATTTTTTTGTGCAGGATTTGAGTATAGGGGGCAGAACTTAGTCATCCTGCACTAGGGGGTGCTGTCAGTGTTTTTTGTAGGGGGCAGGATTGGGTGCTGTCAGTGCATTAGAGAAGAGATGCAGGGAACCTGCAAAGGGATCAAAGAGGCATATGGTGCTAAAGTTTTGCATTAGCCTGCTTTGTGTATATCTTGTTAAGTGCGGCATTGAATGTTTATATTAATTGAATGTAATTGTAGTTTGTATGTTTGAGAATTAATGTGTAGCTTTGAAGGGGCAGTGTCTTGGCTAGTATGTAAATTAGTAAAGTCATAAGGCCACTTGTTAGGGGCTGTATTAGGGGTTATACTTTCAGCAAGAGCATCGAGGCTCCAGATTGAGGCAAAGTGGCAGACAAATCAGGATGATGGAAGAATAAAAACAGCAAATGAAAGTTATGATAAAAATCAATGCATATATCAAAAAGCAAAAAGTAGAAGGCCTGATGCACCGAGGTTGTGCTGTTGGATAGGAGGCTGACTGTATATACTGCTATGTATTGCTATATTTTGCCATGGTTTTGTATGTTTTCTCAAATACAGGGCTTGCAGCTACCAAATGATCTAGTAACGCAAGAGAGAAAACAAGTTAAAGTTTAGGGATAAGCAAGCTATGCTGGAATTGGATAAAATAGCAAAAAGGTTCCCAAAATTTTTATTTAAAGAGGCAGAAGATATGCTGGCAGAAAGTAAGCAGCTGTAGCTGGGAAAAGAAGCAAGTATGCAGGTTTAATGGAAAGAGAAGAAAATGCAAAACAAATCATGCTATATATCATGCAAATTAGATTAAAGACAAACTCAAAGCTATTTTATTTAAATTAGAGCTTGACTGTAAAGCTAAATTGTTTAGTGTTTTTATTTTATCAAATATATAAAAGGGGAAAAGGATAGTTTTCTAGCTTGTAACAATGGTATTCCTCTACCAAAAGAGAGAGCTTTTATAATTAATAAAACAAACTTTAAAAAAAAAAGAATAATCAGAATAAGAAGAATAAGAAGAATAATAAGAATAATAAGAATAATAAGAATAACAAGAATAAAAATAATTAGAAGAATTGGAAGAATAAGAAGATTAATAAGAATAATAAGAATAATAAGAATAATAAGAATAACAAGACATGAACGATTAGAAGAATAAGAAGAATTAGAAAAATATGAAGAATAAGAAAAAAAAGAATGAGAAGAAAATAAAAATATGAAGAATAAGAAGAATAAAAGAATAAGAAGAATTTGAAGAATAAGAAGACTAAGAAGAATAAGAAGAATACGAAGGATAAGAAGAATAATAAGAATTAGAAGATGAACAAGAATAAGAAGATTAAGAAGAATAAGAAGGATAAGAAGAATTAGAAGAATAATGAAAATAAGAAGAATTTTTAGAATAAGAATAATAAGAATAATAAGAATAATAAGAATAATAAGAAGAATAAAAAAAGAACCTCTAGAATAACATGAATAAGAAGAATAAGAATCTCTAGAATAACATGAATAAGTAGAAAAAAAGAATAAGAAGAATAAAAAAAATAAGAAGAAAAAGAAGAATAAGAAAAATATGAAGAATAAAAAGAGTAAAAAGAATAAGAAGAATAATTAGAATACTAAGAATAACAAGAATAAGAACAATTAGAAGAATAAAAAGAATATCAAGATTAACAAGAATAAGAACAATTAGAAGAATTAGAATAATATGAAGAATTAAAAAATATGAAGAATAAGAAGAAAAAAAAATCGAAGAATAAGAAGAATAAGCAGAATAAGAAGAATATGAAGAATAATAACAATAAGAAGAATAATAATAATAAGAAGAATATGAAGAATAAAAAGAATAAGAAGATTAACAAGAATAAAAAGATTAAGAAGAAATAGAAGGAAGAGAAGAATTAGAAGAATAATAAGAATAAGAAGAATTATAAGAATAATAATAATAATGAATAATAAGAAGAATAATAAGAATAAGAAGAATAACTAGAATAACATGAATAAGAAGAATAAGTAGAAAAGAAAAATAAGAAGAATAATAAAAAAAATAAGAATAAAAAGAAGAATAAGATAAAATAAGTAGAAAAAGACAATAAGAAGAATAAGAAGAATATGAAGAATAAGAAGAATATTAAGCATAAGAAGAATAGCAAGAATAACAAGAATAAAAATGATCAGAAGAAAAAAAAGAATAATAAGAAAAAAAAATAATTAGAACAAAAGAAGAATAAGAAAATAAGAAGAATAATTAGAATAACATGAATAAGAAGAATAAGTAGAAAAGAAGAATAATAAGAATAATAAGAAAAAAAAAGAATAATAAGAAGAATAAAATAAATTAAGTAGAAAAAAAAGAATAAGAAGCAAAAGAAGAATAAAAAGAATAAAAAGAATAAGAAGAATAATAAGAATAATAAGAATAAGAAGAATATGGAGAATAAGAAGAATAAAGAGAATAAAAAGAATAAGGAGAATAAGAAGAAAAAAATAGAAGAAAATGAACATCTGGAATATAAAAAATCATTTTCCAAACACATACCATTTCTCTACTCCTCCTAACAAGAAGTTCACGGTTAAAAATGGAGAACCCAAAATTTTCTTCTTCCTTGGAGAAATTGCAAGCCTCTCGAAGCTTACAAATTAGCTCTCATTAGGAAATTCTTTAACGGGCACTTCCTCATCAATGAAATACGATACTTCTTCTCCTCCCTAAAACTCAGAGGCTTGGTAAAGGTGGGAGCTATTGATAACAAACAAATGCTGATGCAACCTTTCACAAAAGATGACTACTTTCGTATGTGGACTAAAGATAACTGGAATATCTTTGGTTTCCCTATGACAACATTCAAATGGATGGCAGAATTCAACACTAAGGAAGAAAACCCTTTTTTTCTGATATTGTTTCTCCTACCTCAACTACCCATTCATTTCTTCAATAAATTGTCTCTCTTCTCCATCTCTAATATTATTGGAAATCCTCTATTGATGGATGGGGCCATTGCCACACTTTCTAGACTAATTGTGGCAAGATTTTGCATTGAGGTTAACTTACAATTTTTTTCCCGCAAAGGATATGGATTGGACTAAATGAAGAAATAGGCTACTGGCAGTCTACCAACTTTGAACTACTTCCTAGCTATTGTGGACAATGTAAAAAAAGGGGACACTCAACAGAGAAATGTATTGCTAAGTCTGGTGATAAACTGATTTCTGAGAACCTGGGTAAAAAATAGGAGAAATGGGTTTACAGTCCCATAAATAAGCAGGAGAAATGCAATGAGGAGGGTATGGGTAATCAATCTGAAAATTCTATTAAATCTGTTACACTAATAGAACTTCTTCCCCCATTAATAGAAACTGCTAATAACAATTCTGTCCAAAATAAAAATCAAATAGAGGAAGAAAAAATTACAACTATGATGGATAAAATTAAAGATTGGGTTATTAGAATTAGAAAACCTAAAAAAATATACAAATACAAAAGAGATAGAGGGGTGGTTTTCTAGTTCTGAAGCTGATTCTGATGTAGACATTAAAAGCTACAATGATATCATAATCATTTCAGATATAAATTACCCTATTTAGTCTAAAGATGACATAGATATTGGTAAGAAGAGATCAAAAATAATTAATAGAGAAAGGGCCTTAAAGGAACTGAAGATTATAAGTCTACAATTGCCTATTATAGACAAGGGGGAAGGTTTGAATTAATTCAGAGCCCTAATCTCACAAAAAAGTCAAGCAATACAAAAAAAACACCTAAACAAAACCTATGATACAAAGTGTAAAACAAGAGCTCAACTAAAATCCTCAAATAATGTTTAGATACTTATTCTAGAATATTCGGGGAATAGCCAGCTCCCCATCCTTAAACCAGTTAAAAAAATGATAAGATTAAATAAAATTTCACTATTAATTTTAGCAGAACCAATGGTAGATAAAAATCAATGGGAAGAATATAAGAATAAGTTAGGTTTCATGAATGTATTCTACAATAAAGCCAATAAAATATGGGTAATGTGGAAAGATTATTAAAATATTATAAAGATTGAGAAATACGAACAAATAATAAATCTTAGCCTAAATAAATGTAAACTGGTAATCATATCAGTAGTTTATGCTAGTAACTTTAAAGAAAAAAGAAAAGAACATTGCAAAACCATGGAGGATATATCACTCAAAACACGCCCTGGAAAATAGGAGAAGACTTTAATACTATTAGAAATGCTTCAGAAAAAAAAGGCAGCATACCTATAAATTTACAAGCTAGTGATCACTTCAATGAAGCTATCACTAGATGTAATTTAATGGAAGCTAACTTTTTAGGTTCACATTTTACATTGACAAACAATAGTAAAAAGAAAGGAGCTATATGGTCTAGGCTAGATAGAAAACCTCTTCAACTCTAAGTGGCTGGATTCTTTTGGAAACAGATGGGTCAAACACATAAATAGATTTGGTTCAGATCATAGCCCTCTTCTTATATTCCATCAAAAAACAAGAAATAAAAACACTACATTTAATTTTTAGAACATGTGGTGCCTGCATGATGACTTCTAGGACATGGTGAAAGAGTCTTGGTTGCAGCCAGTTAAAGGTAACCCAAATCAAATACTCATTGTTAAATTAGGTAGGCTGAAACCATGTTTAATTAATTGGAATATAAATAAGTTTGGTAATATCAACATAGAGCATTATAGAGATAGAATAGAAAATTGATGACTTGGAACAAGAATATGATAGAAATCATAACATAAGCAATTTTTGTAAGCTTAATAAGGTACAAGGTGAACTTAAACTAAAATTACACATGAAAATTTTCTGGAAATAGAGAGCAACAGTAAAATGGTTAAAAGAGGGAGACCAAAACACAAAATTTTTTCAGCTGACTTTGAAAATTAAGATTCAAGCACACAAGATAAATGAAAATAAAACAATGTAGGAATATGGTTAGAAAATAAGATAGAAATTAATGACACTCTTGAAGGCATATATAAAACATAACTATGCGATAATAATAGGATGAAAGTGCATAAATTTTTACAAAACATAAATAATAAAATTAATGATGAGGATAATAAGAAGCTAATGGAATTCCCAGAAGAGAAGGAAATCAAAAACATAATCTTTAGCATGGATAAGGATAGTGCAGTTGGACCATACGGCAGGAATTCCATGTTTTCCAAGCTTGCTAGGATATAATTAAACAATATATTATTCATGTTATTCATTGGTTCTTCTATGGAGTAGAAATTAATAAAAAGTGAGCACTAACTCATATAGTCCTGATTCCCAAAAAGAAAACCCCCCAAAAAGAGAGGACTACCGACCCATCAACCTATGCAATTCCATATATAAAATTCTGGCGAAACCATTGCAAAATAGACTCGGACTTATTCTTCCTAAAATTATTTCAAATGAACAATCAGGTTTTATGAAAAACATATTGATTATGGAGAACATATGCCTAGCTAAAGAGCTCATGAAAGAGTTATCCCCAAATCTAGATGGCATAATATAATTTTTAAATTAGACCTATCGATAGCTTTTGATAGAGTAGATTGGTAGATTTTATGCTTTACCATGAGAAAAATAGGTTTTGCAGAAGCATGGATAGATTTAATTTTTTGATGCATTTCTAGTACTTGGTTCAATATTATTATAAATGAGGAAAATGGGAAAGAATTTAAGCCCACCCAAGGGTTATGAAAAGGAGATCCCATTTCACCTTCTCTTTTTAACTTATATTTGGAATTATTTATAGTTAACTTGAAAATTAAAAGAGATAAAGGGGACATATAAACTTTTAGGCAATATAGATACACTCCACAAATCAGTTGTCTAGCATATGCAGATGACATTATTTTATTCACCAATGGTAATAATAGATCTATAATAAATTTAATGAAATTTATCAAACAATGGAAAAAGAAATGGGTCTAGTGCTAAATAAAAATAAATGCTAATTTAAAATATCAAAGAAAGCTCCTCCCAGCTTAATACATAGGATAAAAGAGAACACAGGTTTCTCTTACTTGAAAGGAGCTCTCTCTTATATTGGGTGTCCATTATATGAATGCATAATTCAATTAGAATACCTAGATTTCTTGCTTGTTAAGCTTAGGCACAAGATTGCAGGCTGGAAAATTGAATCTTTGAACATGAGTGGAAGAATTACACTCATAAAACATGTACTTCATAGTATACTAATGCACAATCTAATGGTTATGCAACCGCCAAAATTTTTCATAAAAAAATAGGAGAATTGGCTAATTTCATTTGGGGAAAGAAGAACGGTAAACTAAATTTTCATTGGATTAAATGGAAAGATATTTGCTTTCTAAAAGAAGAAGTGGGTCTAAGATTTACTAGGCTAGAGGAGATAGCTGAAGCATGGGCCTGCAAGAGATAGTAGAGGTTAAAAAAGAACAATAATCTTTGGGCTTCATATATGAGAGAAAAATATCTTTTAAACAATGTCACTAACAGGATAAACAAGATTATCAATGAATCTCAAATTTGGAAACAAACTTTAAAGCAAAAAGAAATGGTGGATACACACATTGTGCTTACTAAGTATGGCTGGAAATGGAAGTTAAACGAGGAAGGCTTATTTTCCTTAAAATCAGCCAAGAACCTAGTTAGGAATATAAAACCCCCACAAGATTTATTTGAATGGTGCAGGAACAATAATAATTCGCTTAAAATACATTTTTTATGGAAATCTATATCTAACATTATTCCACTAAATACTTGCATACAAAAAAAGGGCATAAATCCAGCCTCTAGATGTGATTGTTACAAAATGAGAATAGAAATTTCAGATCACCTATTTTCACAAGGTAAAATAGCTTCAAAGATATGAGAAAAATTTGAAAAATAAATGAGCTTAAAGTATAAAAACCAAACTCTCAAAAAAAGAATTTAGAAATGGATGGGGATGCTTAATCTTAAATCAATACATAAATGGCT
This sequence comes from Sapria himalayana, assembly GCA_029783825.1. NCBI lineage: Eukaryota > Viridiplantae > Streptophyta > Magnoliopsida > Malpighiales > Rafflesiaceae > Sapria > Sapria himalayana. The sequence goes on along the minus strand of JAREIK010001963.1, from coordinate 474,511 downwards.
TAAGAATACCATCCCACCTTTGATAATATGGTGTATTTGGAAAGACAAAAACAAAAGTAGATATGAGGGTATTGAAATGAATGTAGAAGATATAGTATGTGAAATTAAAAAAAAGCTAAACATCATTTCAGAAGCTTATCCTATAAAGAATATAATCTACTCATAAAATAAAGAATATATAGATAGGTGGCACCTTAAGGTTTCAAAAGCCCAAATCATTAAGCTTTATGAGTATACAATGGAATAAACCTCCAAGAGGTAATATGGCTCTTAATACATATGGCAGTTTTAACAGAGAAATTGTCACAACAGAAGGTTAAGGAATTCTGAGATACTCTGATGGCAAGATGATTTGGGCATTCACTAGTAGATTAAAAGCTAATACTCCCATGCAGTCTTAAATCTGGGCCCTTATTGGCTTAAAGATATGCAAAAATAAGAAAATAAAGAAAATTCAAATACAAACTGACTCACTTAAGTTAGTTGGTATTATTAAAGGTCATAGATTGTTATGGAATCAAATAAATGATATAAAAGAAATCAAACAATTTGTCCACAAATTAAACTGTCGTATAATGCATATATTTAAAGAAGTGAACCATGTAGATGATAAGCTAGCTAAAAAAGGTGGAAAATTAGGAAATCAGGATTCGTTGCACAAAACATTCCTGCTAAATATATAGGTTTATTCAAACTAGATGAAATAGGATATTCTATATATCAGAAAGTTAACAATTAGTTCTAATTGTGAGTAGTTGCTAGACTTCTATAGGAAGCAAACCTCAATAAAAACCATTCTATAATATAGATTAAAAGCAGTCTAAAAGCAGATAAAATTGGGTATTCTCATAATATGTAATAAAATAACTAACTTGAATGTTTACATTTTTTTATTTTGTTGTGGCATTCTATACATCCTTATATAAGGAAAATCAATATACATGTAGTAGTTCCAATTCATCTTTCACAATATAATTTTTTTTAAAGATAAACCATAGTGTTACTACAGGTATATTGATAATAGTATCCTAATCCTGTGGAATGCTTAATCAGGTTAAAAGGAAAATTATATATCTGTTTACTAATAGGGGCCCATGCAGGGGATATACTACAATTATTTATTTTAATTCCTATGGAGGTATGTAAGTAGGTTGTGTTTTTTGTTAAATTCAAGGAATAAATATTAGTGTGCTCCTAAGAGAAGTAACAAAGGGTTTTGTTTGTTAGAATTTGGAATGAATATTATTGCTAGTGGTGGTGGTGAGGCATGTTGCAGCTAGAAAGGCAGCCGCAAGGGAGAGAAGGTGATGGATGTATATTTGTTTGTTTGGTTTCTTTTTCTCAAAGGGAAAGTGGCAGAGGCAAATGAAGCTAGTCCAAATATCAGATTATTCTACGGCTTTGGTTGATAAAGACACATAGACAGAAGCAGAGAAGAATATGTAACTTGGTTATTTTTTATTCTTTGTTTTTTTGTCTGAAATAGAGAAAAAGAATGAAAGTGAAATAGCTCTAGAAGTAGTAGAGATCCTGACGAGAATTATAAGGAGCACAATAATAATAGCAGAAACAAGCTGCAGCTAGCTAACTGATAGTAACTGCTTCTATACGCAGACTAAAACAACAGGGGAGAGCACCTTATATGCAGACAACTAGCAACAACTAGGATTGTATTGTTTGTTTGCATTGATCTGTGGCAACAGGGGATAGTTAAGGTAAAAGCTATACAAGTGCACAGAGAGTTAGGAAGACACTAAAAGTAGCAAACTAGGGCAGTAGTAGGAATGTTGTTTAGAAAGGATAGAAATAGCAAGAGAGTGGCCAAAGGTAGGAGTTAAACAAGTGGACAATGATATAGGTAGTAACTAGTGGATGTATATCCAAAGTTGCAGCAGAAGATGTTGATTAAGGTGCAAAGGAAAAAGCAAAAAAATATAAGCAATTTAGCTATGAGAAGATAGGCAGGCAGAATGCTGAAATAGAAAGCTCAAGTAGAAAGATCAAGTAGAAAATTAAAGTAGAAAAATCAAGTAGAAAGTCTCTACATGACAGGCAAGCACAAAGCACAAGTAGTTTTTTAATTTTGATAAATTTCATAAAAATGGAAAATAGGAGAATCCTATGGAATCAAAGTTAGAGTTCTATCATGATAGAGAGAGGAGGACAGTATCAATTGCTTGCTATATTTTTTTAATTGATTAAAAGGGTGTAAAGGGGCAAAGGGTAGTATCTCAGATTGTAAAAATAGTATTACTCTGCCAAAAGAGAGGGCTATTATAATAAAGAAAACAAACCTTTAAAAAAGGAGAATAAGAAGAATAAAGAGAATAAGAAGAATAAGAAGAAAAAGATGAATATGAAGAATAAGAAAAAAAAAGAAAAAGAAGAATAAAAAGATTAAAAAGAGTAAGAAGAATAAGAAGAATAAGAAGAAAAGAAAACAAAATAATAATATGAAGAATAAGATAACTAAGAAGAATAAAAGTAATAAGAAGAATATGAAGAATAAGAAGATTAAGAAGAAAAAAAATAAGAAGATTAAAAAGAAAAAGAAGAATATGATTAATAACAAGAATAAAAAGAATAAAAAAAATAAGAAAAAATAGAAATAGAAAAATAAAAAGAACAAGAAGATTATAAAGAATATAAAGAATAATTTAATAAGAAGAATAAAAAAGAATAAGTAGAATTATAAGAATAATAAGAATAAAATGAATAAAAAGAATAAAAAGAATACGTATAATAAGAATAATAAGAATAATAAGAATAATAAAAGAATAGGAAAAATAATGCCAATAAAAAGTATAAGAAGAATAAGAAGATAAGTAGAATAAAAAGAATAAGAAGAATAAGAAGATAAGTAGAATAAAAAGAATAAGAAGAATAAGAAGAATAAGAAGAATGAGAAGAATGAGAAGAATGAGAAGAATAAGAAAAATAAGAAGAATAAGAAGATTAAGAAGAATATGAAGAAAAAAAAGAATAAGAAGAATAAAAAGAATAAAAAGAATAGGAAGATTATGAAGAAAAGAAGAATAAGAAGAATAAAAAGAATAAAAAGAATAAAAAGAATAGGAAGATTATGAAGAAAAAGAAGAAATAGAAGAATAAAAAGAATAAGAAGAATAGGAAGATTATGAAGAAAAAAAAGAATAAAAAGAAAAAGAAGAAAAAGAAGAATAAAAAGAAAAAGAAGAAAAAGAAGAATAAAAAGAAAAAGAAGAAAAAGAAGAATAAAAAGATTAAAAAGAATAATAAGGAAACAAAGAATAAGAAGAATAAAAAAAATAATAAGAAAATGAATAATAATAAGAATAAGAAGAATAAGAAGAATAAGAAGAAAAACAAGAATAATAATGATAAGAATGATAAGAAGAATAAGAAGGATAAGTAGAATAAGAAGAATAAGAAGAATAAGAATAATTAGAGAATAAGAAGAATAAGAAGAAGAAGATTAAGAAGAAGAAGAAGATTAAGAAGAAGAATCAGAAGAAGAATAAGAATCAGAAGAAGAATAAGAATAAGAAGAATAAGAACAATAAGAAGAAATAGAAGAAAAAAGATTAATAAGAATAATAAAAAGAATAAGAATAATAAGGGAATATGAAGAATAAGAAAAATAAAAAAAATAAAAAAAATAAGAAAAATAAGATTTATAAAAAGAATTAAAATAATTAGATGAATAAGAAGATAAAGAAAAATTAGATGAATAAGATGAATAATATGAATAAGAAGAATAAGAAGAATAACAAGAATAATAAGAATAATAAGAAGAATAATAAGACAAACTTTCAAAAAAACTAGAATAAGAAGAATTCGAAGAATTTAGAAGATAAAGAAGAAAAAGAAGTATTAGAAAAATATGAAGAATAAAAAGAAAAGAAGAATTAGAAGAAAAGAAGAATAAGAAGAATAAGAAGAATAAGAAGAAGAAGAATAATAATAATAATAAGAAGGAAAAGAAGAATAAGAAGAATAACCATAATAAAAAAAATAAAAAAGATAATTAGAATTAGAAGATTAATAAGAGTAAGAAGAATTATAAGTATAAGAATAATAAGAAGAATAACAAAAATAAGAAAAATAACTAGAATAACATGAATAAGAAGAATAAGAAGAATAAGAAGAATAAGAAGAATAAGAAGAATAAGAAGAATAAGAAGAATAAGAAGAATAATAAGAATAAAAAAAATAAAAAAAATAAGAAGAATAAAAAGAATAAAAAAAATAAAAATAATAAGAAGAATAAAAGAATAAAAAGAATAAAAAGAATACGAAAAATAAGAAGAATAAGAAGAATAAGAGAAATAAGAGGAATATGAAGAAGAAGAATAAAATCAAAAATAAGAAGAATAATAATATTAATAAGAATAAGAAGAAAAGAAGAATAAGAAGAATAATAAAATAAAAAAAATAATAACAATAAATTGAATAAGATGAATAAGGAGAATAAGTAGACAAAGGAGAATAAGAAGAATATGAAGAATAATAAGAAACGGAGAATAAGAAAAATAAGAAGAATAAGAAAAAAAAAAGAAGAATAAGAATAATAAGAAGAATAATAAGATTAAGAAGAATAAGAATTATAAGAAGAATAAAAAAAATTAGAAGAATAATAAAAATAAGAATATAAGAAGAAATATAAGAAAATAAGAATAAGAAGAAACGAAGATAAGAAGAATAAAAAAAATAAAAAGATTTAAAAAGAAATAGAAGAATAAAAATAAAAAAAAGAATATGAAGAATAAGAATAATACCAAGATTGATAAGAATAAGAACATAAAGAAGAATAAAAAGAAAAGAAGAATAATAAGAAAAGAATAATAAGAATAATAAAAACAATAATAATAATAAGTCAATGGAGAATAAGTAGACTAAGGAGAATACAAAGAATATGGAGAATAATAAGAATAAGGACAATAAGAAGAATAAGGAGAATAAGAAGAATAAGGAGAATAAGAAGAAGATGGAGTATAAGAAGAATAAGATTAATAAGATTAATAAGAAGAAAAAGAAGAATAATAAGAATAAAAAGAGTAACAAGAATAAGAATAATAAGAAGAATAAAAAAATTAGAAGAATAATAAAAATAAGAATATAAGATGTCAAAGAAGAAAAGAAAAATAATAAGAAAAGAAGATAAAAAAGAATAAGAAGAATACAAAGAATAAAATGAATAAGAAGAATAAAAAAAATAAGAAGAATAAGAAGTATAAAAAGAATAATAAAGTTAAAAAAAAGAAAAATAAGATGAATAACAAGAATAAGAAGAATATGCATTATAAGATTTAATTCTGCTTTAGCTTTTTTTATTTCTATTATTAAGGCATCATCTTGTCTCTCTTCCATTTTAGTGTAAAGAATAATAATAAGAATATGCATTCTAATAAGAATATGATTCTTGCTCTCTACTTCCATAAAAGAAGTTTTTTTGGAATCAGAGAGTGCAAATCAAGTAGATAAAGGATGGTGATAAAAATACGAAAATTTTTAATGCTATGGTAAAAATTAAAAATCAAAAACATGGAATAAAAGACTTAAAAAAAGCTAGTGGAGAATGGATAGAAAAGGATGTGGAAAAAAAATGAATTATAAGATTTTTTTAAAAAATACTTATGTTTTCCAAGTATAGTAATAATGTATACATTAATGCAAAACATTGAAAAAATAGTTACTAAAGAAGACAACAAGATGCTAGATGAAATTCCAAAAGAAGAAGATGTGAAAGAGGCTATATTTAGCACGAATAAAGATAGTGCAACAGGGATGGATGGTTGTAATAATGGATTTTTCCAAAGAAGCAGGCCAATAATTAAAAAAGAGGTGGTTTGTATGATCTCATTGATTTTCGCAGGTGCCGATATTACAAAAACATGGGCAAATTTTTTTCTAGTACTAATTCCTAAAAAACCAAACCCGAAGAAAGGGGGAGATTTTAGGCCAATCAGTCTATGTAATATCATTTATAAGATCTTAGCCATGTTCTTCAGAACATGCTGAGTCGGATCCTTCCTTCTATCATATCGACTTAGCAAGAAGGCTTTGTAAAAACACATTTGTGATGAAAAATATAAATTTAACTTCAGAATTAATAAGGGAAATAGGGGCAAAATTAAAAGGATATAACATGATTTTAAAGCTAGATCTATCAAAGGCTTTTGATATAGTAGAATGGAATATTCTATGTTATATAATGAGAAGAATGAGATTCTCAAAATTCAGGATAGATATAATATATAGATGTATTGCTAGCACATGGGTTAGAATCTTGATAAATGGGCAGGATGGTGAATAATTTAATCCCTCAAGAAGATTGAGGCATGGAGACCCCTTTTCACCTTCACTATTTAATATATATCTAATGCTATTCATAGTAAATTTGAAAGAGTAAGTGAAAGTGGGAAATATTCTTGCATACAAACAGCATAGATACACCCTTATAGTAAGCTACTTGGCGTATGTGGATGATATCATCATCTTTACAAATTCCAGCAGTAGTTCTATGAAAAGATTAATGAGGCTATTGCAAATGATGGAAGTGGAATCAGGACAAATTCTAAATAAGGAAAAATGTCATTTATTTTAGCAGCAAAAAAACCAGAAAATGTAGCTCAAAGAATTACAAAAATTATAGGTTTTACACAAAAGAAAGGCACGTTAATGTATCTAGTTTGCTCCATCTATGAGGGAAGAGTGAAGGTGGAATATCTTTCCTTCATAGTAGAAAAGATGAAAAAAAAGATTGCTGGTTGGAAAGAGGACTTGCTAAGTATGGCAGAAAAAAGTTTGCTAATTACACATGCATTACAAGGTTCGCTGGCACACATTTTGATGTCTGTTCAGTCGCCAAAAAAGATTATAAGAAAATTAGAAAAAGAAATGGAAAATTTCTTATGGGAGAAAAAAGATGGAAAGAATAAATTACATTGGAAAAAATGAGGTGACCTATGTTATCTAAAGGAGGAGGCAAGTCTAGGCTTTACTAGCCTAAATGATATGGCCAAAGCCTGGGTGTGTAAGAATAGGTGGAGACTTAAAGAGAATGGTAGTATTTGGATGGCATATATAAAGGCTAGGTATGGTTTAGGGGACAAGGCATTTAAAGAATCAAAGAAAGCATCAAAAAGCTGGAAGCTAATGTGTAGTCAGCGAAATATTGTAAAAAAAACATTCAATTCTGACCAATAGTGGGTGGAAATGGACTTTGAATGAGCAAGACAATTTTATAATAAAAAGTGTCAAATTATTGGTAAGAGAAAACCATCACAAAAGATTTTTAGAGGAGTATGGGCAAAGGAGATACCACAAAAAATTTTTTTTTATGGAAACTCCTATCTAACATGATTACGGTAGAAGTCAATATTCAAAAGAAGTGTATAAGTTTAGCATCAAGATGTGAATGATGTAAGCAAGAGAGAGAAAGCATGAATCATTTATTTTCAACACGAAAAATAGCTACACAAATATGAGAAAAATTAGAATTAGAAGCAGATATAGAGAGTTGCACAGGAAGCCTAAGGGACACGATGAAGAACTGGTTACAAAAACATACAAAGAACAAAATCCTAAAATGGCTAAGATATTATATATATTGCATATAGTAGTATGGTGCCTATTGAAAGATAGGAATAGAAGTAGATAAGAAAATACTGAAATGAGGGTTGATTATATATTAGCAGAGATCAAAAAAGATTGCTCATTTATCTCAGCCTGTAACACAATAAAAATAAGAGGCATAGGATTAAACGAAAATAGGAAAAAAGCATGGGATCTGAATACAATTGTAGGGAAAATACCATATATAAAGATCACAAGCTGGAATAAGCCTCCGCCAGGAGGTCTAGCACTTAAAACGGATGGAAGTTTTAAAAGGTAAATGGGAGTAGCGGGGGAGGAGTAATAAGAAATGAAGAGGGTGGAGTGATAAAAGCTTTTACAATGATAAGTCTGGCCTCCTCGGCATTATACTCGGAGATAATGGCTAGAGGTGTCAACCGGGCCGGGCCGGCCGTGCCCGGAATGAGGCACAACACGATTCGGTCGTGCCTGGACCGGCCCCATACGGAAACTTTTCGTGCTCGGGCTTGTGTCGTGTCGTGCCGAGGCAAACCGGGCATTGTGCCATGACTGGCCCGACATGGTACCGTGTCGGAACCAATTTTTTTAAAAAAATTAGGGTTACCAGGGAGCCGAATCCCATATTTTTTTTAAAATTAGGGGGTTGGGCACGCACTAACCCTAATTTTTTTTAAATTAGGGTTTCGGGCGCGCCGAAATCTTATTTTTTTTAATTAGGCTTTCGGGTACGCCGAAATCCTAATTTTTTTTAAATTAGGTTTTTGGGCATCCCAAAACCCGAATTTTTTTTTAATTTAGGGTTCTGCCCGACCGAGCCGAACCCTGTGTATCGTGTTGCGGGCCCATGCCGCGCTGAACTCAACAAAATAGTGTTGGGCCAGGCACGACATAATACAGTAACTGTGCCTGGTCTAGCACGAAAGGACGGTCGGGTGTCAAAAAAATGGGCCGGGCCGGCCGGCACATCTCGTCTGACACCTCTAATTATGGCCTTGCACAAGGGTTTGGAAATTTGTAAGGATAATAGCTTATTAAATATTCAAATGTAGGTAGATTCAAAACTATTGGTTGACCTAGTAAGAGGTAAAATGTAATTTTGGATATTGGAGAAAGAAATTATTAGTATCAAAAAATCATTAACAGAATTAAAAGGTGAAATAGTGCACATATATAGAGAGGCAAATCTGCTAGTAGATAAACTAATAGAGGAAGGCATGAAGAAAGGGACATAAAAGTTTGTTGGTAAACGTATCCCGAAAAAGGCTAAAGGCTTAATCGAATTAGACAAAAAAAGGTTTCAGTATATTAGAATTCAAAAGATAAAAGCATAAAAAACAAAAATAGCAGGGGGTTTGCTAATATTATATATATATATATATATATATATATATAACTACTTGTAGTTTCTGTTTGTTTTTTGGTAAAAGTGCAGATGAAGGCTAAGGAAAGAATAAAGTCTCCTTGGTCCTAAGGGGAGACTAATCAATGAAAAGCATTTTTAGTTTAATCTAGTTTTTTTTGGATTATTTGCTTTGTTGTTTTGGCTGTAACTTTCTCAAGTGAAGTGGAGACTGGATAGTGTAGGAATGTATATAAGAATAAGAGGGGTAAGCGTCAGTAATGTATGAAAAATAAGGTCTGCTATCAAAAAATTTGAAAAAGCTGCTAGGGGCACAAAGAGGCCAGGTAAACAGTCAAAACTCAAGGAGATAAAAGCTGACATGAATCAAAATGTTGCTAGGATCATAAAGGTTCTAAGCAAGAGAGAGAACATAAAGCAGATGACATGATGACTAAGGAGGGAAGGGCCCTCATCACGGTATGGGAGCTGGAAAAGCTACAAAATAGAAGACTCTGAGACACAACTTATGGTGGGCTAACATAAAATTTTATTTTATTTGTTTTATATTTACATGGTGATTTGGGAAAAAAATTGTAAGGAGATTTAAAGGGTAGTCTAGGATGGGTACAGGGTGTAAAAGAATAAAGGGTAGTATGCTAGCTTTTGAGAATTGTATTCCTCCACCAAAAGAGATGGCATATATATAAAAAAAAACTTAAAAAAATGATTAAGAAGAATAAGAAAAATAAGAAGAATTAGAAAAATTAGAAGAATTAGAAGAATAAGAAAAAAAAAGATTAGAAAAATAAAAAGAATAAGAAGATAAATAAGAATAAAAAGAATAAGATTAATAAGAATAATAAAAAGAATAAGAAGAATAAGATTTATAAGAAGTATAAGAAGAATAGGAAGAAAACATAGAATTATAAGTATTATAAGAATAAGAAGAATAAGAAGAATAAGTAGAATAAGAAGAATAAGAAGAATAAGAAGAATAAGAAGAATAAGTAGAATAAGAAGAATAAGAAGAATAAGAAGAATAAGTAGAATAAGAAGAATAAGAAGAATAAGAAGAATAAGAAGAATAAGAATAATAAGAAGAATAAGAAAAATAAGAATAATAAGAAGAAAAAGAATAATAAGAAGAATAAGAAGAATAAGATGAATAAGATGAATTAGAAGAACAAGAAGAATAAGAAGAATAATAAGAAAAGAAGAATAGGAAGAATAAGGCGAATAATAAGTATAAAAAGAATAAAAAGAAAAGAAGAATAAAAAAAATGAGAATAATAAGAAAAATAAGATGAATAAGAAGATTAAGAAAAATACGATGAATAAGAAGAATACAAAGAATAAGAAGAATAAAAAGAATAAGAAGAATACAAAGAATAACAAGAATAAGAAAAATAAGAATATAAGAAGAATAAGAAGAATTAGTAGAATAAAGAATAAGAAGATTAAGAAGAAAAAGAAGAAAAAGAAGAATAGGAAGAATAATAAGAATAAGAAGAATAAGGAGAATAAGAAGAATAAAAAGAATAATAAGAATAATAAGAATAAATAGAATAGTAAGAATATGAATTATAAAAAGAATAACATTAATGACAAGAATAACATGAATAAAAAGATTAAAAAGGGTAACAAAAAAAAAGAATAATAAGAAGAATAAGTAGAATAAGAAAAATAAGTAGAATAAGAAAAATAAAAAGAATAAGAAGAATAAGAAGAATAAGAAGATAAGAAGAATAAGAAGAATAAGAAGAATAAGAAAAAAAAATAAAAAAAAATAAAAAAAAATAAAAAAAATAAAAAAAAAATAAAAAAAAATAAAAATTCTCTCTCAATTCTAGAGTGAGAAAGTGAATTCTTGTAGATAGAGAAGTCCATTTTTGTGCATTTTCAAGCTCGATTTCAATCTCACAATGGAGGATAACGGCTTCTTATCCAAGAAGAAGTTGTTTGCTTCGGTCCTTAAAGAACCCACGCCCTAATTTACCTAAGCTAGAGCGGAGAAACAAATTCCCGATAGTTATATTTACCAAGGCAGATTTCGAGAGATAGGAGGAGCAATTCATGCTCACTCTTGTGGGCAAGTTCTCTCATAGCAGACCACGTTTTGATGACATTCGAGGCTTGCTCAATTCTCTCAAGCTTAAAGGTAGCGTAAAAACAAGAGACTATGACGCGAAACATGTTTTCCTTCAATACATGGAGGAAAAGGATTACACCAGAATGTGGATGTGAGGGCAATGGTTCTTCTCTGGATATCCTATGCGTCTGCTAAAATGGACTACGCAATTCTCTACCTTGGAGGAAGCTCTGATAGCTCTGGTATGGCATTCTTTTCCTAAGCACTCATTGCCATTTATTAATAAATCTTCACTCTACTCTATTGCGATGTGCGTCGGGAAGCCTATGCTTATGGAAGAGGCCACTGCTTTGATGACACGACTTCATGGAGCAAGGATTTGTATTGAAACTAATCTCGTAGTCCAGCATCCACTGAAAGTATGGATTGGTACTAAGGAAGGGGCTAGCTTTTGGCAACACATTGTTCCCGAGCAAGCCCCAAGCTTCTGTAAAATTGCATGAGGCTTGGGCATGAATTAGAGGAATGCATGGTGGGCAGGATAAGCTTGGCGAAGGAGAAGGGGAAAGGTAGGGGAATCTTTGAGGTGTGGGTAAGGAAGCATAACCATTTGGAGAATCAAAAGAGGAGTTCAAGCAGTATAACTAAGGAAGATATACATGAAGAGAGGGCTAAGGAAATGGTGGAGGAGGAAAAAATTTTTAGAGAAGAGAGGAGAGGAGAGGATGAGAAACAGAATAGGATAAGTGAAAAAAACGGAGGTTAGGTTGGTTGTTTCAGAGGGAGAAAGTAATAAATCTAAAAGAAAATAGTTTCGGAGAAGGAAGGAGGCTAGAAGAAGCAAGCAGATGCCTCTGAAAATAGACAGCGAAACAGATTATAGCTGGATTGACGAGGATGTTTTGGATTTTTCTGAAACAGAGATTGAATCCCAAGAGCTATGATTATCTCCCTCTAGCATATATTGAAGATAGTATGTACATGTCCAAGCTGAATGATGATGCAAGAATAGCGATAATGAAATGGAACTTGTATACAAGGGAGGAAGAAATGGAAGAAGCAAAGATTATGGCTCTTCAATTAGGCATAATTTGTTTTAATAGTTCTCAAGTAAGTGGGTCTAGCTCTGTAAAATCAACTAGAAATAGAAGAAATACTTAAATATGAAGTATGACTCAAAATGCACAACGAGAGCGCAAGCTAGATCAACTAATAATGGATAGTTGTATCTATTGGAATATTAGAGGGGTGACAAATAAGCCCTCTCAATAGAATTAAGAAATTAATAAAAATTTACAAAGCAAAGATAGTCATTTTATCTAAACCGATGGTAGATACACATAAATTAGAAATTTATAAAAAACAATGGGTTTCGACAATGCTACGGCTAATATTAATGGGAATTTTTGGGTAATGTGGTATTGAAGCATAGATATCCCAGTTTTGAAATCTACCGAACAACTTATACACTTTAAAGTAGGAAATTCAGAGACCTTTACTATTGTAATGCAAAAAATACCAATGAAAAAAGAAAGTCTCTATGGAAGGCAATGTAGGAGATAACCCAAACAGATCTCCCCTGAATCATCGGAAAAGATTTTAATGTAATTAGATACCCGAGGGAGAAGTTAGGAGGAAGACGACCAGATTCAGAAGCCTTGGTGCATTTTAATTAGGCTATCACCAATATAAATCTTTTGGAAGCAGAATTCCTTGGCTCAAATTACACATGGTGTAATAACTGGAAGAAGCGAGGAGTGATTTGGGCTAGATTAGATAGAGTCTTCTACAATGCTAAATGGTTGGCTGCACATGGAGAAATGTCTCTAAGAAACTTAAACAGAGCATGTTCGGATCACAGCCTTATGCTATTATCCTTTTGAAAAAGCCAGAAAGTAATAAAAAGCTTTAACTTCAAAACATGCGGAGTTTACATCCCGAGTTCGAAAAGTTAGCAGAAATATCATGGTCAGAATCCTCATCAGGAAATCCCTTGCAAGTGCTAGCTTCAAAGCTGTTCAGATTAAGGTTCATATTGGTGAAATGGAATAAAGAAACTTTTGGTAATATTAATGAGAATATTATTCTAGCGGAAGAGGATGTTGCACATAAAGAAAAAAAATATGAAACAAACCAAAATGTTATAAATAGGCAAGAACTTAGCAAAGTGGAAGCAACCTTAAAGCTCAAACTACACATGGAAGAGGTGTTTTGGAAACAAAGATCGAAGATAAAGTGGCTAAAAGAGGGTGATAAAAATACTAAGTTCTTTCATTTTATGGCCAAAATCAAAGCTCAAAGAAAGCATATAGCAGGCATTAAAAATTTTGAAGGACATTGGCTAGTAGAAAAAGAAGAAATAATAAGTCATATAGAGGATTAATTTAAAATTCATTTAACCAGAAATGAAAATCAAAGAGACCGATCATTATTACAAGCATTGAAATGTTAGGTTACTGTAGAAGAGAATGAAAGGCTAGCAGAATTCCCAGAAGAAGAAGTTAGGAAAGTGGTATTTAGCTCGAATAAAAATAGTTCAGTAGGCCCAGATGGTTGGAATAGTGCAATCTTTCAATATACTTGGCACATCATTAAGAGGAACCTCCACCTTGCAATCTCTTATATTTTTGCAGGTGCAGATATTACTAAAGCATGGGCCCTTTCTTTTATAGTCTTATTACCTAAGTCTAAGAATCCACAAAAATACAAGGATTTTAGACCGATTAGCTTGTGCAATGTGGTCTATAAAATTTTAGCAAAACTTTTGCAAAATAGGCTAAGTAATATATTCCCTAATATTATCTCTCATGAGCAATCAGGTTTTGTGAAAGATAGAATAATGATGGAAAATATAGGCTTAGCCTCTAAAATGATGAGAGATATTGGTATTAAAACTAGAGGACATAATGTGGCGATTAAATTGGATCTCTCAAAAGCTTTTGATAGGGTGGAATGACCTATTATATGTTTTCCATGAGAAAGATGGGTTTCTCAAAATTCTGGATTGATTTGTTGTTCAGATGTATCTCAAGTGTGTGGGTAAGAATTATAATTAATGGTCATAAAAAAGATGAGTTTTAGCCAGAAAGAGGGTTAAGACAAGGAGATCCGTTATCTCCTTATCTTTTTAATATCTATCTGGAATTACTCCTAAATCTTAAAAGGAGAATGCAAGAAGGGAGTATCTTGTCTTTCAGGCAGCCAAGAGGGATCCCGTTGGTGAGTTGCTTGGTGTATGCAGATGATGTTATTATTTTCATAAATGCTAGTACCAAGTATTTAATAAATTTGATGGAGCTAATGCAGGTACAAGAGGAGGAGACTGGGCAATGTATGAATAAAAAGAAATGCCAATTTATTATGTCATCTAAAACACCGGAGAAGGTGATTCAACGAGTTAAAGAGATCACATGTTTCAATCAAAAAAAGGTGCTTTGATGTATTTGGGCTATCCAATAGATGAAGGAAGATTAAAAGAGGAGTATCTTAGCTTTCTTTTAGAAAAAATGAGAGGCAAAATTCCAGGTTGGAAGGAAGATATGTTAAGTTTTGGAGGAAGAGCTACACTCATCTCCCATGTTTTACAGGGTCATTGTCCCACTTCTTATCAATCATTCATCCCCCAAAAAAAGTTATAAAAATGCTGGAGACTGAAATGGATAACTTTCTTTGGGGCAAGCAGAAAGGAAAAGCTAAGCTACACTGGCGAAAATGGGATTCACTATGTCATCCAAAGGAGGAGGCGAGTCTGGGTTTTACTAGCCTCGAGGTAGCCTCCAAAGCATGGGCTAGTAAAGTTTGGTGGAAACAGAAAGAAAATGAGGGTATTAGGGTAAGATTCATGAGGGCTAAATACAACTGGAGGAATGAAGATAATAAAAAAAAATCTTCAAGGTAATGGAAGATGTTATTGATTCAAAAAAAATCTTGTAGAATCACAATCTAAACTTAATAAAAGTGGGTGGAAGTGGACTCACAATCCTCAAAGATGTTTTCACCTTGAAATCCGCAAAGGAACAGATAAGAAACAAGAGGAGGATGTTGCCGATTTTTAAATGGGGATGGGAAAATGACGCTCCGTAAAAGATGAAATTCTTTTTGTGGGAACCCTTCAAGAAACTATCCATGTAGATAATAATTTACAAACAAAAGGTTTTAAAATAGCCTCTAGATGTGAATGCTGCCTTTCGGAAATTGAAAGCACAAATCATTTATTTTCTACAGGTAAAATAGCAGAGGAAGTCTGGAGCCAAATTCAAATTGGTCAGGTAAGTCAATGAAAGAAGCTTAAAGATAGATTACTGAGCTGGCAAGGTCCTAGTCTTGGGAATAAAGTTCAGTCCTAGCTTAGGAAAAACATCCGATAGTAGTAATCTGGTGCATCTGGAAGGAGAGGAACAAGAGCAGATTTGAAAATGTTCGTATGAACTCAGAGAATATCTTAAAGGATATTAGAAGGGAGATAACCTATATTTCGGAGGCAAACCCTATTAGAACGAGAAAAGATAAGCCAGTAATGGATTTGATAAATCACTGGGACTTTTCATATATAAAACAAAGGGAGTTGAGGGTAAAAAGTATCAAGTGGGAGAAACCTCCGAATGATAAAATGTCTTTCAATACGGATGGTAGCTTTAACAGAGATATGGGGGTGGCAGGGGGAGGAGGTGTTATAAGAGATTCGCAAGGAAAGGTCCTTAAAGCATTTACGATGAATTTAAAAGGTTGCTCAACACTATATTTAGAGATTCAAGCCCTCCACAAAGGTCTACAAATCTGAAATGGGCTCAATATTAAAGAGTTTCAGATTCATGTGGATTCAAAGCTTCTAGTTGACCTAGCGAATAAAGATTTAAATCTCTGGCAATATGAAGATTATATAGCGTCTATAAGAAAATATATGGAAGAAGGGAATGCAACCATTAAGCATATATATAGAGAGGTGAATACTTTAGCGGATAGGTTAGCCAAGGAGGGAGAGTCTATAAAAGAATAAGTTTTTGGTAGAAGCGATCTTCTAGAAAAATTCAAAGGCATGGCAAGGCTGGATGAACTGGGATTTCCATATGGCATGATTTGCAAAGACTAGTTTTTTTGATTAAACATTTAATAGTGTTGCATAATCTTTGATGACTGTTTCATGGGAAATTTGTGCTCTTTTTTCTTACAGGGTGTTGGGCTGGCATAGGAGAAGAAATGATGTCAGTTGGTAGTTATTTATTCTTATTTTAGAAATAATTAAATGTTTGAGTTCGGTTTGAGTTTGTAATTCAAGCCTGTTGAAGCAAAAGGGAGGCCGGGAATGTCTTTTAGGAGCATGAATACAGATATTCTTCACCTTAGCCTATTATATGTATATAAGCATTATGCGTTTGGATTGGCTTGTTTTTTGCAGGTTTTTCTAGATGCTTGGGTCTGGTAAGTTTTCTGTGAGTTAATGTTATTCCTAGGATTGGCATGTAATTGACTTGCTGTTGTAGAAATAGGAAAGTGGAAACGTTACAGTTTTCTTGTCTTGTTACATACTGAATAGGTAAGTTACTAATAGGAGATAAGGGGTTAAAATGCTTCAAGGATAACCTGTAAATCATCTGTTTTGTGCATGTGGATGATGAGTTTATAATTATGGGTTGAACATATGTTAAAGCATAGCTGCTGTGGTTGGTATGTAGGCAGTCTGCCAGGTGTTTGCATAAATGTTAATGTAAGTATAGAGTCTGTTTATACAAGTGTTTGTGAGTGTCGGTTGTGTCTGTCTGGTGGTTCTGTTTACTGCTTTTCTGGAATAGGACAAGATTAACTCTGCGGAAGGAACATGGACCATGGGATAGAAGAGGTATCTCAGGAATGGAAAAAGAAGATGAGGGCGGAAGTAAAGCTAAGAAAGAATCAAGTTTCAGCTACTAAAGAATGGCTTAAATCTATTGGTACAACATTAAATTTTTTTTTTCAAAATACAGCTTTTAGAAGGAAATCGAGAGAACACATTATTGCAACCTTAAGATAGCCTATGCCTTTTTTGTTTTTTATTTTTGCGAAGTGGGTGTAAAAGGGGAAATGGTAGTATTTGCATGTAAAAATGGTATTCCTCCGCCAAAAGATAGGGTTATAAAAAAAAATATTTTTAAAAAAAGAATAAGATGAATAAGATAAATAAGAAAAATAATAAGAATAATAAGAATAAGAAGGATAAGAAGAAGAAAATGAAGAAAAATAAAAAATAAGAAGAAGAAGAACAATAAAAAGAAATAGAAGAATAAAATAAATAAGAATAATAATAATAATAAGAAGAATAATAAGAATAAGAAGAATAAGAAAAATAAAAAGAATAAGAATAATAAGAATAATAAGAAGAATAAATAGAATAAAAAGATGAAGAATAATAAAAATTAGAAAAATAGGAAGAAACAAAAAATAAAGAAAAATAAGAAGAATAGAAGAAAAAAAGAAAAAGAAAAAAAGAATAAAAAGAATAAGAAAAATAAGCAGAATAATAAGTAGAATAACAAAAATAACAAGATAAATAAGAAAGAATTAGAAGAATAAAAAGAATTAAAAAAAAAGAAAAAAAAAGAAGAATAATAAGAATAAGAAGAATAAAAAAGATAAGAAGAAAAAGTAGAATAACAAGAATAACAAAATAAATAAGAAAGAATTAGAAGAATAAAAAGAATAAAAAAAATAAGAAGAATAAGGAGAATAAAAAGAATAAGAAGAAAACGAAGAATAATAAGAAAAAGAAGAATAAGAAGAATAACAAGAATAAAAAGAAAAGTAGAATAAGAAGAATAAGAAGAATAATAAGAATAATAAGAATAAGAGGAATAATAAGAATTATAAGAATATGAAGAATAAAAAAATATTAAGAATAAGAAGAATTGGAAGAATTTAGATGAATAAGAAGAATTAGAAAAATATGAAGAATAAGAAGAAAAAAAAGAATGAGAAGATAAAAGAATAAGAAGAATATGAAGAAAAAGAAGAATAAGAAAAATATGAAGAATAAGAAGAATAAGAAGAATAAAAAAAGAAAAACAAGAATTAAGATGAATAACAAGAATAAGAAGAATTATAAGAATTAGAAGAATAAGAAGGATAAAAAAAATTAGAAAAATAAAAAGAATAAGAAGAAAAATAAGAATAAGAAGAATAAGATTAATAAGAAGAATAAAAAGAATTTGAAAAAAAAGATTTATAAGATGAATAAAAAGAATAAGAAGAATAAATAACATTATAAGTATATTAATAATAAGAAGAATAAGAAAAATAAGAAAAATAAGATGAATAATTAGATAAATTAAGATTTCCCTATATTAGAGTTCAAAAAGTTAAAAATTGAATGGAAATAAGTTGTAGCTATGTGGCATCATTTCTCTTGGTCATTAAACTTGATTTGCAGATCCTATCTGCAAGAGAAGCAATTAAAGCATCTCCCCGGTCCTATGGGGAGATTATGTATTCTACTATGTTAGTAGACCCTGCATTCTGTTTTGTAGGAATATAAGCTTATAGTGGAGAGTACTTTGTTTTTGCATCTTGCAAAATAAATTCTATTTTGTAGGATTTAGAAGTAGAGTACACAACTATTTTCTGCAATATAAGCTTACAGTGGAAAGAATAAACAAGCTAAATGGGACAGCCAAAGGGGTCAGAAGAAACAAGTCAAGCATGGAGATACAAGAGGCCTTGCACCGAAATGAATATGAGGGAGGGGATAAAAATTAAGGTTGTTACTGGCTGTGATATATTAGATGCTTATGTGAAACAAGGGGGTAAAAACTTATTTTGGACTTGCTTTGTTTTTTTTTGTTTTTTGAGAAAGGGTGTAAAAGGGAAAAAGGGTAGTCTTAGTTTGTAAAAATGGTATTCTTCCACCAAAAGAGTGGGTTAATATAATAAAATAAATCTTAAAAAAAGAATAAGAAGACTAAGAAGAATAAGAATAATTAGAAGAATAAGAAGAATAAGAAGAATAAGAAGAATAAGAAGAATAAGAAGAATAAGAAGAATAAGAAGAATAAGAAGAATAAGAAGAATAAGAAAAATAAGAAGAATAAGAAAAATATAAAGACCGAGAAGAATAAGAAGAATAAAAATAATAATAAGTGTAATAAGAAAAATAGAATAGGAAGAATATGGCCAATAAGAAGTATAAGAAGAAAATGAAGAATAAGAAGAATAAGATAAATAAGAAGAATAGGAAGAAAAAGAAGAATAAGAAGAATAATAAGAATAAGAAGAATAACAAGAAAAATAAGAATAAGAAGAATAATAAAATATGAAGAATAAGAAGAATAAGAATAGCAAGAAGAATACGAAAAATAAGAAGAATATGCAGAATAAGCAGAATAAGAAGAATCAGAAGAATAAGAAGAATAAGCAGATTTGAAAATGTTAGAATGGACTCATTAAATATCTTAAAGGATATTAGAAGAGAGATTGTTAGTATTTCGGAGGTTAACCCCATTAAAATAAATAAAGATAAGCCAGCTACCGAATTGATCAATTTTTGGGGCCTGTCACATGGAAAAGAAAGGGTTCTGAGGGTAAAGAGCATCAAGTGGGAAAAAACCCCTAGGGGTAGAATGACACTTAATAAAGACAGAAGTTTTAATAGATATACGGGGATAGCAGGGGGAGGAGGAGTTATTAGGGATTTCGGAAATTAACTTAGGCTATTTTTTGCCCTAAGGCTTGTTTTATTTCTTTTCATAATGGGTGTAAAAGGAGAAAGGGTAGAACATAGCTTGTAAAAATGGTATTCCTCCGCCAAAAGAGAGGGTTATAATAAAATAAACAAACCATAAAGAAAAAGAAGAATAATAAGAATAAAAAAAAGTATAAGAAAAAAAGAATAGGAAAAATAAGGCTAATAAGAAGTATAAGAAGAAAAAGAATAATATGAAGAATAAGATAAATAAGAAGATTAAAAAGAATATGATGCATAAGAATAATAAGAAGAATAAGAAGAATAATTAGAATAAGAAGAATAACAAGAAAAATAAGAATAATAATAATAATAAAATAGGAAGAATAAGAAGAATAAGTAGAATAAGAAGAATAATAAGAAGAAAAAGATTAAGAATAAAAATAAGATTAAAAAGAATAATAAGAATAAGAAGAATAAAAAGTATATGAAGAATACGAAGAAAAAGAAGAGTAGGGAGAATAAGAAGATTAAGAAGAATAAGAAGGATAAGAATAATAAGAAGAATAAGAAGAATAATAAGAATAATAAGAATAATAATAATATAAAGAATAATAAGAATATAAAGAATAATAAGAATAAGAAGAATAAAAAAAATAATAAGAATATGAAAATAAGAAGAATAACAAGAATAACAAGAACAACAAGAATAACATGAATAATAACAATAATTAGAGTAAGAATAATAAGAAGAATAAGTAGATTAAGAAGAATAAGTAGAATAAGAAGAATAAGAAGAATGAGAAGAATAAGAAGATTAAGAATAATAAGAAGAATTAGAATAAGAAGAATACGAAGAATAACAAAAATAAGTAGAAGAATAATAATAATAATAATAATAATAATAAGAACAATAAAAAGAAATAGAAGAATAAAATGAATAAGAATAATAAAAAGAATAAGAAGAATAATAAGAATAAGAAGAAAAATGAGATTAGGGAGAATAACAATAAAAATAAGAATAAAAAGAACAAGAAAAATATTTTGGATAAGAAGAATTAGAAGAATATGAAGAATATGAAGAATAAGAAGAATAAGAAGAATAAGTAGAATAACAGAATAAGAAGAATAAGAAGAATAATAAGAATAAGAAGAATAAGAAGAATAAGAAGAATAAGAAGAATAAGAAGAATAAGAAGAATAATCTGAATAACACAAATAAAAAGAATTAGAAGAATTTAAAATAAAAAAAAATTATAAAAATATGAAGAATAAGCATAACAAAAGAATGAGAAGAAAAGAAGAATAAGAAGAATAAGAAAAATAAGAAAAATAAGAAAAATAAGAATAATAATAAGAATATGAAAATAAGAAGAATAAGAAGAATAAAAAGATTAAAAGCAATAAAAAGAAAGTGAATAATAAGTACAATAAGAAGAATAAAAAGAATAAAAAGAATGTGAATAATAAGTAAAATAAGAAGAATAAGAAATATAAGAAGAATAAGAAGAATAAAAAGAATAAGAAAAATAAGAAGAATAAGAAGAATAACAACAATAAATAGAATAAAAATAATTTGAAATATAAGAAGAATAAAAAGAATAAGATGAACGTAAGGTCCCATGTCCTCTCATCCATCTTATCTAACTTCTCTTTTTCTATTCTAATAGGTTTTATAATCGATATATTGCTTATCTCTTTTCTAATATCTTTTATTATTTCTGTTGAATTCATCCTTATGTTTTCAAATCTACTTTTATTTCTGGCTTTCCATAAACACCAGATAATTACATGTGGTAGTTTTTGGTTAAGCCAAACTCTAGTGGGATTTTTTGAAGGTTTACTTCCCCATTTTTTAAGTCTGTCTATTAATCCATCCTCTTTTTTGCTTAATTGATTTGCTTCTTCCAACTCTTTCCAGACTTCGACTACAATTATACTTTTAGAGAATAAGTGATCCATTGATTCCATAGCTTCAGAGCAGCATTCACATCTTGATGCCAATTTTATACCTTTTCTTTGTACATTCGTGTCTACCGCTAAGGCATTAACAAGAGCCTTCCATGTAAGAGAGCACATTTTCTGAGGGACATTATCTTGCCAAACCCACTTGAATATCATTTGGGCAGGTTTTTTGTTCCTAACCAATTCCTTTACTGACTTTAAGGTGAAGTTTCCTTGTGGGGTTATAGTCCATTTCCAACCGCTCTGTTTTAGTATAGAATCCGTGTCTACTAACTCCATTTTGTTTTTCCATTGATTTCCAGTTATTCGAAGCTTTCTTTGGACTCCTATGTTTATGATCTAGATATTTAGCACGTATGAATCTTGCCCAGAGATTATCACTTTCTTTAAGTCTCCACCAGCCCTTACAATCCCAGGCCTTGGCCAAGTCCTGTAAGTTCATTATACCTAAACCTGCTTCTGCTTTAGGGTAACAGATGTCTTCCCAGTTTTTCTAGTGTGATTTGTTTTTCCCATCTCTTTTACCCCATAAAAAGTTAGCCATTTCTGATTCAAGTTTTTTAGTGAAATTTTTAGGAGGGTATATAACTGATAATATGTGCACCAATGTACTTTGCATTACATGAGAAATTAATGTGATTCTCCCTCCAAAACCCAACAGCTGTTCTTTCCAACCTGCAATTTTCTTTCTTAGTTTATCCTGAAGGAAAATTAGGTATTTTTCTTTAAGTCTTCCCTCATATATTGGGCATCCTAGATATATTAAGGCTCCTTTAATTTCTAAAAAACCTGTAATACTCTTGATTTTGTTTACTACTTTATCTTTAGTATTTTTAGATACCATAAACTAACATTTGTTCTTATTTACGACTTGGCCTGTTTCATTTTCAAATATTTGAAGGAGGTCCATAAAGTTCATTATTGATTTTTTACTTGCATTCGTGAATATTATAAGGTCATTTGCGTAAACTAAGCATCCTATTCTAGGTGTATTTTCGGTTGCCTGAAAGGTATTATTTTACCTTCTGACATTCTTTTATTCAGATTTCGAATTAATAGTTCTAGATATATATCGAAAAGGAGAGGAGACAAAGGATCTCCTTGTCTTAAACTTTTACTTGGTTTAAATTCTTCACCTATCTTCCCGTTTACAATTATTCTTACCCATATACTAGAAATACATCTATATATTAGATCTATGATTAATTCGGAAAAACCAAACTTTCTCATAGCAAAACATAGAGTATCCCATTCGACCCTATCGAATGCTTTGGACAAGTCTAGTTTTACTACTAAATTCTCTCCTCTAGTTTTACTTGCTATCTCTTTCATCATTTCAGATGCCAATCTAATATTTTCTATCATTAATCTGTTTTTAACAAACCTCATTTGCTCCTGAGATATTATAGAAGGTAATATGGAGCTTAATCTATTATGCAGAATTTTCGCTAATATCTTGTAAATAGAATTACATAGACTTATAGGTCTAAAATCCTTGCATTTCTGTGGCATTTCTTTTTTAGGGATTAATACTATATATGATTTTGCCCAAGATTTCGGTATTTCCTCCCCTACAATGAAGCTAGCAATTGTAGGGACTAGCTCATCTTTAACAATATGCCAGTTTGATTGGAAGAAAAAGTTATTCCAACCATCTGGCCCTGCTGCACTATCTTTTTCTAGGCTGAATACCGCCTCTTTAACCTCAAGTTCTTCTGGAATCATTTCCATAATTTGATTTTGTTTTTCCGTGATGATTGCACTGATCTCTGTCATTAGTGAGTTTCCCACTCACTATGACTGACTACATAATTGCTTTTTAAAAAATTCTTCAAAGAGAGTACCTATTTGCTTTTCTTCTTCCACCCATATTCCCTCTTCATTTTTTATACCTTTAATTTTATTTTTTTGAGATTTGATTTTACACATATTATGAAAGAATTTAGTGTTTCTTTCTCCGTCTTTTAACCATTTAATTTTTGAACGCTGCTTCCAATAAATTTCTTCCATGTGTAGTTTCAATCTCAACTCTCCTTTAGCTTTACATAGTTCTTGCCTAGTATTTTTATTATTTGTGCTATCAAAATCCTGTTCCAACTTAGCTACTTCTTCATCTGCTTTTTTAATTTCTTGATTAATATTACCAAAGACCTCTTTATTCCATATTTTTAAACTTTTTTTTAATCTTAAGAGCTTGACCACAAGGGCTTGCATTGGTTTTCCCAGAGCTGGTTCTCGCCAGGACTCTTTCACAATTCCTTCGAAACTTGCGTGCCTAACCCACATGTTTTGGAATTTAAAATTAGGTGTGACTTTCTGGCTCTTATGTATTGTAATTAGCAGTGGGCTATGATCAGAACAAGTTCTGTTTAAGAGTCTCAGCTTAGTAATTCCTTGAGAGGTTACCCATTTAGAATTACACATGACCCTGTCTAGCCTTGCCCAGATTACTCCTCTCTTCCGCCAGTTATTACACCAGGTGTATCTTGAACCTATGAAATCTATATCCATTAAATTGGTAGAAGCTATTGTATCATTAAATTGAGACATAGCTATCGTGTCTGGTAATTTTCCTCCTTTCTTCTCACAAGGACTTCTAACTACATTGAAATCTCCTCCTATAATCCAAGGGGAGTCTCTTTTTGCAATGTCTTTCATTTCCTCCCATAAAGTTAACCTAGCTTTTTTATCATTTTTAGCATAAACTATCAAGATTATTTGAGCTGTATGCTTGTTTAATTTAAAATGAACTATTTGTTCTGTATCTTTTAATATTTCAATTTCCAGCTTATTATGCCACCTGATCCAGAGCTTACTATTTAGATTCGCATGCGCATTTTTAAACCCTAAAGTTTCACTATATTTAGTTAATTGATCTTGTTGTACCATTGGTTCAGCAATAACAACTAAGGATATCTTAAATATTTTAATTAATTGTTTTACCCTGTTTATCGTGGGGTTATTAGCGACCCCCCTAATATTCCAGTATAGACATCTATCCATTAAAACCTAGTTTAGCTTGAGCTCTAGTTGTGCACTTCGAATCATAGACCATATTAGCATATTTCTTCATATTCCTTGGGGTTTTAGGAGTATTAAATATTTCTTGCCTTATCTCATTATATTTAACTTGTTTCCCTAGTTCCATAGCCATTCGTTTAATGGCCTCCATAGCTTGATTTCTCGAAAGCTTTTCCCAATCTTCGTTGTATATTGATAAGTCATCCTTAGCTTTTTCAAGATTCTCCTCTTGTGATTCTTCATCGTTATTTATTGAGGGAGAGATGAAGATAATTGATTCATCTTCTGGAAAATCCAGAAGATCATCATTTATCCAGTTATAATTCTCAAGTTTCTCTTTTAAAACTATTCTGGTTTTAGGTTTTCTACCATGCTTCCTCCTATGTTTTACCTCCTTCCATCCATCATTTGCATCTCCATTCCCCGCTTCCTCTATACTTATTTCTTCATCCTGTTTTTCAGCCGTGTTATCCTCTTTATACATAATTTTATCTTTCCTACCATTATCCTCCAATTCTTCTAGACTATTCGGGCGTTTATTATCTTCTTCATGTAAATTTCTGTAAATGGTTTCATCCTTCTTTCTAATCCATTTGGTGATCTTCTTGCCTCTATCTTCCAGCCGAGAAGCCTCCTCCTTCACCTCTACTCCCACTTTGCATTGAGTTGTGTCATGCCCGAGCCTCTTACAGCCAGAACAGTAGGATGGCATGCTTTCGGGAATGACCATTTGCCAAAACCCATCGGCCTCTTCTCCATCCCCACTGCATATCCATATCTTACTGGGTGGCTGAGACAAGAGGTTATACTCGACGCATACTCGAGCTTTATTCGGCGTGGACATGGCGACAGTGGCCTCATCCCGTAGCATAGGATTTCCCAAGCATGACGATATAGCAAAGAGAGAATGTGCACTGAATAAATATAATGAAAGATACGGTAATGTAAACCATACCAGAACTATGGGCATTTCTTCCAGTGGAGTGAAATTCTTTGTCCACTTCAAAACTCGCATGGGGAATCCATCTACCTGCCATAAACCTCTCTGCCATAGATGATAATAGTCTTCCAGCAGAGAGCATTGCAGCACGACGTGTTTAGTGTCGAAGTCTACAAAATTTACCTTACCATTGAGCTTCACAGAGGCGATAAATTTTTGGACTTCACTCGCGCGAGGTCTGCCGTGGGAGAACTTCCCGATGAGCGTGTGTTCAAACGGTTCCATGAGCCTTTTCGTTTCTTCTGTTGAGAAGATGAGCACTGGATGTCCGTTTTTGTTCCCGTGAGAACGTGAAACCGGCGCGGTCCCCTTTAAAATAGAAGCAAATGACTTATTATTCATTGATAAGTCGGTTTGTTCCATTTCAAGCTTGAATGGAGCTTGTTTTGAGCAACAATGGAGATTTTCTCTCTCTAGAAAATGTGATTTCTCTCTCTAGAAATTGAGAGCGTTTTTGGAAAAAAAAGAACCGTTCTAGCTGCAAGTGTCTCCCAAAAGTTAGTCTACCTTTGTGGATGAAAGCTCTCTCTTAATACAGATGGTAGCTTTAATAGGGATACCGGAATTGCAGGGGGGAGAGGTGTAATAAGAGACTCGAAAGGGAGAGTAATGAAAGCTTTTACTCTCTCTAGCGTAGCCTCTTCAGCTCTCGAATCAGAAATAAAAGTCTTGAAAACTGGATTAGATATATGTAAAAAATTAGAATTTAAAAACATTCAAATTCAGGTGGATTCGAAATTACTAGTAGATAACCTAGCCAAAATAGGTTCGTCCAGAGGAGAAATAGGATATGATGAGAACTCCTTGCCGCTTAAATTAAAAGGAGTAGCTCGACTAGACAAATTATCCTTCCCTTATGTAAGATTAAATCATAGTAAATAGGAAGCAACTTAAAATTTTGAGAAAATGAAAATATAACTGGACAGCTGACTCTGTAGGGGAATTTCTGTCTCTGCAAAGCCTCGCCTTGCAAGGATCAAATAAGGGAAAGGTAAGTTGGAAATTTCAGTTTTCTTTCTTTTTTCTTTTTTCTGGGTTTGCTGGTTTTTTATTTTGCAGGATAGTCCTTTAAGGGTCATCAATTTTCTGTTTTAAAACCAGATTGTAATTCATAAGAGTCTGTATTGTGTATTGTTATGTCATGTGTTATGGATCCTAATATATATAAAGCCATGAGTGCGGAAATAATGAGAGAGAGGAAGTCTATTTTTTCTGCAAGAAATGTGGTAAGTTTTAAACAAAAAGAGATATGAGAGATAAGTGTCAAGGTTAGGTATTCGGGAAGATTAAAGATGCTGATAGGAGGATTGGAAAAAGCTTCGAGAAGGAAAGTTTAAAGCTTTACAAATAGAGATAAAGGGCATGGACAAATGCGGAATTAAGGGCTGGAAAAAATACTTTAGCATGGTTCAAAGGTTAAAAGGAAAATAGGATATATCTTGTTATCTTGCAGGTAAATAATGTATACAAAGTAGATGGAGTGAGGAATCCAACCAAGAGGAAAGATGATTCATCTCCAGGAGTGCTAAGGAAATTAAAGGGTGAAGCATCCCGAGAAAGCTAAGCCCATATAGAAGTCTTTTAATATAGTTTCTATAAAAACTAGTGGTTATTTAGTACTAGGAATATTGCCATTTTAACTAGTCTTTAGAAATGAGGCATGGATGTAAGAGGGAAAAGGGTAGAAGTAGCATGTACAAATGGTATTCCTCCGCCAAAAGAGAAGGTTATAAATTAATAAACAAACTTTAAAAAAAAAAAGAATAAGATGAATTAGAATAATAAAAAGAATATGTAGAATAAGAAGAATAAGAAGAATAAGAAGTATAAAAATTATAAGAAGAATAAGAAGTATAAAGATTATAAGAAGAATAAGAAGAATTTGAGAAATAAGAGAGATATTAAGAATAATAAGAATAAGAAGAATAAGAAGAAGCATAAGAATATTTAGAAGGGTAAAAATATAAGAAGGATAAGAAGCCTATGAAATATAAGAAGGATTAGAAGGATTTGAATGATAAGAAGGACTAGTAGGAATAGAAGAATAGGAAGGAAAAGAAGGATAACATAGAAAGAAGGATGAGTAGGATAAGAAGAATAATAAGAATAAGGAGAATAAGAAGAATAAAAAAAAAGAAAAATAAATATAATATGAATAATAAAAAGAATAAAAAGAATAAAAGAATAGAAAGAATAAAAAGAATAAAAAGAATAAAAAGAATAAAAAGAATAAAAAGAATAAAAAGAATAAAAAGAATAAAAAGAATAAAAAGAATAAAAAGAATAAAAAGAATAAAAAGAATAAAAAAAATAAAAGAATAAAATGAATAAAAAGAATAAAAAGAATATAAAAAAATAAAAAGAATAAAAAGAATAAAAATAATAAAAAGAATAAAAAGAATAAAAAGAATAAAAAGAATAAAAAGAGTAAAAAGAGTAAAAAGAATAAAAAGGATAAGAATAATAAATTGAATAAGAAGAATAAGAAGACTAAGAAGAATAGGAAGAATAGGAAGAATATAAAGAATAGGAAGAATAAGAAGAATAATAAAATAACATAAATAAGAATAATTAGAAGAATTTAGAATAATAAAAAGAATATTAAAAATATGAAGAATAAGAATAAAAAAATAATGAGAAGAAAAGAAGAATAAGAAGAATAAGAAGAATAAGAAGAATAAGAAGAATAAGAGGAATAATAAGAATACAAAGAATAATAAGTATACAAAGAATAAGAATAATAAGAATAATAAGAATAATAAGAATAATACGAAGATTAAGAAGAAAAAGAAGAATAAGAAGAATAAGAAAAATAAGAAGGATAAGAAAAATTAGAAGAATAATAAGAGTACGAATAATTATAAAAATATGAATAATATGAAGAACAAGAAGTTTAACTAGATTAACTTTGAATGAGAAGAAAAAAGAAAATAAAAAGAATAAGAAGAATAAGAAGAATAAGAAGATTAAGAAGAATAAGAAGTATGAGAAGAATAAGAAGAATAAGAAGAAAAGAATAATAAAAAGAATAATAATAATAAGATTAAGAAATATAAAAATAATAAGAAGATTAAGAAGAATAAAAAAAATAAAAAAATTAAGATTAATAAAAAGAATAATAAGAAAATGAATATTAAGAATGATACCAAGAATAAGGAGAATAAGAACAATAAGAAAGATAAGAAGAATAAGAAAAATAATATGAAAAGAAGAATAAGAAGAAATGAAGAATAAGAAGAATAAAAAAATAGGAAGAATAAAAAAAAATAATAATGAGGAATAGGAGAATATGTAGAAAATGGAGAATAAGAAGAATATGGAGAATAATAAGAATAATGAGAATAAAAAGAATAACAATCATAAGGAGAATAAGAAGAATATGAAGAATAAGAAGAGACAAAGAAGAATACTCTTATCTCTCAATTCTAGAGATAGAAAGTGGACTTCATAGAGAGAGAAACTCCATTGTTGAACCTCTCAAGCATAACTTATAGAAAATCTTGCGAAGATATTTAATAAAAAAAGTTTTGTTTCTGTTATTAAGGAGACTGATATGCTTAATCCCTTGTTTTGCTTCAAGGAAGAGGCACCAGCAATGTGTTTCTCGAAAGAGGATATCGATAAGCTCACTGCCCCATTCAACCTCACACTTCTCGGAAAATTTTCGCATGGGAGCCCTTTTTTTAAAGATATCTATGCATTTTTTGAAGCCTTGAATCTTTGGGAGTTGGTAAGGATAGCATGGTATGATGTGAAACATATTATGATTCAAGCTAAGAATGAAAAGGATTTTCTCCACCTATGGTTGTGTGGCCAGTAGAACATCATGGGATACCCACGGAGGATGTTCAACTGGACACTTGAATTTAATCCTAAGGAATAATCAGCACTTGCCCTGGGTTGGTTTACTCTTCCACTTCTACCATTTCATTTATTTTATAAATTCTTCCTATTTCATATTGCTAGTTGTGTGGGTAAGCCCTCGATAATGGATGAAGCCACGGTTATGACAAGGCCAAGCATTGCAAGGGTGTGTGTGGAGGTGGTTGTTTCTACCCCAATTCCAAAAAGAGTGTGGTTTGGCAGTTGACACTCAGGTAGACTTTGGTAGGAGGCATGTACTGAAAATCTTTTTCATTATTGCTTAAATTGTAAGAAACTATTCATTTAGTTTCAAATTATATTGTTGGGGGGGGGGGGGGGGGGTAAAAGAAATAGGCAGAATAGATTTGAGGGAGAGGGGCGAAAATGGTAAAAAAATAGAGATTATGACAAATAAGGACAGATGAGATGAGGACAGAGGAGGGGCTGAAAGGCTCTGGCAATAAGGGGATGGAGGATAGAACGAGTTGGGAGGAGGAAGAGGGCAGGAAGGAAAGGCTGGGGGGAGGTGAGGAAGACCTAGGAGGGAGTGAGGTAGTAGGGAATGCTGGCAGCAGAGAGTGAGGGATAGGGGAGGAAGTATTGGTGGAAAGGGAGGCAGAAGGGGGTGAGGGTAGTAGGTGAAAAAATTTGGGGGGTAGGGAGAAAGATAGAGATAGTGTAGAAGGAAGGAGAAAGTTAATATGAATCAAGAAATGGCTAAAAGAGGGGGCCACGAAAATGGAGAGGGCAGGGGGTAAGGGTTTCGGGAAGGATAATGTAAAAAATACAGCAAAATTTGAACTTGAAAATGAAATAATAAATTTCAATGGGAAGAAAGATGACCTCCTCTCAGAGGAGGGAACCGAGGCTAAACCCTGGCCCATCATGGAAAGGAAAAAAGAAATGCAAAATCTAAACTTGGTTTTGACACAAGATGATTCAAAAAGGATGTCTCAAAAAACATGAGAAAGTTTGCCGAATAATAGATAAAGCGCGATAGAAGAAATAAAATTAATAAGTTTCCAAGTAAACAAATTAAAACTAGTAGGTAAGAATAATCAGGCTAAGACAACCGCGTACAAAGGCTCAAGAAATAGAAATAAATATTTAAATATGTATTATGAATCAAGGTGTACAATTAGAGCACGTGCTAGACCCAATTATGTATAAGAGCCTATATTAGAATATAAGAGGAGTAGGAAATACTCCATCAATAAATACGATAAAAAAATTAATTAAAATTCATAATATTTATATAGTAACAATAGCGGAACCTATGGTTAATAAAGAATCTTTAGAATTATATAAAAAGAAATTAGGACTAGATAATACATTCTCTAATAATAATGGTAAGATTTGGTTGTTTTGGAAAAAGAATATTGCTATAGAAATAATTTCAGAATCAGATCAAATGGTTAACTTTAAATTTAAGAATAACACTGAGTCAATTATATCAGTGGTGTATGTTAGTAACTCGAAAGAAAAGATGAAAGATCTTTGGGAGGAAATGAGAAAGATAGCAGATAAAAATACTCCATGGATTATCGGAGGGAACTTTAATGTTATTAAAAATGCTAAGGAGAAAAAAGGGGGAAGGTCACCTGATCCCTCAGCTATAACTCAATTTAATGAAGTAATTAATAATATGAACCTTTTGGAAGCTGAGTACCTGGGATCGAGTTTTACATGGTGCAATAACTAGAAAAATAGGGAAATGATCTGGTGTAGACTTGTCCGATTTCTCTATAATATTAAATGGGTGGATTTATGTGGTGGGGTGAGAGTGAAACATTCGAGCAGAACATGCTCAGATCACAACCTCCTCCTTTTAGGTTTTAAAGTTAAAAAGGAAAGGAAATAAATTTTTAAATTTCAGAACATGTGGGGCTTGCATAAAGAGTTTGATGAAGTAGTAGGAATCTCTTGGCAGAGCCAGCAAATGGGAACCCCATGCAGGTTCTAGCTACAAAATTAAGTAGGCTGATTTTTTGAACTTGGCAGATGGAACAGAGAATGATTTGGAAATATATACAAGAACATTCAGGATAAAGAATTTAATGTAAGTAAATTAGAAATAGAGTATGAGAATAATCAAGATGAATCCTCTATAATTATGTTAAATAAAGCAAATGCGGAATTAAAGTTATCACTGTATATGGAAGAAATGTGTTGGAAACACAAGGCCAAAGTAAAGTGGCTTAAGGAAGGGGATAGTAACACCAGGTATTTGAATGCAGTGGCAAAATTAAAAATTCAAATTCATGAAATAAAAGGTATCAAAAATGGCATGGGCAGGTGGATAGACGAGGAAGGTGAACTTAAAAAAGTTTTGGAAGATTATTTTAAAAGTCATATCTGTGGACACATCCAACAAAGGGATGAATCTTTACTACTTCAAATAAATAGAAGAGTATATGAAGAACAAAACAAACTACTGAAAAGTACCCAAGTGAGGAGGAGATAAAATCTATGGTCTTTAGTGGGAATAAATACAGTGCAGCGGGTCCAGATGGATGGAATAATGGCTTCTTCCAAAGAACCTAGAAAATTATAAAAAAGAAGCTGTTAGCCATGATTAACTGGGTCATTTCCGGAGCAGAGATTCCTAAATCATGGGCCAGGTCATATATTGTATTGATCCCTAAGAAGGATAATCCCCAAAGAAGTGAAGATTATCGACATATAAGCTAATGCAATTCAGTGTTTAAAATTTTAACGAAAGCCCTGGAAAGTAGACTGAATAGGGTAATTCCCTCCATCATTTCGGCAGAACAAGCAGGATTTATCCAAGATAGATTGATGATGGAAAACATCAATTTAACTACAGAAATTATGAAAGAAAAAGGAGCCAAAGTTAGGGGTCATAATGTGATTATGATGTTAGTAGAATGGGATATTTTATGCCACACGATGAGGAAAATGAGATTTTTAGAATTCTGGATAGATTTAATGTATAGATGTATATCTAGTGCATGCGTTAAAATTCTAATTAATGGAGAGGTAGGTTGTGAAATTAAGCTAGTTAGGGGGGTTAGGCAGGGGGACCCATTATCTCCGTTATTATTTAATATATACATAGAATTACTGATAACTAGTTTAAAAAAGAAAATGAACGAGGGGAATATCTCCAGTTTTAAACAACCTAGACATACCCCAAATATAAGCTACCTAGCCTATGCAGATGATATAATTGTTTTTACAAAAGCTGGGAGCAAATCATTAAAGAATATGATTAAGCTATTTGATATAGTAGAGAAAGAAATGGGACAACAGCTTAACAAAAATAAATGTCAATTTATGGTTTCAAGGAAAGCATATGAAAGAACAATTCAAAGAGTAAAAAGAATTACAAGCTTTGAGCAGATCAAAGGGGCGCTAATGTATCTGGGATGCCCTATATTCGAGGGTAGAATGAAAGAAAAATATTTAACATTTTTAATGAACAAATTAAGAGGGAAAATAGCCGGGTTGAAGGAGAATATGTTAAATATGGTGGGTTGAATCACTTTAATTAAACACGTTCTTCAAGGAACTATAGCACACATTTTAATGTACTTACAGCCGCCAAAAAAGATCTTGAACAGTTTAGAGAAGGAAATGGCCAACATTCTAAGGGGTAAGAAACTAGGAAAAAATAATTTACATTGGAGAAAATAGGAAGAGATATGCTGCTCAAAGGAGGAGGCAAGTTTAGTCTTGATTAAATTAAATGATATGGCAAAGGCATGGGCATGTGAGAACTGGAAGAGGCTTAAACAGAATGATAGTCTATCGGCGACTTATATGAAAGCTAGATATGGTTTAGGAAAAAATATATGTAGGAATATTATAAAAGAATCTAGAAATTGGAACATGATGATTAAACAAAAAGAATTATTTGAGAGTAATGCATGCTTAATAAACAACGTATGGAGATGGACCTCAAATCCACATGGAAAATTCACACTTAAAAGTACAAATATTTTAATAAAAAATGAAAAAAATCAGTCAAGAGGACTTTAGTGAAGCTTGGTTGAAAGAAATCCCAGAAAAAATGAATGTATTCATGTGGATGCTTCTCTCGATCACAATTCCCATGGACTCGAATATTCAGTTGAAGGGGATAAAATTAGAAGTCTCTTATCTAAATTGAAAGGAGAAATTAAACATATATATAGGGAAGCCAATATAGTAGCAAATAAATTAGCCAGAAAAGGTCTGAAGAAAAGAATACAAGAGTTTGAGGAAACTAATATACTGGAAAAATATAAAGGTCTAATTACTTTAGATAATGTAGAATTTCCGTATATTAGAATTCAAAAGCAGTGGCGAATTTTGATCTCCCCGGTCCTGTGGGGTCTATACTAGCTCTTCTTGGTTTTTTTTCTAAGGTTTACAGGTATAAGACAAGTTGAAGGGATAGGGAAATGTAATATGACATCTTTTGTGTCACATTAAGCCGGACAATTTTTATGTATTTTAAAATGCAGAAACTACAAAACTATAAAAGGGAAAATTTAAATACTAGGCAAAGGGGTATCAAAAATGCAGTGGACGAAGCTGTGCAGGATTCATAAGTATGCATATTTGTAGTGCTGGAAAATGGTGCATAAAAATTTTATTTGCAAGAATATATATTCTGGACTATGTTGTACTTAAGTCTAGGAACTGCAAAGAATACATGTTTTGTATTTTAGATTGTGATGCAGGGAGAAAGCCAAATATTAAAAGATGGTTAAGCTGAATATCCATGAAGATGGATAAAGTTACTAATAAAAGATATGCATGTCATATTTTATATTTATGTGTGTAACAGCATAAGGGTGTAAAAGAGGCTATGTGTTGTAATAGAAACATGTTCTTTTTATGCTGAATTGAATGTAGGGGTAGGAAATCTGAGGCAAAAAGGATGGTTGTGCCGTGGGCAGATATCAGTAGATTTGGGCATTGTGTTTGTTTTGCAGGGTCAAGCATGGATTACAGAAGGAAGAGGAGGAAAGGTACAAGGAGAAACATCAGAGAGGCTGCCAAATATTATGCAATACCAGAAAGGAGAGATAAACAGGCTGCAAAGTGGAATGAGGAATAAATGTTCAACAGAATGGAGAGAGAAAGAATGGAGAAAGAGGCTGCCAAAACTTTGCAAAAATAGAGAAGGGGACTGCATTTGTGAAAGGAACCTACAAATTACAAGGGCAGCAAATCAAATATTTGATAAAAAGACTGAAAGACATCATTAGGCAGAGAAACAAGTGGAATGAGGAATTTAGAAATAGGATAAATAGAGTTATGAGATGTGTATTGCTTTTAATTTCAAAAGGTGTAAAAGGGAAAAGGGTAGTTCTAGATTGTAAAAATGGTATTCCTCCACCAAAAGAGAGGGCTTTTTATTAATAAAACAAAATTTTGAAAAAAAAAAAGAAGAATAATAAGAATAAGAAGAAAAACAATAATAAGAAGAAGAATAGGATTAAGGAGAATAATAATAATAAGAAGAATAAATAAAATTAGAAGAATAATAAAAATAATAACAACAGAAGAAAAAGAAGAAAAGACGATAAAGAAGAATAAAAAGAATATGAAGAAAAAAAATAATAAGAAGAATAGGAATAATAAAAAGAATAATAAAGTAAAAAAAAGAAGATTAAGATGAATAACTAGAATAAAAAGAATAAGAAAAATAAGAAGAATTAGAAGAATTAATGGAATTAGAAGAATAATAAGAATAAGAAGAATAAGAAAAAAAAGAATAAGAAGAGAAATAAGAATAAGAAGAATAAGATTAATAAGAAGAATAAGATTAATAAGAAGAATAAAAAGAATAAGATTTATAAGAAAAATAAAAAGAATAAGAAGAATAAATAGAATTATAAGAATAATAATAATGAGAAGGGTAATAAGAATAAGAAGAATAAGAATAATAAGAAGAATAAGAATAATAAGAAGAATAAGAAAAATAAGAAGAATAAGAAAAATAAGAAGAATAAGAAGAAAAAAAAAGAATAATAATAATAAAAAGAATAGGAAGAATAAGACCAATAAGAAGTATAAGATGAATAAGAAGAAAAAAAATAAAAAGAATAAGAATAAAAAGAAGAATAAGATGAATAAAAAGATTAATTTGAATACAATGAATAAGAAGAATAAGAAGAAAATTAAGATAAATAAAAATAATAAAAATAATAAAAATAATAAAAATAATAAAAATAATAAAAATAATAAAAATAATAAAAATAAGAAGAATAAAAAGTTAAAGAAGAATAAAAAGAATAAAAAGAAAATGAAGAATAAGAAAAAAAGAAGTAATAGAAGAATAAAAAGAATAAGTAGAATAAGAAGAATAAGAAGATAAAGAAGAATAAGAAGATTAAAAAAGAAAAAGAAGAATAAAAAAATTAAAAAGAATAAGAAGAATAAAAAGAATAAGAAGAATAAGAAGAATAAAAAGAATAAGAAGAATAAGAAGAATAAATAGAATAAGAAGAATAAGAAGAATAAGAAGAATATGAAGAATAAGAAGGATAAGAAGAATAAGAAGGATAAGATGATTAAGAAGAATAAGAAGGATAAGAAGAATAAAAAGAATAATAATAATAATAATAATAATAAAAGTAAGAATATGAATAATAAGAAGAATAAGAAGAATAAAACGAATAACAAGAATAAGAAGTATAAAAAAGTAAGAATAAAAATAATAAGAAGAAGAATTAGTAGAATAAAAAGATAAGTAGAATAAGAAGAATAAGAAGAATAAGTAGAATAAGAAGAATAAGAATAAGAAAAATAAGAAGAAGAACAAAATAATAATAATAATAATAATAATAATAATAATAAAAGAATAAGAAGAATGAGAATAATAAAAAGAAATAGAAGAATAAAATGAATAAGAATAATATAAAGAATATAATGAATTAGAAGAATTAGAACAATTAGAAGAATAAGAAGAATAAGAATAATAAGAAGGATAAGAAGAATAAGAATAATAAGAATAATAAGAATAATAAGAATAATAAATAGAATAAAAAAATAAAGAATAATAAAAATTAGAAAAATCAGAAGAAATAGAAGAAAAAGAAAAATAAGAAGAATAAGAAGAATAAGAAAAAAGGAAGAAAAATAAGAAAAGAATAAAAAGAATAAGAAGAATAAGAAGAATAAGAAGAATAAGAAGAATAAAAAGAATAAAAAGAATATGGGGAATAAAGAGAATAACAAGATAAATAAGAATTAAAAGAATTAAAAGAATAAGAAGAATATAAAAATAAGAAGAATAAGAATAATAAGAATAATAAAAAGAATATGAATAAGAATAATAATAATAAGAATAAGAAGAATAAGAAGAATAAAAAGAATAAGAAAATAAGAAGAATAAAAAAAATTGAAGAATATGAAGAATTAGATGAAAAAATAACAAAAAGAAGAATTAGAAGAAAAAAAGAATAATAAGAATAATAAGTATGAAAATAATAAGAAGAAAAAGAAGAATATGATGAATAATAAGAAAAATAAGAAATGATGACAAAAAAGAATAAGAAGAATTAGAATAATAATAATAATTAGAATAATAATAAGAATTTGATGAATAAGTAAAATTATAAGAATAAGATGTATAAGAAAAAGGTTAAGAATATGAAGAAATATAATATTAAGAATAATAAAAAAAATTAGAAGAATAAGAAGATTAATAAGAATAAGAATAATAAAAAGAATAAGAAGAATAAGAAGAATATAGAAGAATAAGAATAATAAGAAGAATAAGAAGAATAAGAAGAATAAGATTAATAAGAAGAATAAGAAGAATAAGAAGAATAAGAAGAATAAAAAGAATAAAAAGAATATGGGGAATAAAGAGAATAACAAGATAAATAAGAATAAAAAGCATTAAAAGAATAAGAAGAATATAAAAATAAGAAGAATAAGAATAATAAGAATAATAAAAAGAATATGAATAATAAGAATAATAATAAGAATAAGAAGAATAAGAAGAATAAAAAGAATAAGAAAATAAGAAGAATAAAAAAAATTGAAGAATATGAAGAATTAGATGAAAAAATAACAAAAAGAAGAATTAGAAGAAAAAAAGAATAATAAGAATAATAAGTATGAAAAGAATAAGAAGAAAAAGAAGAATATGATGAATAATAAGAAAAATAAGAAAAGATGACAAAGAAGAATAAGAAGAATTAGAATAATAATAATAATTAGAATAATAATAAGAATTTGATGAATAAGTAAAATTAGAAGAATAAGATGTATAAGAAAAAGGTTAAGAATATGAAGAAATATAATATTAAGAAGAATAAAAAAAATTAGAAGAATAAGAAGATTAATAAGAATAAGAATAATAAAAAGAATAAAAAGAATAAGAAGAATATAGAAGAATAAGAATAATAAGAAGAATAAGAAGAATAAGAATAATAAGAAGAATAAGAAGAATAAGAAGAATAAGAAAAATAAGAAAAATAATAAAAATAATAAGATTAAGAATAAGAAGAGTAAGAAGAGTAAGAAGAATACGAAGAATAAGTAAAATAAAAAGAATAAATTGATTAATAAGAATAAGAATAATTATATGAATAACAAGAATAACACGAAAAAGAAGAATATGAAGAAAAAAAAATATGAAGAATAAAAAAAATAAAAAAAATATGAAGAATAAGAAGAATAAGAAGAATAAGAAGAATAAGAAGAATAAGAAGAATAAGAAGTATAAGAAGTATAAGATTAATAAAAAGAATAATAAGAAGAATAATAATAATAATAGTTAGAAGAATAATAAGAATATGAAGAATAATAAAAAGAAGAAAGTCAGTCAACTAATTTATCTCTCTGCTACTCTATGTCTAGATAGAGAAAGTTGGAATTTTAGAGAGAGAAATCTTTGATTTGTGGAAGGTAAGGATGAATTTAAGTTGAAAATGGAGGAAATTGATTATCTTGCTTTTAAGAAATAAGTTTCTAACACTTATCAATTAGCCAAGCTCCCCATTAAATAGTCCTTAAAGAAAAATGGGGATCCTGCAATATTTTTTCCCCTCGAAGAATTAGAAAAGCTCTCTGATCTTCACAAAGTCACTCTAATTCAGAAATTCCCTCATCGATGACTGTGTATTGAAGATATAAGATACTTCTTCTCCTCATTAAAGCTCAAATGTTTGATTAAATTTGAAGCTTTTGATAGCAAGCATGTACTGATGCATCTCTTCATATAAGAAGATTTCTTTGTCTATGGTTGAAATACAACTCAAATATATTGGGATATACTATGTGAATATTTAAATGGACTGCAAATATTAACATCAATGAAGTAAACCTTTTTATGCTAGTATGGTTTCTTCTACCTTTTCTCCCCATTCATTTATTCAACAAAGCTTCTCTCTTCTTCATCTCTAAACTCGTTGCAAAACCATTATTAATGGATGGAGCATGGCCAATCTATCATGGTTTAGTGTCGCCAGAGTCTGTATTGAATTCAACCTTTAATATCCTATCCCACAATGGATATGGCTTGGTCAGAATTAGAAAGTAGGCTTCTAACAACCTATAATTCTTGAAATGTTTCCTAGCTATTGTGAAACATAAAAGAAAAAAGGACACAAAATGGGAAAATGTATAAATAATACTAAGAAATTTAAAGAACATAAGAGGGAGGTATGGGTCAGAAAGGAGGAGAAAATGGTTAACCATGAGGTAATTAATAAGGAAGACATGCTAAAAGAGGATATAGAATCTCTTAATCTTATGTCTTCTATTATAGAAATAAACAAGGATCATGTACAACCTTTTGTATAGGATAATAATTTATCAGAAACAACAAGAATTAGAAGATTGATGCATAAAATTAAAGAACTAGTGATTAGAAGTAGAAAACCAAAAATAATATAGTCAGAATGGTTCCTACTTCAGAAATGGCTCAAAATCTGATTATATTAAACCCTTTAACAATATTCAAACTAAAATAGAAACTAAAAAGTAGAACTACTCTAAGGATGATATAGATGTTGAAAAGAGTATAATAGCAATACATAATAGAGAGAAGGCTATAGAATACTTAAAAATTATAAGTTTACAAATGGATAAAATGCTTAAGTGTAAAGAATTACATAAACCTAACCTCTCAAAAAAGACTAGAAACACAAAAAAAACATTTAAAAATGACTTATGATTCAAAGAGTAAGACAAGGGCTCAATTAAAATCTGCTAATAATACATAGATACCTATTCTGGAACATTGAGGGAATAGCCAATTCCTCATCCTTAAACAGAATAAAAAAATGATAAAATATTATAATATATCATTATTAATGTTAGTGGAACCAATGGTAGATATAAGCGAGCTGGAAAAATTTATAAATAAGCTAGGTTACAATAATGCATTCTCTAATAAAGAGAGTAAAATATGGGTCATGTGGAAAAACATAATGGATATTACTAACGTTGAATAATAAGAACAAATAATTAAACTTAGTCTAAATAGATGTAAAGAAGGAATTATTTTACTAGTGTATGCTATTAACACTAAAAAAAGGAACTATGAAAAATCATGGAGAATATTATAAAGAAAAAAACTTCATGGATAATAAGAGGTGATTTTAATACAATTAGAAATGCTTCAGAGAAAAAAGGTGGCAGACCAATTAATATACAAGCAATCGAACACTTTAATGAAATTATCTCTATTTGTAATCTATTGGAGGTTGACTTTTTAGGTTCAAACTAAACCTGGACTAATAACCACAGATAGAAAGGAGCTATCTAGTCTAGACTGGATAAAATCCTTTTTAATACCAAATGGATAGTTTCTTTTGGAAACATACGAATCAAACAATTGAACAAAACATGTTCACACCATAATCCACTCTTTATCAACCTTCAAAAGATAGAACCCAAAAAAATATCTTTTAATTTCCAGAATATGTGGTGCCTTCATGAGGACTTCCAAGACATTGTGAAAGAGTCTTGGTCTCAACCACTAAAAGGCAATCCGAACCAGATTATCACGGTAAAACTAGATAGATTGAGATCATGTCTAATAAATTGGAACACAAAAAAGTTAGGTAATATTAATAAGAGCATTATAGAAATAGAACAAAAAATTGACAAATTAGAAGAGGCATATGATAGGGATTAGAGTGCTAGCGATCTTTGTGCTCTTAATAAATCACAAGGTGAACTCAAACTAAAATTACACATGGAAAAGATTTTTTGGAAACAAAGAGCAAAAGTAAAATAGTTAAAAGATGGAGACGAAAACACTAAATTTTTTCATCTGGCTTCAAAAATTAAGAATCAAAAACATATGATAAAAGGAATAAAAAATAAAGATGGAATATTGTTAGAAAATAAAATAGAAGTTAAAGATTCTCTAGAAGGTATATATAAAACATTATTATGCGATAAAAATAAACATAAAGGACAAAAACTCTTGCAAAACATAAATAAAATGATTAATGATGAAGATAATATGAACTTAATGGAATTTTTGGAAGAGAAAGAAATCAAAAACACTATCGATAGTATGGAAAAAGAAAGAGCAACTGGTCCAGATGGCTAGAATAACATATTTTTTCAAGCCTTCTAGGATATAATTAAAAAAGATATTATTCAAGTTATTCGTTGTTTCTTTTATGGTGGAGAAATTAATAAAAAGTGGGCACTAACTCATTTAGTTCTTATTCCTAAAAAGAAAAACCCACAGGGGGGAGAGGATTACTGACCTATTAGTCTATGCAATTTGATTTATAAAATCTTAGCAAAATTGTTGTAAAATAGAGGACTTATACTTCCCAAAATTATTTCAAATGAACAATCAGGTTTTATGAAAAACAGATTAATCATGGAGAATATATGCCTAGGTAAAGAACTCATGAAAGAGTTATCCTCCAAAGCTAGAGGTCATAATGTTATATTCAAACTAGACTTATAGAAAGCCTTTGATAAAGTAGACTGGCAGGTTTTATGCTTTACCATGAGAAAAATGGGTTTTGCAGAAGCATGGATAGATTTAATATTTAGATGCATATCTAGCACTTGGTTCAAGATTATCATAAACGGGGAGAAAGGAAAAAAAGTTTAACCATACTCGAGGTTCAAGACAAGGAGACCCCTTATCTCTGTCACTCTTTAATATATATCTTTAATTATTTATAGCTTATCTGAAAATCAAAATGAGTAAAGGAGACATACTCCCTTACAGGCAATATAAAGAATCTTCACAGATAAGTTGTCTAGCTTATGTAGATGACATCATATTATTCACCAATGGTAATAAGAAATCCATAAAGAATTAATGAAAATTTTTCAAATAATGGAAGAAGAAACGGGCTTAATGCTAAATAAAAATAAATGTCAATTTTAAATATCAAAGAAAGCACATTCCAGCCTAATTCATAGGCTAAAAAAATATAGGATTCTCTCATAAAAAGGAGCAAACTCATATCTTGGTTGCCCAATATATGATAGAAGAACTAAATTAGAACACCTAGACTTTTTTATTGGACAAGCTTAGACACAAGATAGTGGGCTAGAAGGTAGATTCACTGAACATGAGTGGGAGAGTTAGCCTCATCACACATGTACATCAAAGTTTAATATGCACAATTTAATGATTATGCAATCACCTACATTTTTTAT
Source organism: Sapria himalayana (assembly GCA_029783825.1). Taxonomy (NCBI): domain Eukaryota; kingdom Viridiplantae; phylum Streptophyta; class Magnoliopsida; order Malpighiales; family Rafflesiaceae; genus Sapria; species Sapria himalayana. The sequence continues at coordinate 432,393 of JAREIK010001963.1, read as the reverse complement.
AAAAAAAATTGAAAAAGAACTGTCTAATTTTTTTCAGGGAAAGATGAATAACAAGCTAAAAGTTCACTGGATTATATGGAAAGACTTATGCTTTCCAAATAAGGAAGCATGCCTAGGTTTCTCTAGATTAGAAGACATTGCAGAAGCACGGGCCTGCAAGAGATGGTAGAGGATAAAAGAAAACAACAATCTCTTGGCACTATATATGAGAGCTAAATATTTAGTTAATAATGACATTATAGGATAAGAAAGCTAAACAATGAATCTCAAATATGTAAACAAACACTAAAACAAAAAGAAGTGGTAGATAATCATTATGTCTTAACCAAGTATGGCTGGAATTGGAAATTAAATGAGGAAAGGTTTAGTCTCCTTAAAATTAGCCAGTTAGGAATAAAAAAACTCCCACGAGAAATAATGGAGTGGTGCTGGAACAATAATAATTCACTTAAAACTTGTTTATTTTTATGGAAAACCTTATCTAACATTATCCCATTAGATACACTCATATAAAGAAAAGGCATAAACCTAGCTTCTAGATGTGAATGTTGCAAAATTAATATAGAATCCTCGGATCATTTAGCTTCACAAGAAAAATTAGCCTCAAAGATATGGGAAAAATTTGAAATAGAAATCAATTTGAAAAATAAAAATCAAACCCTTAAAAATAGAATTCAGAGATGGCGGAAGGTTCCTAAAACCAAATCTGCCCAAAAATAGCTCCAAAACCTCTTCCACCTTTGATAGTTTGGTGCATATAGAAAGCCAGAAACAAAAGTCGTTATGAGGGTATATAAATGAAAGTAGAAGATATAGAGAGGGATATTAAAAAAGAAATAATTATTATCTCAGAAGCATACCTACTAAAGAACCTTATATATGTAGAAAATAAAGAATATATTAATAGATGGCAAATAAAATACAAAAAAAAATGAAACATCTAAAGTTTATGAGCATACACTGGAAAAAACCATCAAAAGGCAACCTGACCTTTAATACAAATGGAAGTTTTAAAAGAGAAATGGGAATAGCTGAAGGTGGAGGAATTCTGAGAGATTCCGAAGGTAAGATGATATGGGCATACACTAGAAAATTGATAGCAAATACACCTCTTCAATCAGAAATCCTTCCTCTCCTGATAGGTCTAAGGATATGTAAAACCAAAAATATATAAAATTTAAAAATTCAAATGGACTCATTAACATTAGAATGAATAATTAAAGGCCATAGATCATTATGGAAAAATATAAATGATATAGAGAAAATTAATCAACTAGTACAAGAATTAAACTGTAGTATAGAGCATATTTTTGAGAATGCAATCAAGTTGTCGATAAGTTAGCTAAAGACGGAGAAAAATTAGGAAAGTAAAACTTTGAAGCCCAAAATATGTCGGATAAATATAGCTGCATCCTTAAACTAGATGAGATGGTATACCCATTACTTAGAAATGTTAAAGTTAATAATTAATGGTCTGTATGATTGGAAGTTTAGTTTCATAGGTTTTACAACCAAACACATAAAATCCATGAGGCTTACATGTATAAGCTCCAGGTAAGAAGCATAAGCATGATTTTTCTTTGTTACTATATATGTTCTATATAGTACTACTTCAGCAACAAAGAAATCCCTCAGCTCAGAAAAGGGCAGACTATATAGCTATATGTTTACAGAAAGATAGAGAAATGGGCATAACAAGGTAGGAAAAGATAAGCCCACATGTATAAAAATATCAAGAATATATAGGAGGTTGTATTCACTTTTTTGCAGGTTGAGAAACATGGATACTTAAGCTTTACAATGCTCAAAAAAAAAATTCAGAAAAATTATGGGAGCAAGCACAACATCCTAGAAGAAAACTCCAACAAATTATCTCATAGAAGGAAAGCTGTAATAGGACTGCATATTTTTGTGTAGTTGGATAAGTGTGTTTGAAGAAGAAGTTGGCTGCATACAAGGATAGTAAGTAACCTAAATGCATCCAGGAACAAAGTACCAGAAGAAAATGAGAATGGAGTCGTGTGTTATCGTAACATACAAGATGAAGTTAAGCTAAATATTAGGGGCTGAATGCCTTGGCGTTTTCAATTAAGTGTATGTTATGGTTTGATTGGTAGCGTTTGCTATTTGTGTAGGTAGATAAAAGAAAAGAAAGATAGTAGTTTAAAAAGAAAGAACAACCACACCTTTGCTATTATAAGAATGATGGTTGTAGAAAATCCTTATTCTGAAGAAAGAAAGTATGGAGTCTAAAGGAGTGAACAAGCTGACTCTGATTGAGGGTGAAAAATAGAAGTTAGGATTAGAAATAGAAAAGTTAGGTGCAAATCAAGGAAGATATGGCACTAGCGGAAACATAAATAGAAGTAATATGATGAGCAACATGTAAACTGTGCTATTCAGAAAAAATGGACACTATTAGATAAAGAACACCTGCCTAAAAAATTTAAAGTTACCAGCACAAGCTGACATTTAGGCTCATTATAGAAAAATATTTTTTAAAGTTTTCTATAATTTATTTTTATTTTCTACCCAATTGATGAAAAAGGGTGAATAGTAGTATTTTAGTTTGTAATAATGGTATTCCTCCCCAAAAAGAGAGGCTATAATTAATAAACAAAAAGTTTAAAAAAGAAGAATATGAAGAAAAGAAAATTAATAAGAATAAGAAGAATAAGATGAATAAGAAGAATAAGAAGCATAAGATGAATAAGAACAATAAAAAAGAATAAGATGAATAAGAAGAATAAGAAGCATAAGATGAATAAGAATAATAAAAAGAATAAGATGAATAAGAAGAATAAGAAGAATAAGAAGAATATGAAAAATAAGAAGAATGAGAAAAATAAGAAGAGTAAGAAGAATAAAAAAAAGAAGAAAAAAAAGAAAAAAAAGGAAAAGAAGAAAAATAAGAAAAATAAGAAAAATAAGAAAAATAAGAAAAATAAGAAAAAGTAGAAAATAAAGAAAAAGAAGAAAAGGAAGAAAAGGAAGAAAAGGAAGAAAAGGAAGAAAAGGAAGAAAAGGAAGAAAAGGAAGAAAAGGAAGAAAGGAAGAAAAGGAAGAAAAGGAAGAAAAGGAAGAAAAGGAAGAAAATGAAGAAGAGGAAGAAAAGGAAGAAAATGAAGAAAAGGAAGAAAATGAACAAAATGAAGAAAATGAAGAAAAGGAAGAAAAAGAAGAAAAAGAAGAAAAAGAAGAAAAAGAAGAAAAAGAAAAATAAGAAGAAAAAAAAGAATAAGAAGAAAAAATGAAAAAGAAGAATAAGAAGAATAAGAATAAAAAGAAGAAAAGAAGAAAAAGTAGAATAAGAAGGATGAGAAGAATTAGAAGAATAAAAATGATATGAAGAATATGAAGTAAATGAACAATAATTAGAATAAGTAGAACAAGAAAATAATGTTGAATAAGAAGAATAATAAGTATAAGAAGAATAATAAAAATAAGATGAATAAGAAGAATAATAAAAATAAGATGAATAAGAAGAATAATAAAAAGTCAAGATTATAAATTATAAAAGAAATAAGAAGAATAAGAATAATATGAAGAATAAAAAGAATAAGAAGAATAGAAAGAATAAGAAGAATAAGAAGAATAAGAATAATACGAAGAATAATAATAAAAAGAAGAATAAAAATATATGAATAATAAGAATAATTAGAAAAATAAGTAAGTTAAGATTAACAAAGATGAATAAAAAGAATAAGAAGAATATAAGAAATAAGAATAATTAGAAGAATAAAAAGAATAATAAGAATAATAAGAATAATAAGAAAAAGTAGAAAAAAAAAAGAAAAAAACAAGAATAAGATGACTAAGAAGAATAAGAAGATTTCGAATAAAAAGAAGAATAAGAAAAATAAGAAGAAAAAAAAGAATGAGAAGTGTAAGAAGAATAAGAATAATAAGAAAACAATAAGAATAAGAAGAATATGAATAATAATAAGAAAAATAAGAAGAATAAAAAAACAAAAATAAGAAGAATTAGAATTAGAAAATTAGAAGAATAATAAGAATAAAAAAAATGAAGAATAACAAGAATAAGAAGAAAAAGAAGAAAAAGAAGAAAACGAAGAAAATGAAGAATTAGAATAATAAGAAATTTTAGAATAATAAGAAGAATTATAAGAAAAAGTAATATAAAAAGAATAAAATAAAAAAGAAAAATAAGAAGAATATGAAGAAAAGTAAGAATATGAAGAATATGAAGAATAAGAAGAATAATAAGGATAAGAAGAATAACAAAATTAATAAGAATAAGAAGAAAAAGAAGAATATGAAGATAAAAGAAAAGAATATTCTTCTTTGAAAAATGCTCTCAACTTTCTAGAGAGAGAAACAAAATTTCTAGAGAGAGAAAATGCAATTTTTGAGGAAGAAGAAGCAGATTTCAAGCTATTTTCTTTGGAAATGGATTACTTAGAGAATAAGAAATCCTTTTCTAATTTTTTTAATAAGAACGCGCGCACAGTACCCTCTTCTTCGAACATTCACGCAAATTTTATCGAGGATCCCTCGATTCTGTTCTCGCCCGATGACTTACAGAAGCTAACTGAGCCTCACAAATTCACTCTCGTTGGAAAATTCTCACACGGGCGTCCTCGCATGGAAGACATTCGTGCTTTCTTTGATACCTTGAAGCTTAAAATGCTTATTAAGATTGGTTTAATTGAAGACAAACATGTGCTGATACAAAATTTTTCCGAAGAGGATTTTCATAGAATATGGTTGCGAAGCATCTGGTACATCATGGGTTATCCCATGAGAACCTTCAGGTGGTCTGAAAATTTCTCCACGAAGGAGGAATCGTCGGTAGCTCCGGTATGGTTCCTGTTTCCCTTGCTACCGATTCATTTTTTTGACAAATATGCTCTGTATCGTATTGCTTGCTCTATTGGTTCTCCTCTTCTCTTGGATGGTGCTACTGCCACACTTTCCAGACCAAGTGTAGCACGTATTTGCATTGAAACTGATTTACAGAAGACTATTCCCTCGCGAATTTGGTTAGGAAGCACAAATGGAGGAGGTTTCTGGCAGCAAGTTGTTCCAGAAAACCTTCCAAATTATTGTTCTTGCTGCAGGAAAATGGGTCATGGTATTGATGTCTGTTTAATTATAAAAAGAAGGGATGAAAACAAACAGATGATGGAGTAAAAATTTGCTGCTGGAAAGGGGGGGAGTTAGTGAGTTATCAAATAAAACTTCAACTCACACAATCTGTTCATATTGAAGAACAGAATAATGATGCAAATGATATAAAACTTATTGAATATAAGAAATTGAATACAGAAGAAGAGAGGGTAGTAGCTAATCTAGAAGATATAAGAAGGGCAGAATTGTTAAAGAAAATAGCAGAATTAAACAAAAGAACAAGAGTTTATATGAAAAACAAACAAAAAAAGAATAGAGCATGGGCAGTTCCTATAATTGATTATTCAAAGGAGGATTTAGAATTAAGAAGTTTAACTTCTCTTTATACTGATAGAGAGGAAGAAGATCAGAAAGTTAGAATGCTAAGAAATGATATTAACTTAGAAAAACTAAAATATAACATGGGTAACAAGGAGTGGGCCATTGAGGAGTTAAAAATAATGGCCATTCAAATGGGTCGAGAATGGAAAGGAGAAAGAGGAGGGGATTTGAGCTCCTTAAAAAAACCAAGGAATATGAAAAAATATTTAAATAAAACATATGAAACTAAGTGCACTACTAGAGCGCAAGCTAAATCATTAACTAATGTATAATTACATCTACTGGAACATTAGGGGAATTGCTAATCTCCCCTCTAGAAATAGATTGAAAAAATTAATATATTTGCATAAGATTAATCTCATTGCTATAGCTGAACCCATGGTAGATAGGGATCAATTAGGACATTACAAAAACATATTAGGCTTTGATTATGCATATGCTAACAATAATGGTGAAATATGGGTAATGTGGAAAAGTAATTTAAATATAAAAATCATAAAAGATACAAATCAATTAATAAATATTAGTTTGAGTCATAATGTTAATGAAATTATCACGATAGTTTATGCCAAAAATAAAATAGAAGATAGAAAAGATTTATGGAAAGATATGGAGGAAATATCTTTAGGAAAAAAGCCTTGGATTATAGGTGGAGATTTTAACTCAGTTAGAAGTCTTAAAGAAAAGAAGGGAGGAAAAGCTCCAAATAAAAAAGTCATGCTTCATTTTAATGATATTGTAAATAATACTAGCTTAATAGAGGCTAAAGTTTTGGGCTCTATTTTACATGGTGTAATAACTGGAAAAAGAAGGGCACAATCTGGGCTAGATTAGACAGAGTGCTATTTAACTTTTTATGGCTTGAGCATTTCGGTGCGACAGAAGTGAAACATTTGAATAAGACCTGCTCTGATCATAGCCCACTTTTAATTACCATTAATAACTCTACTTACACAAGAGGTTCTTTTAGATTTCAAAATGCTTGGTGTTTGCATCATGGTTTTTTGAATATGGTAAAAGACTCCTGGAATAGAGATGCATCAGGAAATTCTATCCAAATATTGAATCAAAAACTCAGTAGGCTAAAAATAGACATGAAACAATGGAATAAGGAAGTATTTGGAAATATAAACAAAAATGTAAAAGAAGCTGAAGATTTAGTTTCTAAAAAGGAATTAGAATTTGAATCAGATCAAAATGCTAACAATAGAAGTGCTTTAAGCAAAGCACAAGCAGAATTGAAACTTAAATTATTAATGTAAGAAGTATTTTGGAAACAAAAATCTAAATTAAAATGGTTAAAAGAAGGAGATGAAAACACAAATTTTTTTCAATAACTAAGTTTAAACAACAGATACATAGAATTAGTGGTATAAAAAATAATGAGGAATGTTGGGTGCATGATGATTTAGATATTCAAAATTACTTTACAAAGTTTTTCAAAAATCAATTAAGTGAAAGAAATGAGCTTAAAGGTTATACATTATTACAAAAAATTGAAAATAAAATTACAGCTGAAGATAATAACATGTTAATCAATTTCCCTGATGAAGCTGAAATTAAAACAGTCATTTTTAGCATGAACAAGGATAGCGCAGCAGGTCCCGATGGATGGAATTGTGGTTTTTTTCAGTTCTGCTGGGATATAATCAAAAAAGATATAGAAAATGCCATAAATAGCATCTTTTGTGGAGCTGAAATAGGAAAAAAATGGGGTAGCTTTCATATTGTCCTTATTCCAAAAATAGAAAATCCACAAACAGTGGAGGATTTTAGACCTATCAGTTTATGTAACTCAATATATAAAATTTTAGCAAAAATAATGCAAAATAGACTTTCTCACCTTCTACCTAAAATTATTTCTATAGAACAATCAGGGTTCATGAAAAATAGATTGCTAATGGAAAATATAAGTTTAGCTAAAGAATTGTGTAGAGAGATAGGAGCAAAAAAAAGAGGGCATAATGTAATAATAAAACTAGATCTATCCAAAGCTTTTGATAGAGTCGAATGGAACATTCTTTGTTTCATCATGAGAAAAATGGGATTCTCGGAAACATGGATAGATCTAGTTTACAGATGCATCACTAATACTTGGGTTAGGATTATTACGAATGGAAAAGTAGAAGAAATAAAACCAGTCAGAGGCCTTAGACAAGGAGATCCTCTTTCACCAGCATTATTTAATATATATCTAGAACTCCTAATAGTTAATCTTAATGAAAAGATGGTTAAAGGTTCGATAGGTACATTCAGGCAACCAAAAAACACTCCACTAGTGAGTTGCCTAGCATATGCAGATGATGTGATGATCTTCACTAATGGAGGGTATAGATCATTACAAAATCTGATGAACTTGTTAATTTGTTTAGAAGATGAAACAGGTCAAAAACTCAATAAAAGAAAATGCCAATACATGATATCTTATAAAGCTCCTGTAGCATTAGCTCATAGGATTAAAAAAGTCACTGGTTTCTCTCAAAAAAAAGGGGAAATGATATATCTAGGATGTCCAGTGTATGAAGGCAAACTCAAGGCCTAGTATTTGGATTTCTTAATAGATAAATTAAAAAAGAAAATAGCGGGATGGAAGGAAGAATTTTTGAGTATGGGGGGAAGAATAATATTAATAAAACATGTATTAGAAAGCTCATTGATGCATAATATCATGATTATGAAATTACCAAGTAAAATAATTAAAAAGATTGAAAAGGAATTCGCTAATTTCTTATGGGGGAAAAAGAAGGAAAACATAAATTGCATTGGAAAAAATGGAATGATTTATGCTTCTCTGTTCAAGAATCTGGATTGGGATTCATCGATCTCTCAAATTTAGCTAAATCATGGGCTAGCAAGAGATGGTGGAGATTGAAAGAAAATAATAGCTTATGGGCAAAATTTATGCGTGCAAAGTATTGTTTAAAAGATGATATTCATAAAGAGAAAAATAAAAGTAAGAGCTCGCAGGTTTGGGTTCAAATGCTTAAACAAAGAGATCTAGTGGAGAATTATTCTAAACTCACTAAAAAAGGCTGGAAATGGACATTAACATCAGAAGGAACATTTTCACTTAAATCTGTCAAGAACGTAATAAGAAAAAGGCAAGTAGAGCAATATTTATTTAAATGGGCTTGGGAAAATGAAACTCCTCAAAAAATTAAAACTTTCATGTGGAAAGTTCTATCTAATATTGTTCCATTAGATAATAACTTAATAAAGAAAGGTATTCAGTTAGTATCAAGATGCGAATGCTGTTCTAACGAAATAGAAACACTGGATCATCTCTTCTCAAACGGAAAAGTAGCAGCAGAAATATGGAGAAAACTAGGAATAGAGTTGAACATAAAATATGAACTGCACACAATAAAAGCTAGATTTCAAAAATGGAGTAAAACAAAAGTTTTAAATCCTGCACAGAAATGGATTAAATGTAATGTTCCTTTAATAGTCATCTGGTGCATCTGGAAGGCTAGAAATAAAAGTAGATTTGAAGGGTCTCGTATGAGGGTAGAGGATATCTGGAAGGAGATAAAGGAAGAGACTAGAAAAATTTCGGAGATTTCTCCATTAAAGAATCAGGGAAAGAGCCTAGATAAAGATATTATGACTTTTTGGAATCTAAAAGAAAAGCTACCAAAACATTTTAAAATAGTAGAATTAAAATGGGAAAAACCTCCGAAAGAAAGAATGGCTTTAAATACCGATGGTAGCTTTGACAGAGACATTGGAGCAGTAGGAGGGGGGGGGGGGGTTTGATAAGGAACTCTGAAGGTGAGCTAATTTTAGCTTTCACAAGGAAGTTTCATGCTTCATCGGCGTTACATGCTGAGATTTTAGCCTTAAGAGAAGGGATTAGATTGTGTAAAAAATCTGATATTAAAAATATAGACATTCAAATAGATTCAAAAATCTTAGTCAATTTAATTAATAAACAAGTATCTTTATGGAAATATGAGGAGGAAATTGAAAAGATTCTGTATATATTAAAAAATTCAGATTATACTATAAATCATATATATAGAGAAGTTAACACATTAGCAGATGGATTAGCCAAGGAAGGTAGAAAAAGAGGAGATCAAGAGTTTAATGAGGGCACGATACCAAAAAAATATTTAGGAATAATAAAATTGGACCGCAAAGAACTACCTTATTTTAGAAGGTTGATAGAATAACACTTGTATATCTCTTCTATTTTTTTGGTTTCGAGTTATTAATATATGCAGTTAAGAGGCTCATATCTTAATAATCTCCCTGGTCCTGAAGGGTGATTAATCGAAACTGAGGTGAATAATTAAAAGGGATAAACGGGTAAGAAATCTAAGTTTCGGTATGCTGTTTTGTGCTGTTCTGCTTATCATTTTACAGGTATTAAGCTGGACATTCAATTTAAAAATGGGCTGATTTCAATTAAGCTGGACATACAGCACAAGGACGAATCTGCTTGTTGGAGATTTTGTTTTTGCTGTTATTTATTTCAAAATTTCTGGTCTGAGATGGTTATGGAAGTCTGTGTTGGTGGTCTGTTTTTACTGTATGGTTGTCTGTTTTTTTTAGATATTTGGTGGTTTGTCTGTGTTATTGCTGGAAGTCTGTAGTATTTTAGAAGAGTCTTAGTTGTTAGTCAATGTTCCCATCATTTCAAATGGGAGATAAGCAAAGAGAAGAGCTGGGATTGCATACCACAAAGAGCAAGGGATATTCTCTTCGTTGCATTGGGCAAAAGGAAGGTAAGTAATGAATTCTTTATTCGAAAAAACTTGATACTTGGTTTCATGCAGGAAAACAGTAAATTTCACAAGTGGATACTTTCAAAGAAATAAAAAATGAGCTCCCAGAGAAGATCGAGAGGCTTGTAAGAGGTGAAGCTTCTGCTTATCAGAAACTTCTAATGAAGAGAGTAGAAGATAATCTTGGATCAATTGGAAATTCAAAAGTTCGATCAGTGCACAATTCAGTCATGGAGCTGCTCAATATATGCAATCATCCCTACACTAGCCAACTTCATGCAGAGGAGGTCGAAAGTATGCTTCCCAGGCATTTTTTACCACCAATTGTTCGAGTTTGTGGGAAGCTCGAGATGTTAGATCGTTTACTTCCCAAGCTGAAAGCAACAGATCATAGAGTTCTTTTCTTTTCGACAATGACAAGGCTTCTTGATATAATGGAAGAGTATCTGTCTTTGAAACAGTATCGATACCTTCGCTTGGATGGTCATACCTCTGGCACTGATCCATATAGAATGAGCATGGACTTCGCTTGGATGGTCATACTTCCCAAGCTGAAAGCTCGAGATGGTCATACCTTTTTATGAATCGGGTGTAAAAGGGAAATGGGTAGATGTAGTTTGTACAAATGGTATTCCTCCGCCAAAAGAGAGGGTTCTAATTTAATTAACAAAACCTTTAAAAAAAAGAAGAATATGAAGATTAAGTTGAGTAAAAAGTAAATGAACAAAAGATGACTAAGAAGAATAAAAATAATTAGAATAATAAGAATAATTAGAAAATATGTAATATAATATTAATAAGATGAATAAAAAAATAAAAAGAATATTTAAAAAAATAAGAAAAAAAATGAACAAGAAAAATAAGTAGAATAAGAAGAATAAGAGGAATAAGAAGAATATGAAGAATAAAAAAAATAAAAAGATTAAAAAGAAAAAGTAGAATAAGAAGAATACGAAGTATAAAAAGAATAAGGAGAATAAGAAGAATAAGAAAAATAAAAAGATTAAAAAAAATAAAAAAAATAAAAAAAATAAAAAAAATAAAAAAAATAAAAAAAATAAAAAAAATAAAAAAAATAAAAAAAATAAAAAAAAATAAATAATATAAAAAGAATAAGATTAATAAGAATAAATATAAGAATATGAAAAATAAAAATAAGAAGAAAATTAAGAAATGATAGAATAAGATGAATACAAGAATAAGAAGAATAAAAAGTAGTAGAATAATAAGAAGAATAAAAAGAATAAAAAAAATTAATACAATAAAAAGAATATGAATAATACAAAGTGTAAGAAGTATAAAAAGAATATGAAGATTCACTACAACAAAACAGCAAATTAATGACGCTTTATATCTTGACGCTTTCAGAAAATGTCATTATTCTATCTGTAATTAGACATTTAATGACATTTTTCTAAAAGCGTCATTATTTGAAAAATGTATTAAGTTTTTATGGCACTTACTAGAAGTATCATTGTTACTACAACAAAACTTAAAATTAATCATGCTTTATATCTTGATGCTTTTATAAAATGTCATTATTATATTTGTAAGTAGACATTTAATGACACTTACTAGATGTGTCATTGTTAAGACTAATAGGTTAGGAAAATTGCTTAACTCCTTAAAAATTTCCAAGGAAAAAGGGGCTGAAAATTATAAACCTTGTCACTTTTATTAGTGTTATGGATGTGAAAAAATTAATTTTGAATTTATAGATTTGTAACAAATTTCTTATTTATTTTTTTAATAAGTAATAATATTTTTATTTTTACTCTAGATTAATAAAAAAATTATCAAATTTTAGTTCAAAATTATTTATTAAAAATAAACAAAAACTTATGATAAAATTAAAAAATATCTAAATATTTATATATTCAAAATTGCATTTTTTATTTATAAAATAAGTAATAATATTTAATTTTAAAATATAATTTGTTAATATTTAATTTATCCCTAAGAGAAATAAAAATAAAATGTAAATATAAGGTGATTTAATATAATTATGTGAAAAATTTAATATTATTTTTAACTTAATTATATTGAATAATCTATCGCTAGAAAGAGTTGCGCTTCTTCTTCATCATGTTCGGTCATTTCCAATAGTTCGGGTTCAAGCTCACGTCTTCGAAATCATTGGCCATATTTGCAGTATCCTGTAAGTTTCTCAATTAAGTTTATAATTGTATCAGCTCTTCGATATCGTTAACCTAATTAATGAATGTGAATGTGTTCCGAGTAATTTAGCATAAAACGTAGTAATTTAAACAGAGGACGATTCCTCGGGAATCCATCCCATGAAAAAGCTGATCTTATAACTTAGCATAAAAAACTATGCATAAAATGCAGAAGCCCAAGAGTAATTTAGCTCTATTTGTCGGGAACAATTGGCGAGAACAGCAGATGAGCTAGGCTGAACTGACACAATAAGCACTGCCTTTATGAGAAACCTTTTCCTTCACCGGAGAATACCAATCCACGGTGTCGAGGCCACTTGTTAGTTTGGCACCAGTCATTTCTGGGATTCTGTCTCTAGGAAAGTGGTGATTTGAAAATCCTTATTTCTATCTCTGATTCAATGCAAACTTCTTCTCCAATTTATTTTACTTATGACAATTCGAGTGCTCTCTAGTACCCAAATATTAAAAATTCTACCTTATGACAATTCTGCCTTATGACAGATAGATATATTTTACTTATGACAATTCTGCCTTATGTCATATTCTTATATTGTAAAAAACAAACAAACATTAAAAATTATAGAACATCAATTGAACTTGGGCCTAAACATAATATTGAGCTTAGCTTGGATATTATAGAATTTTCTAGAATCAACATTATTGTGGCACTGGACATTATTTAACTCCCTTATGTCATAATCTTTCAGAATCTTTCCTTCAATGACATATTATATCAATGAAATAGAAATTAAATCTTGGAGTAGTCTTGTTTGATATGTTCTTTTTGTAGATATTGAAGCTTATTGATTACATCAAGCTCAATCTCATGGCTTAGTTCATCAACTACCATATTAGCCTTTTCTGACTTATAATTCAACACAATAAACTTTTACTAGAAACTCCAAACATTGAGCTTTTTTAAAGTGATTTTCTATTGTTTTTGAAAATGAATTAATTGTATATTATTCATGCTAACCAACAAACGAGAACCTATATGGTAATGTCTCCATGCAAGTAAGTAGTGAATTATAATGATTATTTCTTTTTCTTGAATTATTATTTGACATTTTATTTACTAACTTTTTTGAGATATTTTGTATGTATTCACTATTGTGTTATGCATTTTTGAGTATTTTTTATAAAGATTTTAATACATATATATTTTGAGCAAATTTTTTGAATATTAGTGAAATTCAAGTTATCTTTAGTGCCATTTGTAGACTTGATGGAGTGAAGACATTTCCCATTATATGAGAGAATTACCTAATTTCTTTCTTTTATGCTTGGATATTTGAAAGCAATGTAAACTTTCATTTGCTCTCATATGATTACTTTTTGGCTTCTTTCAACTCTAGACTTCAATTGCAGTGAGGTTCATTAAGATTGTGGTTGGACTTCTATTTAAAAAATAAATAGAAGTGTCGATACTTTGGCTTATAAGTATATTGGAAGACTCTTTTGAGGCATCATGGGCCTAGGGCATCTTTATTATCACATGATTCTTCTTCTTTACAACATCATCATTATAGTGAGAAATTTATGGAGTTGTGAATTATCTATGAATTCATTTTTATTCTCAATAGAAGACAAAATGCTTAGAGAGTGACTCTTTCCATTTGTCACTTTTAACTTTTAACTACTTTTATTATATTTTGGAGTATCTTTCAATTAAGTTTTGAAACTTCTTAGATATTAAGTATACTTTAGATTTTTATATAATAAAGTAAACTTACATCATTCTTAAATAACCATGTATAAACAATATGAAATAGTTATTGTTCGTATAGAATATTACAAACATTTGTCCACAAATATATAAGTCAACCAAGTCAAGAATATAATGGTATGTCTTATCAACCCCTTTTGGGAATGATTGCATGGACTATTTACCCTTAGCATATTCTCCACAATCAATATTTTATACTTCAAAATTAAGGGACTGCCCATTCACCAAATTACTTTGACTATGAAGCTTAAAGCGTTTATAATTCATGTTTCCATACCTTATGTGCCATAAGTTAGACTATTTTATGTTTGATAGGATTCAAAGAAATTTAAGAAACAGAGTAATAGAGAGAGAATACTAAGTTTAAATGATGAGAATCCTGTAGATATTAAGAACTTTGCTACATTAGTTGAGCGCTTGTTAAAGGATGAGATCGTACATGCAGTAGAAATCATAGAGGAGGTTTTTGGACAGTCATTTAAGACCTTCCTCATGAAAGAAGACATGGATATCATTATATCATCACCAAAGGTATCATCTAATTGCCTTTTGTTCTATATATGGTAAGATAAAAATTTAATATGTTTTTCATTTATTTTAACTATCTTATTTATGCTTTAATTTTTCATTATGCGAATTGTATTTAATATTAGTTAAATTAAAATTTTATAACTTATAAATATTGTGTGAAATTAAATCACTCTTTTTGCATAAAAAGATGGTTGATGCTAAAGAGATAGAGTGATTTATTTTTGTAAATCCGACCTTGGTTTCCAAAGCTAGATTGGGAGAAGCAAACAAGAAAAATAGGTCAAGGGTTATAGCTAATCGGTTGATAAATGCAAATAATGCAGATTTTGTTTTTATTCCATATAACCCAGGGTAAGTTATTTAACATAAGTAAGATTATAAGTATGCATATATATCAAATTATAAATGATATGTTGTTACACTAATATTAATTTTGTAGTTATTTTTGGGTATTGGTGGTACTTGAAATAAGGACTTTGATCGCCTATTACCTTGATTCCTTGCATCATAAACCTGCAGATGATCTTAAAGACATTGTTAATATGTAAGTTTTTCCCTTTTTATTATAGAATGAAGCAATTTGTGGCAACATAATTTTTTTTCTTAATGCAGAGATCAAAGAAATCTTCACTTTAAAAAACATATATCATCAAAAAGAGAGCCTAATTGAGTTGTATTAGGGGTACATAACTCATTAACTGGGTAATATAATATTTAGTGTCTTCTGCTTAATTTTAAACTTTTTACAATATGACTTGCAAGTAACTCCATATATATATATATATTGATTTTATTTTACATTCAGTGCCCAAGACAACAAGGTAGTGTTGAATGTGGATACTATGTGATGAGATATATGAGAGATATCATTCTTGATCAAGGATGTCTAACATCAAAGGTATGTGTTGATTTGTTGTTTCTCAATATATCAGTTATTTTTAGTTTTCCAATTTTATTGATTAAGATAATACTTTACTTTTCAACAGTATAATGGGAATGAATCATAAAACAAAGATGAGTCGGATGAAGTACAATCTGAATGGGTGATGTTGGTGACTCAATTAATACTTTCCTTGGTTTAAAAAGCATTGGGGATACCTTTTTGTATTGTATCATGAACAAATTTTGGCATTTCTAACTTTAACTTTTGATGAGGTTCATAATTTCTATCGCTTTTGACCTAAACTATGACTGAAGGTAAATTGTTCGACATAATCATTTGAAGACATTTTAATATTTTCATTAAATATTAATTATATTTCTATAATTTTCATATGTTGAATTACGTTATTATATTGCATGCAAGATTTTAAGGCGTTTAAAGGTAAACTTTTTTTTGGTCAAGTTCATGGACCTTTCCAACTTTGGAATGGTCCATGAATTATTGTGATAATAAAGATATTTTGTTTAATGAGATCATAGTTATTACTTCTTACTTTCAATTAAATATTCAAAACTTGAATATGTAATTAGAATTTTTTAGTTTTCATATAATCTTTTGTTTATGTTGTCAACCTTAGATTTTTTTTTTGTTGATTGAAAATGGGAAAAATTGTGATTTTGAATTTAGGCTTCAATACTTTACCACAACGGTGTAAATTACCTTTTCACCCTTATAAAACACAATTATTATTGCAATGCACAATTTTTTTTTCATGCAGCCAATATTTTATTAATGAATCTAAAACTATTAGTTGATTAGATTACTATATTTGTGTAATCAAAATGAACTTGAAATTACATTACATAGCATCTCATCGAGTTTTTTTGATGTGTTGGGATGATGACAAGTAATTTAACTTTTCATTTTATTATATTTAATTGGTTTTTGTAGTGTTTTTTCATGTTGTTTGTGAGACCTTTAAACTCACTACACACATACAGGTTTTATAATTATTTATTATTGTTTTATATTTTAAAAAGTTTGATCAACTTTTATGTCATAATTGATAAATCTCCTACTTTATATTTTATCCATTACTACTAACTGTGTTTTTGTTGTTGTTAAATTTGCTTAATCATATATGTTAATTGTTATATAAATTATTTTTATGATATGTTGTTATCATTGAAGTTTTTTTTTTTCCAATGCTCCATAATATAATTTTTTCTACAAGTGTACGTATTTATTGTTCATCTTTTTATATGCAGGCTACCTTATTTGAAAATTAACTTTCAACTTTGTCAGGCTAGCATGAACCAGTTTTATAGAGATAAGGCACAATTGGCTTGCATATATCAGAAAATTTTAATTGAATTTAAGAAATGAATAGTTGAAATTGTGTTATATATTTTTTTGATTTGTAAGAAATCTGAGTTCCCCTTTGTACTCGAAAACAATATTCTTCGTATGATTTGTAAAGAATGTTGTTCTTATGTGCATGCAGTATTAAAATAACAGGTGAAAATATATTTACAATAATTATTAAAAATAAATTTATTTAAATCATAATCTTCCTTGATGCTTTTACTAAGCGTCATAGTTTTAAAAAAATTTACGATAGCTACAACATATAATGATGTTTTTTTGCAGTGTCGTAGAATAATACCTTTACGCTAAAATAAAGTGTCATTGTTAATAAAAATGACACTTTATTTTAGTGTCAAGGTATGATTCAACGACACTGCAAAAAAAACGTCATTATATGTATTGAATTTTTATGTCACGCTAGTGAATGACGCTATCGATAAGCGACATTATTTATATATAATGACCCTTAAAAAGCATCATTGATTATGGTTTTTGTTGTAGTGAATAAGAAGAATAACAAGAATAAAAAGAATAAGAAAAAAAATCATAATAATAATTATAATAAGAAAAAAAGAAAAAGACGAATAGAAAAATAAGAAGAATAATAAGAAAAACAAGAGTAATATGATTAAAAAAATAAGATGAATAAGAAGAATAACAATAATAATAAGAATTAGAAGAATAAAAAGAATAAGAATAATAAGAATAAGAAAAATAAAAAGAATAAAATAAATATGAGTAATATTAAGAATAAAAAAATAAGAAAAGAAAAATAATAAGAAGAAAAAGAAGAAGAAGAAGAAATTAAAAATAATAAGAAGGAATCGAATGATAAGAAGGATAAAAAGCATAAGATGGATAATAAGGAAAAAAAGGATTATATGTATAAGAAGGATAAGATTTATATGAATGATTGGAAGGATAAAAAGGTTAAGAATGATAAGAAGGATAAGAAGAAAATGAAGATAAAAAGAAATAAGACGAATAAGATGAATAAGAAGAATAAGAAGAACAAGAATAACGAGAAGAATAAGAAGAATAAGAAGAATAAAATGAATAAAAAGTGTAAGACGAATACGAATAATAAGAAAACAATAAGAATAAGAAGAATAGAAAGAATAATAAGAATGAGAAAAATAAGAAGAATAAAAAAACAAAAATAAGAAAAATAAGAATTAGAAATTTAAAAGAATAATAAGAATAAGAAAAAAATGAAGAATAAAAAGAATAAGAAGAAGAAAAAATAAGAAGAATAAGAATAAAAAGAAGAATAAGAAGAATAAGAAGAATAAGAAGAATAAGAAGAATAAGAAGAATAAAAAGAATAAAAAGAATAAGAAGAATAAAAAGAATAAGAAGAATAAAAATATTAAGAAGTGTAAGAAGAATAAGAATAATAAGAAAACAATAAGAATATGAAGAATATGATGAAAAATAAGAATAAGAAATATAAGAAAAATAAAAAGAAAAACAAAAATAAGAAGAATTAGAATTAGAAAATTAGAAGAATAATAAGAATAAAAAACGAAGAATAAAAAGCAAAAGAAGAAAACGAAGAATTAGAATAATAAGAAATTTTAGAATAATAAGAATTATAAGAAAAAGTAATATAAAAAGAATAAAATAAAAAAGAAAAATAAGAAAAATATGAAGAATATGAAGAATATGAAGAATAAGAAGAATAAGAAGATAAGAAGAAAAATAACGATAAGAAGAATAAAAAAATTAATAAGAATAAGAAGAATATTAAGAATAAGTTGATTAAAAAGTAAATGAACAAAACATGACTAAGAAGAATAAAAATTATTAGATTAATGAGAATAATTAGAAAATAAGTAATATAATATGAATAAGATGAAAAAAAAATAGGAAGAATATTTAAAAAAATAAGAAAAAAAAATGAATAAGAAAAATAAGTAGAATAAGAAGAATAAGAATAATAAGAAGATTAAGAAGAATAAAAAGAATAAAAAGAATAAAAAGAATAAAAAGAATAAAAAGAAAAAGAAGAAAAAGAAGAATAATAAGAATATGAAGAATAAAAAGAATAAGGAAAATAAAAAGAATAAGAAAAATAAAAAGATTAAGAAAAATAAAAATAAATAAATAATATAAAAAGAATAAGATTAATAAGAATAAATAGAAGAAGAATATGAAAAAATAAAAATAAAAAGAAAAATAAGAAATGGAAGAATAAGATGAATACAAGAATAAGAAGAATAAAAAGTAGTAGAATAATAAGAAGAATAAAAAGAATTAATAGAATAAGAAGAATATGAATAATACAAAGTGTAAGAAGAATAAAAAGAATATAAAGAATAAGAAGAATAACAAGAATAAAAAAAAATCATAATAATAATTATAATAAGAATAAAAATAATAATATGAATAGGAAAATAAAAAAAATAACAAGAATAACAAGAAAAACAAGAGTAAGATGATTAAAAAAATAAGATGAATAAGAAGAAGAATAATAATAATAATTAGAAGAATAAGAAGAATAATAAGAATAAGAATAATAAGAAGAATAAAATAAATATGCGTGATAATAAGAATAAAAAAAATAAGAAAAAAAAATAATAATAAGAAAAAGAAGAAGAGATTAAAAATAATAAGAAGGAATCGAAGGATAAGAAGGATAAAAAGCATATGATGGATAATAAGGAAAAGAAGGATTATATGTATAAGAAGGAAAAGATTTATATGAATGATTGGAAGGATAAAAAGGTTAAGAAGGATACGAAGAAAATGAAAATAAAAAGAAATAAGACCAATAAGATGAATAAGAAGAATAAGAAAAACAAAAAGAACAAGATGAACGAGAAGAACAAGAAGAACAAGAAGAACAAGAAGAATAAGAAGAATAAGGAGAATAAGAAGAATAAGTCGAATAAGAAGAATAAAAAGAATAAGAATAATAAGAAGAATAAGAATAATAAGAATAATAAGAAAATAATAAGAATAGGAAGAATAATAAGAATGAGAAAAATAAGAATAATAAAAAAAACAAAAATAAGAAAAATAAGTATTAGAAAATTAGAAGAATAATAAGAATAAGAAAAAAATGAAGAATAAAAAGAATAAGAAGAAAAATAAAATAAGAAGAATAAGAAGAATAAGAAGAATAAGAAGAATAAGAAGAAAAAGAAGAATAAGAAGAATAACAAGAAAAGAAGAATAAGAAAAATAAGAAAAATAAAAAGATTAAGAAGTGTAAGAAGAATAAGAATAATAAGAAAATAATAAGAATAAGAAGAATAGGAAGAATAACAATAATAAAAAAATAATAAGAATAAAAAGAAAAACAAAATCAAGAAGAATTAGAATTAGAAAATTAGACGAATAATCAGAAAAAAAAACAAAGAATAAAAAGAATAAGAAGAAAAAGAAAAAAAATGAAGAATTAGAATAATAATAAATTTTAGAATAATAAGAAGAATTATAAGAAAAAGTAATATAAAAAGAATAAAATAAAAAAGAAAAATAAGAAGAATATGAAGAAAAATAAGAATATGAAGAATAATAAGGATAAGAAGAATAAAAAAAATTAATCAGAATAAGAAGAAAAAGAAGAATATGAAGGATAAGTTGAGTAAAAAGTAAATGAACAAAAGATGACTAAGAAGAATAAAAATAATTAGAATAATAAGAATAATTAGAAAATATGTAATATAATATGAATAAGAAGAATAAAAAAATAAAAAGAATATTTAAAAAAATAAAAAAAAAATGAACAAGAAAAATAAGTAGAATAAGAAGAATAAAAAGATTAAAAAGATTAAGAAGATTAAGAAGAATAAAAAGAATAAAAAGAATAAAAAGAATAAGAAGAATAAAAAGAATAAAAAGAATAAAAAGATAAGGAGAATAAGAAGAATAATAAAAATAAAATGATTAAGAAAAATAAAAAAAATAAATAATATAAAAAGAATAAGATTAATAAGAATAAATATAAGAATATGAAAAATAAAAATAAGAAGAAAATTAAGAAATGGAAGAATATGATGAATACAAGAATAAGAAGAATAAAAAGTAGTAGAATAATAAGAAGAATAAAAAGAATAAAAAGAATTAATAGAATAAGAAGAATATGAATAATACAAAGTGTAAGAAGAATAAAAAGAATATGAAGAATAACAAGAATAAAAAAAATCATAATAATAATTATAATAAGAATAAAAGAATAATTTGAATAGGAAAATAAGAAGAATAACAATAATAACAAGAAAAACAAGTGTAAGATGATTAAAAAAATAAGATGAATAAGAAGAATAACAATAATAAGAAGAATTAGAAGAATAAGAAGAATAATAAGAATAAGAAGAATAAGAAGAATAAAATAAATATGTGTAATAATAAGAATAAAAAAATAAGAAAAAAAATAATAATAATAAAAAGAAGAAGAAGAAGAGATTAAAAATAATAAGAAGGAATTGAAGGATGAGAAGGATAAAAAGCATAAAAAGGATAATAAGGAAAAGAAGGATTAGATGTATAAGAAGGATAAGATTTATATGAATGATTGGAAGGATAAAAAGGTTAAGAAGGATAAGAAGAAAATGAAGATAAAAAGAAATAAGAAAAATAAGATGAATAAGAAGAATAATAAGAATAAGAAGAATAAGAAGAACAAAAAGAACAAGAAGAACAAGAAGAATAAGAAGAACGAGAAGAATAAGAAGAATAAGAAGAATAAAATGAATAAGAAGTGTAAGAAGAATAAGAAGAATAAGAAAACAATAGGAATAAGAAGAATAGGAAGAATAATAAGAATGAGAAAAATAAGAAGAATAAAAAAACAAAAATTAGAAAAATAAAAATTAGAAAATTAGAAAAATAATATGAATAAGAAAAAAATGAAGAATAAAAAGAATAATAAGAAAAAGAAAAATAAGAAGAATAAGAAGAAAAAGAAGAATAATAAGAAAAGAAGAATAAGAAAAATAAAAAGATTAAGAAGTGTAATAAGAATAATGAGAAAACAAAAAGAATAAGAAGAACAGGAAGAATAATAAGAAAGAGAAAAATAAGAAGAATAAAAAAACAAAAATAAGAAGAATAAGAATTAGAAAATTAGAAGAATAATAAGAATAAGAAAAAAAATGAAGAATAAAAGAATAAGAAGAAAAAGAAAATTAGAAGAATTAGAATAATATGAAATTTTAGAATAATAAGAAGAATTAAAAGAAAAAGTAATATAAAAAGAATAAAATAAAAAAGAAAAACTAGAATAATTTGAAGAAAAATAAGAATAAGAAGAATATTAAGAATAAGAAGGATAAGAAGAATAAAAAAATTAATAAGAATTAGAAGAAAAAGAAGAATAGGAAGAGTATGAAGAATAAGATGAGTAAAAAGTAAATGAACAAAAGATGACTAAGAAGAATAAAAATAATTAGAATAATACGAATAGTTAGAAAATATGTTATATAATATTAAAAAAATGAATAATAAAAATAGGAAGAATATTAAAAAAAATAAAAAAAAAATGAACAAGAAAAATAAGTAGTATAAGAAGAATAAAAAGAATAAAAAATAGAAGATTAAAAATAATAAGAAGAATAAGAAAAATAAAAAGAATTAGAAGAATCTGAAGAAAAAGAAGAATAATAATAGTTAGAAGAATAAAAAGAAAAAAAAAGAATATAAAGAAAAAAAACCATAAGATGACTAAGAAGAATTAGAAGAATTAGAATAATAAGAAGAATAAGAAAAATAAAAAGAATAATAAGAATAAAAAGAATAAGAAGAACAAGAAGATTAAGAAGAATAAAAAGAATAATAAGAATAAGATGAATAAAAAGAATAATAAGAGTAAGAAAATTAAGAATAATAAGAAAATAATAAGAATAAAAAGAATTGAAAGAATAATAATAATAAGAAAAATAAAACGATTAAATAAATTGTTGAATAAGAAGAATAACATGAATAAAAATAATTAGAAAATTAGAAGAATAATAAAAATTAGAAAAATAAAAAGAATAAAAAGAATAAAAAGAATAAAAAGAATAAAAAGAATAAAAAGAATAAAAAGAATAAAAAGAATAAAAAGAATAAAAAGAATAAAAAGAATAAAAAGAATAAAAAGAATAAAAAGAATAAAACAAATAAAAAGTTTAAAAAGAATAAAAAGAATACAAAGATGAAAAAGAATTATAAGAATATGAAGAATTATAAAAATAAAAAAGAATAAGAAGTATAAGTTGAATAAAAAGAATAAGAAGAATAAGAGGAATAATAAAAATAATAAGAATAAGAAATATAAAAATTATAAAATGAATAAGAAGAATAATATAAATATGATTACAAAGAAGAAAAAGAAGAATTAGAATAAATAGAAAAAAAATAAGAGATATAATAATAATAAAAAGATGTATAATAAAGATAAGAAGAAGACGAAGAAGAAAATGAAAAATAAGAATAATATAAAGAAAAATAAGAATAAGAAGAATGATAAAAATATGAAGAAAATAAAGAATAATAAAAATAAGAAGAATAAAAAGATTATGAAGAATAAGAAGAATAAGACGTATAAAAAATAGAAGATTAAAAAGAATAAGAAGAATAAGAAGAATAAGAAGAATAAGAAGAATAAGAATAATAAGAAGAAAAAGAAGAAAAAGAAGAATAAGAAGAACAAGAAGAACAAGAATAACAAGAATAACAAGAAGAACAAGAATAATAAAAAGAATAAGAAGAATAATAAGAATAATAAAAATAAGAAAAATAAAAAGATTATGAAGAATAAGAATAATAAGACGTATAAAAAATAGAAGATTAAAAAGAATAAGAAGAATAAGACGAATAAGAAGAATAAGAAGAATAAGAATAATAAGAAGAATAAGAAGAATAAGAAGAAAAAGAAGAATAAGAATAACAAGAAGAATAAGAATAACAAGAATAACAAGAAGAACAAGAAGAATAATAAGAAGGAAAAGAAGAATAAGAAGAATAAGAAGTATAAGAAGTATAAGAAGATTAATTAAAATAAGAAGAATAAGAATAATAAGAAGAATAAGAATAATAAGAAGAATAAGAAGAATAAAAAGAATAAAAAGAATAAGAAGAATAATAAGAATAAGAAGAATAAAAAGAATAAGAATAATAAGAAGAATAAAATGAATAAGAATAATAAAAATAATAAGTAGAAAGAAAAATAAGAATGAGAAGATTAAGAAGAATAAGAATAATAATAAGAATAAGAAGAATAAGAAGAATAATAAGAATAATAAGTATAAGAAGAATAAGAAGAATAAGAACAAAAACAAGAATAAGAAGAATAAGAACAAAAACAAGAATAAGAAGAATAAGAACAAAAACAAGAATAAGAATAACAAGTAGAACAAGAAGAACAATAATAACATGAAGAATAAGAAGAACAAAATGAATAAGAAGAATAAAAAGAATAAGAAGAATAAGAAATATAATAAGATTAATTAGAATAAGAAGTATAAGAAGAATAAGAACAATAAGAACTATAAAAAGAATAAGAATAAAAGGAATAAGAAGAATAAGAATAATAAAATGAATAAGAATAAAAAAAATAATAAGTAGAAAGAAAATGAAGAATAAGAAGAATAAGAAGAATAAGAATAATAATAAGAATAAGAAGAATAAGAAGTATAATAAGAATAAGAAGAATAAAATAAATAGGAAGAATATGTAGAAAAGAATTTTGAAGAATATGAAGTATATGAAATATAATTAGAATAAGTATTACAAAAAAAAAAGAAGAATAAGAAGAATAAGAAGTATACGAAGAATGCTAAAAATCAGAAGAAGATTATATTTAATAAAAAAATGATAATATATTATAAGAGGAATAATAAAAATAATAAAAATATTATAAGAAGAATAAGAAAAATAAAAAGAATAAGAAGAATAAAAGAATAAAAGAATAAAAAGAATAAGAAGAATAAGAAAAATTATAATATAATGTAGATTAATAACAATAAGAAGAATACAATGATTAGAAAAATAACAAATATAATTAAAATAATAAAACTAAGAAATAAAAAAAGTATATAAAAAATAATAAAAATAAGATGAATAAGAAGGATTCGAAGGATAAGAAGAATAAAAAGAATAAGAAGAATAAAACAAAAAAGAAAAAGAAAAAGATGAATAAGATGACTAAAAAGAATAATAAGAATTAGAATAATAATAATAAGAATATGAAGAATGAAAAGAAATAGAAGAATAAAAAAATTAAGAAAAGTAAGAAGAATAAGAATAATAAAATAGTAATAAGAATAAGAAGAATAGGAAGTATAATAAGAATAAAAAAATGAATAAAAAGAATACAAGAATATGAAGAATTAGAAAATTAGATGAATAATAAGAATAAGAAGATTGATAAGAATAAAAAGAAAAAGAATAATAAGAAGAATTATAATAATAAAAAAATAAGAAGAATAAGAAGAAAAAAAATATGCTAACTAAAAAGAACAATATGAATTATATTAATAAGACAAATTAGAAGAATAAGTAAAATAAGAAGAATAAGATAAAAAAGAAAAATATGAATAATATAAAAAAAATAAGAATAAGAAGAATAAGGTGAATAAAAAGAATATGAAGAATAAGAAGAATAAGTGTAATAAGAAGAATAAGTAGAATAAGATGAATAAGACGAATAAAAAAAATAGAATAGTAAAAATAATAAGAAGAATAAGAGAATAAAAAGAATATGAAAAATAACAAAAATAAGAAGAATGGGACGAATAAAAAGAAAAAGAAGAAAAAGAAGAAAAAGAAGAATATGAAGAATAGGAAGAATAATAAGAATAAGAAGAATAAGAAGAAAATGAAGAATAAGAAGAATAAGAAGAATAAGAAGAATAAGAAGAATAAGAAGAATAAGAAGATAGGTAGATTATAAAGAATAAAAAGAATTTGAATAATAAAAAGAATAAGTTGAATAAGAAGAATAAGATGAATTAGATGAATAATAATAATAAGATGAATAAGAATAATAGGAATAATAAGAAGAATAATAAGAATAATAACAATAATAAGAATAAGAAGAATAAAAAGAATAAAAACAATAAAAGAATAAGATTAATAAAAAGAATAAGATTAATAAAAAGAATAAAAAGAATAAAAAGAATAAAAAGAATAAAAAGAATATGAAGAATATTAATTATAACAAGATTAATTAGAATAAGTAGTACAAGTAAAAAATAAAGAATAAGATGAATAAGAAGTAAAAGAAGAATAAAAAAAATAACAAAATTTAAAAGAATAATAAAAAAATAAGATAATAAATTATAAATGGAATAATAAGAATAAAAAAATAAGAAGAAATAAATTAAAAATAATAAATAATAATTATAATTATACAAATTAGAAGAATAAAAATAATTAGAAGAATTAGAAAAATATATAAGATAAAACTAAAATGAATAAGAAGAATAATAAGAATAAGTAGAATATAAAAAATATGAAGAATAAGAATAATAATAATAATAAAAAGAATAAGGAGAAAAAGAAGAATAAGAAAAATAAAATCATTAATAAAAATAAAAAAATTAATAATATAAAAAGAATAAGATTAATAAGAATAAATAGAAGAATATGAAAAATAAAAATTAGAAAAAAATTAAAAAATAGAAGAATAAGATTAATAAAAGAATAAGAAGAATAAAAAAGTATAAGAATAATAAGAAGAATAGAAAGAATTAATAGAATAAGAAGAATATGAATAATAAAAAGTGTAAGAAGAATAAAAAAAATATGAAGAATAAGAAGAATAACAAGAATAAGAAGAATAACAAGAATAAGAAGAAGAAGAATAATAATAATAATTATTATTATTATTGTAATAATAATAAGATGAATAGAAAAATAAGAAGAATAATAAGAATAAAATGAAAAACAAGAGTGAGATGATTAAAAAAATAAGATGAATAAGAAGAATAACAATAATAAGAAGAATAAGAACAATAAGAAGAATAAGAACAATAAAATAAATAAGCATAATAATAAAAATAAAAAAATAAAAAGAAAAATAAGAAGAAGAAAAAGAAGTAGAAGAAAAAGAAAAAGAAGAAGTAAAATAAAAATAATAAGAAGGAATTGAAGGATAAGAAGGATAAAAAGCATAAGATGGATAATAAGGAAAATAAGGATTATATGTATAAGAAGGATAAGATTGGTATGAATGATTGAATGTATAAGAAGGTAAAGAAGGAATATAAGAAAATGAAGATTAAAAGAAATAAGACCAATACCAAGAATATAAAAAAAAAGGAAAAAGAAGATTAAATAGAATAAACAGAATAATAATGCTAAGATGAATAAGAAGAATAATAACAATATCAAGAATAATAAAAATAAGAATAACAAGAAAAATAAGAAGAATAGGAACAGAAATAAGAAAAAAGAGAATAGGGTTACTAAGAAGAATAATATTCATAATAAGAATAAGTAAAATAAGAAGAAAAAGAAGAAGAATAATAATAATAATAATAATTAGAATAATAAGTAATATCAGAAGAATAATATGAAAAAGAAAATAAGAAGAATATGAAGAATAAGAAGAATAAGAGGAATAAAAAAAATAAAAATAAGAATATGAAGAATAAGAAGAACATGAAGAATAAAAAGATTATGTAAAATAAGATGTAATAAAGAATTAAAAGAATTACAAGGATAAGAAGAATAATAAGAATAAGAAGAATAATAAAATAAGAAGAATTAGAAGAATAAGAAGAATAAAAATAATAAGAAGAATATAAAGAATATAAAAAATAAGTAGAATAAGAATAATAAGAAAATAAAGAAAATTAGAAGAATAAGAAGAAGAATAAAAATAAAAAGATTAAAAAGTATAAATAGATTAAGAAGAAGAAGAAGAATAATAATAATAATATTAATAAAATAAAAAGAATAAGAAGAATTAGAACAATAAGAAGAATAAAAAGAATAACAAGAATAAGAAAAATAATAAAAATAAGTAGAATAATAAGTTTAAAAAGAAAAAAAAAGAATAAGTTGAATATTAATAATAAGAAGAAGTTGAATAAATAAATAAAAATTATGAATTAGAAGAAGAAGAATAATAAGATGAATAAAATGAATAACTAGAATAGCAAGAAAAACAAGAATAAGATGAATAGAAAGATTAAGAAGAATTAGAAAAAAAAATTGAAGAAACCAATCTCTGAAAAACCATAGCTTTAAGAATCAGATAGAGAAAGTGAGATGTTTAGAAATAGAAAGCTTCAATTAGTGCAATAGAAGGCCATTTACTTTTCCTTGGCAATGCTCGATAAACTTGCCAAGCCATTTAATCACACTCTCATAGGAAAAGCTTCACATGGAAAGCCTCGCGTGAAGTAAATACAAGACTTTATTGGAACTTTGAAGCTCAAAGGCAATTTAAAAATGGGGGATTACGATGCTAAACATACTATTCTGCAATGCCTCGAAAAATAAGATTTTCAAAGGCTTTGGATTAGGTCACAATGGAAAATTAAGGGATATCCTATTAGAATTCTAAAATGGATGGCTGATTCTATTCCAAAGAAGGAGACCCTGATTGCCCCAATATGGTTTAATTTTTCCAACCTTCCTCTTCATCTATACAGTTAAGCATGCTCGCTTCTTCTTACCAAAATGTATTGGTAAACCAATAATGAGAGATGAGGTCACTGCCTCAATGGTTAAACAAAATAATGCATGGATTTTGTGGAGTTTAATCTCTTCTCATCACCTCCATAGAAACTATGGATTGGCAGTAATGATGAACATGGATTGGTAGTAATGTTCTAGAACTTATCCCACAATATTGCTTAAATTGTATAAAATGGGCCACGAGAAGGAGGAATGCCTAGCTGGATGAGCATAATGGAGAAAAATAATAAAAACTATGACAGAGAGAAGTGAAAAATTGCATGCTTTAAAAATGATTAGAATAATGAAATAGAATTGGTTGAATATTAGAACACACACTAATAATGGGGAAATGAATGTGGCTAGTAGGGGGAAGGAGGAGAACATGGGCAGAATGCACAAAATTAATGATTGAGAGAGGGGAGGAAAGAAGAAGAATCAAGAATGGGCAATAGTAGAATACTTTAATAAAAATAATGATAAAATTAAAAAGACCCTACTAGTTACTTATAACAAAAATATAGGGTATAAAAGTATAGGTAAACAAGAAGAAAATATTAATGTTATTAAGGCAGTTAGTGAAGGGACTTACTATTACTGAAAATAGTACTTTAGTGGAAAATATAAATCTAGAGGATTTGGCAAGCAGAAACAAGTGGGAAGGAAGGTTTTTCTCAAGAAAGACACAAAGGGAGGAGGAACAAAGCTGGATGGATAACGATGACATGCTGGATGACCCGGAAAAGGAATCCAACTTTAAGAGCTATATTTTTTCGAAGAAACATGCACATTTGGAGGCAAGACAATTATCATCTCAAGGATGACTTGCTATTGGAGGCTGAAAGAAGGTGATTTCAAACTAGAGAGGAAGCAATGGAGGAAATAAAGGTGATAAAAATGCACCTCGAGAGGATCCAAAAAATAAATAACAAGAAATAAGAAATAATGGAAAATAGCAATACAAAGGTATCTAAAAATACAACAAAATATTTGATAATGAAATATAAGTCAAAATGTGTAACTAGAGCATAAGCAAAGTTTGTCATTAATGATAGATGCTTATATTTGAATGTGAGAGGAGTAGCAAATACTCATACAACAAAAAGACTTAAAAAATTAATAAAAATTTATAAAATTAATATAGTTATAATAGTGGAACCAATTACAAATTAAATTCAATTAGAAAAACATAAAAACATAATTGGTTTTGAAAATGCATTTGCAAACATTAATAGTAAGATTTATGTGGAGGAAACTTATAGATTTAGTGATATTAGAAGATAAAGAACAAATTATTAATTTTAAAATAGGAAGGCCATCGGAAGAAGTGATCTCAGTGGTCTACACAAAAAATGCCAAAGAAGATAGGAAGGCCTTTTGGAAAGAAATGGAAGAGATAGCAAAAAAAGATATACCATTGATAATCAGAAGAGATTTTAATGTAATAAGAAGTTTTAATAAAAAACTAAGAGAAAGAGCCTCGAATTTTGGGGCTATGTCACAGTTTAATGAAGCTATAACCAATGTGAGTTTGATTGAAGCAGACCCATTAGGAACAAAATATACATGGTGTAATAACTGGAAGAAAAGAAGCACAAAATGGGCAAGATTTGATAGGGTGTTATACAATGAAAAATGGCTAAACATTGTGGAATCTATAGTAGTGAGATATCTAAATAAAACTTACTCTGATCACAATCCATTGCTTCTAACTTTTCAGAACAAGTTAAAATAAGAATACCATTTAAAATTTCAGAATATGTGGGGTTTGCACATGGATTTTGATAATGTAGATATAAAAATATGGTCAGAATCGCTCTCTAGCAACCCATTACAAGTTCTAGCTAATAAATTGACAAGGCTAAAAGCTTGTTTAAATACATGGAATAAAAATTATTTTGGAAATATAAACAAAGAGATTATAGAAGTTGAACTAAAAGTGGAGGAACTAGAATTAGCATATGAGCATGAGCAAAGAGAGCCACTTAGACAGGAACTTAACAAGGAAAAAGCAGAATTAAAACTTAAATTACATATGGAAGAGGTGTTTGGAAGCTAAGTCCAAAAAATAAGTGGCTTAAAATAGGGGACATATATACAAAATTCTTCCACATTGTATTAAAATTCAAGTATCAAAAACAAATGATTAAAGGCAATAGAAACATAGAAGGGAAGTGGGAAGATAATCAAGATTAAATAAAGTATAATTAGAAGAATATTTAAAAAAATAGCTTGGTGAAAATAGAGGTGTCAAACGGGACGTGTGGGTCGACTTGACCCATTTTTTTCAGGCCCGACCGTGCTTTCGTGTCGTGCCAGTCATGCCACGGTTACAGTACCATGTCGTGCCTGGCCCGGCATGGTTTTGTGGGGGTTCAACCCGGCACGGGCCCATGACATGATTCGCCAGGTTCGGCCATGTCATGCCGAATCCTAAATTAAAAAAAATTAAGGTTTCGGCGTGCCGGAAACCCTAATTAAAAAAATTAGGATTTTGACGCGCCTGAAACCCTAATTTTAAAAAAATTTGGATTCGGGCCCGCCCGAACCCCTAACTTTAAAAAAATTAAGGTTTCGGCACACTTGTAACCCTAATTTAAAAAAATTGATTTCGGCACAGTACCATGCCGGGCCAGGCACGGCACGAGGCCCGGTTGGCCTAGGCACGGCACGAGCCCGGGCACGAAAAATTACCGTGCCAGATCGACCCAGGCACGACCGAATCTTGTTGTGCCTCATGCTGGTCGGAGCTGGCCCGGCCTGGTTGACACTTCTAGGTGAAAATATAGATGTAGAGGCAACTCTTTAATGCAAGACTATGAAATTTAAGGTTATGTTAGAAGAAAATAGTAAATTAATAGATTTCCCAGAATAAGAGGAAATAAAGTAAGTAGTTTTCAGTATGAATAAAGATAGTGCACCAGGGCCATATGGATGGAACAATAGTTTCTTTCAAAGATGTTGGCATATAAGTACAAAAGAGCTAATAAGAGAAATCAAATTATTATTTTCGAGAGCAGAAATTACAAAATCATAGGCTAGCTCTTTCATTGTGCTAATACCCAAATGTGATAACCCATAAAAATGTGAAAATTTCAGGCCAATAAGCTTATGCAACTCAGTTTATATGATATTAGCTAAATAACTACAAAATAGAATATGCAAAATCCTTCCAAATATAATATCAGTGGAAGAAACATGTTTTTTTGAAAATAGATTAATGATGAAAAATATAAGCTTAACCTTGGAAATGATGAGAGAAATTGGAACAAAGATAAGATGACATACTGTGATAATAAAATCGGATTTGTCAAAAGCTTTTGACAGAGTAGAATGAGATATTCTATGTTACACTTTGAGAAAATTGAGTTTCTTAGAAACCTGGATAGATTTGATTTTCAGATGCATTTCTAGCATATGATTGAGAATTCTAGTAAATGGAAAAAAAGGAGGAGAATTCAAACCAATAAGAGGTCTAAGGAAAGGACACCCATTATCACCTTTGTTATTTAACATATATTTGGAATTGTTCATTTTAAATTTGAAGAAAGAATTGAAAAAAGAAAAATCCTAGCTTTTAAGCAACCAAAAAATACACCTTTAGTGGGTTGAATGGCATATGTAGTTGATGTAATCATATTCATAAATGTGAACAAAAAATCAATGAGTAATCTAATGGATATACTTAAGACTTTTGAGGAGGAAACATGTCAAATATTGAATAAAGTGAAATGCTAGTTTATTATTGCAAAGAAAACACCTGAAAAAGTTGCAAAAAGAATAAAAAGGATCACAGGATTTATCAAAAAGAAAGGAGCTTTAATGTATTTGAGTTGCCCAATATATAAAGGTAGGCTAAAAGAAGAAAATCTAAGTTTTAATAGGAAAAATGAGAAAGAAAATAGCATGATGGAAAGAAACCCTCCTATGTTTTGGAGGAAAGATTACACTCATATCACATGCACTAAAAGGCATATTAACACATATATTAATGAATATCCAGCCATCGAAAAAGTTTATAAAAAAGCTAGAGAAGGAAATGGCTTATTTCCTCTCGGAGAAAATTAACGGAAAACCAAAATTACACTTGAAAAAATGGGAAGACTAATGTCATCCAAAAGAAGAAGCATGATTAGGTTTAATTAGCTAGAAAGATATGACAAATGAATGGGCTTGTAAAAACTAGTGGAGGCTAAAAGAAAATGATAGTCTTTGGAGAAGATTTCAAAGAGCTAAATATGAAGTACATAAAGGAATCTTTAAAGCTACTAGGAAGGCTTTTAAAGCCTGAAAATTAATGTTAAAGCTTATGGAATTAGTAGATAAGCACTCAATACTAAAAATGAGCAGGTGGAAATGGATGGTAAATACACAAGGTAATTTTACAATGAAAATGGAAAAAACAATAGTAAGAAATAAAGTTAAAACTCTACCTATATATAATTTTGTTTAGGAGAGTGAGGCACCACAAAAAATAAAGACATTTATATGGAAAGTTCTTTCAAATGTTATTCTAGTAGACGAGAATATACAAGCAAATGGTACAAGGTTAGCCTCAAAATGTGAATGCTACTCTGCAGTAGTGAAAAATATAGAGCATTGGTTTTCTAAAGGAAAAATTGTTACAGATAAGTGTGGAATCAATTAGAAACCCTCACAAATTTTAAGCATAATGAAGTCAACCTAAAAGCTAGAATTTTAAGTAGAATAAGCATACCTCTAGTAATAAAATTTTTAGATGGACTATGAACAACCTAACACTTATAATAATCTTGTGTATATGGAAAGCTAGAAACAAAAGTAGATTTGATCCAATCAAGATGAAGGCGAAATATATTTTAGAAGATATTAAAAATGAGTTTATGAATCTATCCGT
The DNA here is from genome assembly GCA_029783825.1 of Sapria himalayana. Taxonomy (NCBI): domain Eukaryota; kingdom Viridiplantae; phylum Streptophyta; class Magnoliopsida; order Malpighiales; family Rafflesiaceae; genus Sapria; species Sapria himalayana. The sequence continues at coordinate 399,014 of JAREIK010001963.1, read as the reverse complement.
TGCTAGACCAATAAATGTCACAAATAAGGAAGTAGAAGACGACATTGATAATGAATGGAAGCCTCACGTGAAGAAAATAAAGTGGCAAGCAATTTAAATGGATTATGCCACCATAGGGAGGGCTAGAACTAGACATGATTGGAAATTTTAATAGAGAAATGGGACAGGTAGGAGGAGGAGTAATTAGTAACATGGAGGGAAGGATAGAAAAAGCCTTCAGAAAGGCAAGGCAGTCTTGGCTTTGCACGAAGAAATTCAAGTTTTATATAAAGCCTTACAAAAACTACAAGGAAAGTAATTATAAGAATATACAAATTCAAGTGGATTCAAATTTTCTAGTGAGTATAGCGACAGATAGGTTGTACATGTGCATATACGAAGAAGATCTTGAGAATATTAAAAACTTAATGAATGAGTTGGAGGCTTCCATAACACACATATATAGGGAGGCAAATGTGCTAGCAGATAAGCTAGTGAAAGAAGGGTTGAAAAAGGGGATACAAGTTTTCGATAGGGGAGACATACTAGAAAGGCTAAAAGGGCTAGAAATACTGGATAAAATGGGATGTCCATATGTCAGAACATTCAAGAAATGCTAAGGGAAAGCAAAAGTGGAGAAAATATACATTGAAAATATGATATATACAGTTGAATAATCTGAAGCAGGTGAATAGCCTATACTACAGGGATTCCAATACCACAACTAAAGGGATGTTGGAGATTAAGAAAAAGAAAAACACGACAAATATTATGATTAAAAATTTTGACTGGAAGGTAGGCAAAGAGACTGATATAGATAATAAGCTGTAGAACATAAGAAGCTGCAGACTAAATTAAAAAATTTTTAAATATTTAAATTTCTTGGGATTTTGCATTGCTATGCTTGGTTTTTTTCTATCTAGATTTCAGTCAGAGAGCTAGATAGCAAGCAAGTTAGAAACAGACAGCATGAGGCTGGACTCAAACATATAGACAAAAGACTATTTGAAGCAGTAGCCTATATTTAGTATCATGCATTGTTGTGCTTGGGTTTTCTGTCTGAAATGCAAGCATGGTGGAGAAAAATCATTGATAAATAGATAGGCATAAAACAAAACCTAAAGAATACATAAACCATCCAAAATTTATATCAAAGAAGAAAGTTGGATAACAACAAGAAGGGAAAGCAGGATTAAGAATATGACAGACAACATGATTCATATAGGATGTTTGCCTTATGTAAATCCTTTTCATTATTGTGCTTGATTTGTGGTATGAAATGTAGGCATAGCTGGATACAAGCATGGATAAACATTTTCTTGGGTTTTTGTTTTGCTATGCTTGGTGTCTTTCTGTCTAGATTTCAGGTAGAAAGCTGGATAAGAAGCAAGTTTGCATTATTGTGCTTGGTTTTTTTTTCTGAAAAAATACGCATGCTGGAGACAAGAATTGAAAAACAAAAAGGCAGAAAATAGGACTTAAAAAATACATAAACCTACCTGAAATTATACCAAAGTAGAAAGATGGATAGCTACAAGAAGGACAAACAGGATTGAGAATATGAAAGAGAGCATGATTCATATATCTAGTGTTTGTCTTATGTCATTTCCTTTGCATTATTGTGGTTGGTTTTTTGGTATGAAATGAAGGCATAGCTGGATACAAGCATGAATAAATATAAAGATAGAAAATAAGACCTAAAGATTCCATAAACAAATCTGGAATTATATCAAATTATGCTAGGAAATATAAAGAAAAGATAATAAAATCTCATCAGCCAAGACAAAAGGATAAGAAGGATAAGGGCTTGACATAAAAAGGGGCAGATTAATAACAAAACAACCTAGACAAAAAAGATAGTGGCTAGATAAAGACACCAACAAAGTCAAACTCTTATGTAACTAAAACAAAATAGAAGCTAAATAGAAGAGAGGACTAAAAGGACGAGGCAAGCAAGGAAAATAGTGAGCATGAAAGGCTAAATAGATGGAGGAAGCAAGTTGGAGGTTTTGAAAGTATTTAAAAAACAAAAGAAAGCGTTTTAAATACATCATAGATGACATGTATCTAGGTTTTGTTTATGATTGGTTAAAGACCTTACTGTGTAAGGCATTTACTTATGTGTTGAAAATTTCAGTGTACCCATGATTTTCCTCCACGAAAAGTGAAGGTTTTTTAATAATAAAATACATTTTTTAACAAAACTAAAAAATGAAAAAAAGAAGAATAAAAAGAATAAGAAGAATAAGAAGAATAAGAAGAATAAGAAGAATAAGAAGAATAAGAAGAATAAGAAGAATAAGAAGCATAAGAAGAATAAGAAGAATAAGAAGCATAAGAAGAATAAGAAGATTAAGAAGAATAAGAAGAATAAGAAGAATAAGAAGAATAAGAAGAATAAGAAGAATAAGAATAAAAAGAATAAAAAGAATAAAAAAAGTGAATAATAAGTACAATAAGAAGAATAAAAAGAATGTGAATACTAAGTAGAATAAGAAGAATAAGAAATATAAGAAGAATAAAAATAAGAAGAATAAGAAATATAAGAAGAATAAAAAGAATAAGAAAAATAAGAAGAATAAAAAGAACAAGAAAAATAAGAAAAATAAGAAGAATAAGAAAAATAAAAAGAATTAGAATAATAAGAAGAATAAAAAGAATAAGATGAATTAGAATAATAAGAAGAATAAGAAAAATAAGAAGAATAAGAAGAATAAGAAGCATAAGAAGTATAAAAATTATAGGAAGAATAAGAAGAATTAGAAGAATTTGAGAAATAAGAGAGATATTAAGAATAATAAGAATAAGAAGAAAAATAAGAATATTTTGATGGGTAAAAAATATAAGAAGGATAAGAAGCATATGAAATATAAGAAGGACTAGAAGGATTTGAATGATTAGAAGGATTAGAAGGATTTGAATGATAAGAAGGACTAGAAGGAATATAAGGATAGGAAGGATAACATGGATTAGAAGGATAAGTAGGATAAGAAAGATAAGAAGAATAATATGAATAAGGAGAATAAAAAGAATAAAAAAAAGAAAAATAAATATAATATGAATAATAAAAAGAATAAAAAGAATAAAAAGAATAAAAAGAATAAAAAGAATAAAAAGGATAAGAATAATAAAATGAATAAGAAGAATATGAAGACTAAGAAGTATAGGAAGAATAAGAAGAATAAAAAGAATAAGAAAAAAAAAGAAAAATTACTAAGAAGAATAAGAAAAATTAGAAGAATAAGTAGAATAAGAAGAATAAGAAGAATAAGAAGAATAAAAAAAAGAATAAGATTACTAAGAAGAATAAGAAAAATTAGAAGAATAAATAGAATAAGAAGAATAAAAAGAATAAGAAGAATCAGACTACTAAGAATGATAAGAAAAATTAGAAAAATAAGTATAATAAGAAGAATAAGAAGAATAAGAAGAATAAGAAGAATAAGTAATATAAAAATATAATTTGATAAAGAAGAATAAGAAGAATATGAATAATAAGGAGAATAAGTTAATAAATAAGAATTAGAATAATCATAAAAATAAGAAGAATAATAAGAAAAAGAATAATAAGAAGAATGAAAATTTTTGAAGAGTGAGAAGAATAAGAAGAATAAGAAGAATATGAAGAATAAGAAGAATAAGAAGAATACAAAGAATAAGAAGAATAAGAAGAATAAGAAGAATAAGAAGAATAAGAAGAATAAGAAGAATAAGAAGTACAAGAAGTATAAGAAGTATAAGAATAATAAGAAGAATAAAAAGAATCAGAAGGATAAGAAAAATAAAAAGAATATGAACAATATGAAGAATAATTAGAATAAAAAGATTAAGAAGAATATTGAAGAATAAGAAGAAAAAGAAGTATAAGAATAATAAAAAAATAAAATTAAAAAGAATAATAAAAAAAAGTAGATTTAAAATTATTTGAAGAATAAGAATAATAATAAGAAAAAGAATAAAAAAAGAAGAAAAATAATAATAACAAAAAAAAGAAGAATAAGAAAAATAAGAAGAATAAGAAGAATAAGAATAATACATAAGATAAGAGGAATAAGATGAATATGAAGAATAAGGACAATCTAATGAATTTGAAGAAGAAGAATAATAATAATAATAATAATAGGAAGAATAATGAGAATAAGAATAATAAAAAAATAATAAGTATAAGAAGAATAAAATAAATAAATAATATAAGAAGAATAAGATGAATAAAAATAATTAGAAGAATTTGAAGGATAAAAAAATAAGAAATAAAATAATAAGAAGAATAAAAAGAATAAAAAAGTATAAAAAGAATAAGAAGAATAAAAATAATAAGAAAAAAAAGAAATGTAAGAAGAATAAGAGGAATAAAAAGAATAAGAACAATAAGTAGAATAAGAATAATATGTTGATTATAAGAATAATATGAATAAGAAGAATAAGAACAATAGGATTATAAAGAAAAAAGAAGAATAAGATTATTAAGAAGAATAAGAATAATTATAAGAATAAGTACAAAAAAAGAAAAGAATAATAAAAAGAAAAAGAAGAATAAGTAATATAAGAAGAATAAAATGAATTAGAAGAATAATAAGAATATAAATAATAAGAAGAAAAATAAGAATAATATGAATAAGAAGAATAAGAAAAATAATATGAATATTAAAAATAAGTAGAATAAGAATAAAAAGAATAATAAAGAAGAATTACAAGAATTACAAGTATATGAAGAATAAAAAGAATAATAAAAATTAAAAGATAAAAAAGTATAAGAAGAATACGAAAAATTAGAATAATAATAAGAATAAGAAGATAAGAAAAATAAGAAGAAAAATAAATATAAGAAGTATAAAAGAATAAGAAGAAAAAGAAAAATATGAATAATAAGAATAATAAGAATAATAAGAAGAATAAAAAGAATTAGAAGAATATGAAGAATAAGTAGATTTAGTAGAATAAGAATAATAACAAGAAATATAAAATAAGAATAAATAGAAGAATAAAAAGAATTAGAAAAATAAGCAGAATTAGAATAATAAGAAGAATAAGTAATATAAAAAGAATAGTATGACTAAAAATATTAAGAAGAATATGAATAATAAGGAGAATAAGTAGAAAAATAAGAATTATAATAATCAGTAAAATAACAAGAATAATAAGAAAAAGAATACTTCTAAGAATAAAAAGAATAAGAAGAATGATAATAATTGAAGAATGAGAAGAATAAAAAAATTAAGAAGAATAAGAATAATAAAAAGAATATTAAGAATATGAAGAATAAGAAGAATAAGAAGAATAAGAAAAATAAGAAGGATAAGAAGAATAAGAAGAATATGAAGAATAAGAAGAATAAAAAGAATAAAAAGAATAAGAAGTATAAGAAGAATAAGAAGAATAAAAAGAATTTGAAGAATAAGAAGAACAAGAAGAATATGAAGAATAAGAAAAATAAGTTGACTAAGTAGAATAAGAAGAACCTCCCTCTTAAAAATCTACAGCTCTCAATTTCAGAGGGAGAAATTTGCCCATTTAGAGTGATAAACTTACATTTTTTATCAATATAAGCTCTATTTTAATCAAAAATTGGTGAATAATGATATATTAAACAATAAGAACTTATTTGTGAGTATTAGTAAAGAAGTTGTTCTATTATGTCTAAGAAATTCCATAAAAAACGAAGAACCAGCATTATAGTTTTCAAAGGCAAAACGTGCAAACTTGCTGAACCCTTCTCCTTTTCATTAATTGGCAACTTTTTGTTTGGTAAACCTCAATTTGATGTTATTTCATCATTTTTGGCCATGCTGAAGCTAAAAGAAGTGGTTAAAATTGCATTCTATGATGTAAAATATCTATTTTTGCAATTCCGAGTGGAATATGACTTACACTATATATGGATACGAAGGCTATGGATGATTGATGAATATCCTATGATAATAATGATGTGGACTCTCGAGTTCACCCCATTACATTTATGTCCATTAGGCTCGGTATGGTTTTCTTTACTGAAACTTCATATTCACATGTTTAATAAGTTCTCTCTCTTCTCTATTGCTCACTCTTTGGGTAAACCTTGAATCATGGATGAAGCAACTTCATATATGACTCGACTGAGTGTTGCTAGTTTGTGTGTTGAGGTACATCTCCAACACAGACCTCCACAGAGGTTGTGGATTGAAAGTGATGAGTAGGGGTTTTAGCAACCAATTCTTCCAGAATACTTACCTCTTTTGTAATTCCTATAATAAAATGGGACATCAGTTAAAAGAATGGATAGAAGAAAATTTTAAATCTATAAAAACAAAAATAAGAAAGAAAAGAATTGAGAATATATGGGTTAAGAAAGGGTAGGAAATATTTAGTGAGGAGGGGTAGGGATAGAAGCATGTAGTTATTTAAGGAGGATAGGTGGAGGAGGTAGTTTATGATGAAAGGGATAGGTTAGAAGGAAGGTAAAGAGAAGGGGTAGTTCATTGGGAGGGAATAAGTTCGAGAGGTGAAGAGGGGATGATAGGAATGCGGTTGCTAGAAAGGGATAGGTAAAGGGCAGATTGGATGGGAAAAGCGAGTAAAGAAGGAGGAAATTTAGAGTGAGGTAGGCAACTTGGTTTAGGTGTAGGAAAAGGGCATGAGATAATAGTTTTCGAGACGTTTTGGGGAAAAGAGAAAAATAGGTGGTCGGAGGATATAAAGGGAATGGCAAGGGAAATATAGGTGGTCGGAGGATGAATTCCTCTTGGAATCAAAGTCGGATTCAAAGTGTTGGCCCTTAATTTTTAATAATAATGAGCCACTTAGTTTGGAGCTAAACAGGATAAGAGATGATTTAAAAATGTATAAAGGGAGAAGAGGGCCTAACAATACGGATAAAGCAATGGAAGCAATCAAGTGCATGGAAATGACATTAGGAATGAGGGAAAAATCAGGAGGCATGAATGAACAGGAGCAACCTAGTTCTAGCAAGCCATCAAAAAACACAAAAAAAATACTTGAATATGATATATGAATCAAAATGCACAACTAGGGCACCAGCAAAATATATTCATAATGGATAAAGCACTGTATTGGAACTTAAGAGGAGTAGCGAATAGCCCAACATTAAATAGAATTAAAACTCTAATTAAAACACATAAATTAAAATAATAATTATAGCTAAACCGATGGTGGATATAAGTTTACTAGAAAAATATAAAAACATAGTGGGAATGGGAAATGCTTTTGGTAATTCTAATAGTAAATTATGGTTAATGTAGGAGAATAATTCAGACATTAAAATTATAAAAGAATCCGAACAAATTACACTTTTTAAATAAACCCTCAGTCAGAGGCAATTATGTAGGTGGTGTATGCAAATAATGGAAAAGAGGAAAAAAAGTCACTATGGCAAGAAATTAAAAAACTATCATCAAAGAATATGCCTTGGTCAATAGAAGGTGATTTTAATGTGATTTGAAATGTTACAGAAAAAAGGGGGGAAGACCCCCATATACAGAAGCTATAACTTATTTTAATAATGAGGCTATCGCTAATGCAAATTTAATGAAAGTAGATTTCTTAGTCTCCAAGTATACATGGTGTAAAACTATAAGAAAACAAGAGTAATCTGATTTAGACTAGATAGAATACTATACAATACAAAATTGGTAGAGAAGTTCAGAGCTATGGGAGTTAGACATCTAAATAGGACCTGCTAAAACAACACCCCGCTACTCCTATCTATGTTATGTGGAGAGGGGAGGCCAATAAAGATTTTATAAAGACAGTTAAGGATTATTGTCTAGAGGCAGCCATAGGCAAATTCTATGCAAATATGGGAGATAAAGATGTGTATGCTAAAATATAGATTAGGAGATTGGAATAAGGATGTATTTGGAGAAGTAAATAAGAAGATCCAGCAGGCAGAAGAAATGGTGGCAAGAATGGAAATAAAATATGAGGAAGAACAAAATGAAGAGAATAGGATTAAAGTAAGTAAAGCTAAGGCAGAACTGAGGTTTAAAATTAACATGAAAGAAATCTTCTGGAAATAGAGATCAAAAATAAAATGGCTAAAGTAAAGATATAAGAATACTAAATTCTTTCATGCGATGGCCAAAATTAGGGCCCAAAGGCATAAAATAAAAGGATTATAAAATTATAAGCGTAAATGGATAGAAAAAGAGTAGGAGATAAAGGATACATTGAAAAATTTTATAAGAGTCTCCTATGTGGGCTAGGCAAGCATAGTGATTCTTTGTTAATGCAAGCTTAGAATGTAAAGTGTCGAAAGAGGATAATAAAAGGCTAGCCAAATATCTTGAGGAAGAAGAAGTAGAAGAAGCTATGTTTGGAATAAATAAAGATAATGCCTAGATTATAGACCTATTAGTCTATGTAACATGGTATATAAAATTCAAACAAAATTACTTCAAAATAAATTAAGTAATATTCTCCCTAAGATTATTTTTGCAGAGATAACATGTTTTATTAAAAATAGGTTAATGATAAAAAATATAAATTTAGCTTCAGAATTGATGAAGGAAATCAGAGCCAAATTGCAAGGGCACAATCTGGTAATAAACTAGATCTATCTAAGGCATTTGATAGAGTGGAATGGAGCACATTATGTTATGTAATGAGGAAGATGTGTTTTTTAGAAATTTGGATAGACATGGTATTTAGATGTGTATCAAGTGTATGGGTTAAAATACTCATAAATGGTCTGGTAAGTTGTGAATTTAAGCCATATAGGGGGCTAAGGAAAGGGGACCCACACTCACCTTTTCTCTTTAACATATATTTAGAGTTATTAACTCTAAATATAAAAGAGAGAATGAGAATGGGGAAAATATTAACTTATAAGTAACCAACTAACACCCCTGTAGTGAGCTGCCTTGCATATGCATATGATGTAATTATCTTTACAAACTCAAGCAACAATTCGGTAAGAAAATTGTTGAGATTATTTCAGATCTTAGAAGAGGAAATAGGCCAATTGTTTAATAACAATATATGTCAATTTATAATAGCGGAGAAATCCCCCGAAAAGATTGCTTAAAAAATTAAAAGGATCATAGGTTTTGTATAAAAGAAAGGCGCACTAATGTATCTGGGGTGCCCAAATTTTGAAGGGATAGTAAGAAATGAATATTTAACTTTCTTAGAGGAAAGAATGAGAAGAAAAATTTCTAGTTGGAAAGAAAACTTACTAAGTATCACGGGAAGAGTCACTTTAATAAAGAATGTTCTTGAGAATTCTTTAGTGCATATACTTATGACAATACAATCCCCAAAAAAAGTGGTGAGGGAATTAGAAAAAGAGATGTTAAATTTTTATGGGGTAATAAAGATGGGAAATAAAAGCTTCATTGGAAAAAATGGAAGGACTTATGCTACCCTAAGTGTGAGGCAGAATTAGGATTCACTGAATTAAAGGACATGACAAAAGCTTAAGCATGTAAAAACTGGTATAGACTCAAAGAAAATGAAAGTATATGGACAAAATTCATGAGAGGTAAATACGAAATAGGAAATAAGGAGTTTAAAGATAGGAGAAATGCCTCAAAAATCTAGAAGCTAATGTTAAAGCAACTAGAGCTAGTAGACAATCATTCTAGGCTAAACAAGAGTGGATGGAAATGGAACTTGAATCCACATGGTACATTTTCATTAAAATGTGCTAAAATTCTTGTAAGAATGAAAACATTCCCTAGAAAGCATTTAAATGGATATGGAAAAATGATAATCCACAAAAGATAAAAATATTTATGTGGAGAGTTTTAACAAATGCCATACCGATCGACGTTAATATACAAAAAAAAGGGATAAGGATGGCATGAAAATGAAAATGCTACCATTAGGCAATTGAAGACATAGATCATCTTTTTTTCAGAAGGGAAGATAGCCACGAAAGTATGGAGATGGTTAGAAAGAGATGCATAGATTAAAAAATAAGGAAACCTCATTAAAAGATAGACTAAAAAGCTGGAGAGAGGTAAATATGCAAACAAAACCACTCAAATAGATAAAAAAAAATATCCCACACATAGCAATTTGATGCATCTGGAAAGCAAGAAATAAAAGTAGATTTGAGGGATCCTCAATGAATGTCAAATATATATTAGTGGAGATAAAAAAGGCTTGTTCAAATATCTCAGAAATACACCCAATGAAGGGCATAGTCAAGAAGATAGAAAGGAGCACAAAAGAGGCATGGAGATTAGCATTCAAAAAGGAGAACTCAAAAAAATTAACAAGTTTTAAATGTAATAAGCCAGCATAGGAAAGACTTGCATTAAACATGGATGGAAGCTTCAATAAAGACATGGGGGTAGCGAGAGGAGGTGGAGTGATTAGAGATGAGGAAGGAAGGGTTATCAAATCTTATACTTAAAGAGAAAAGCCTCATCGGTTCTACATGCAGAGATACTGGCTTTGAAGAAAGGACTACTAATTAGTGTAGATGGAAGCTTACACAAGATCTCGGTCCAAGTAGATTCAAGAATATTTGTGGACCTAGCCTCAAGTAAATTAAATAAATGGAAATATGAGGAAGATGTAGATTTGATAAGGAGCTTTTTGATAAGATTGAATGGTACAATTAAACATGTTTATAGGGAAGTATATGCAGTAGCAGACAAACTAGCGGAGATGGGGTTCAAAAAAGGGATGCAAATGTTTGGTGAATATAAATCCCAAATAGTGCAAAAGTGTTGGGTAAAGCTAGATAGAACAAGTTTTCTTTATATTAGATTACAAAAAAAAATATTATAAATAAGAATCAAAAGTAACATGGGGGACTACCTATCATTGAATATATAGTTGTGCATGTAAGTGCTAGGCAGCAAAAGTAACCTGGGGGACTACCTATCAAAAAAATTGTTTGCAAGAAGCATAGAAAATTGAAAGCAAAAGGGATGGGTAGCAAGATGATATAGGTGCTGGGAGAACAAGTAGGCATGAAGGTAAAAGAAGATAGATCCATGGCTAGAAGGGGAAGAGGTCCACAGAATACTGCACAAATAGAAGGCGGGTGGGAAATTAATTTGTACTGGTTATTGTAAGGGTGATATTGTAAGGTAATATGAAAAAATGGGTAGTAAATGGTATATTATATGGGGTAGGACATTATAATATTTGGTTTTTTAGGTTACAATACAAGTGGAAGCCTAGTTTCAGCTAGAAACTGGAGCTTCTAAGAAAATTTACTGATATAAAGAAAAAGGAATGCTATAGAAAAATGGTTTCTGCTTCATTTGTTGCTGTGTAGATACAAGATTGTTAAAGGATGAAAACTAAAGGTGAAGATTAAAGAAAATAGGAGAAAGAGGAGGGGTGTTATTATTAGACTATATGATTATTTTGTCTAGTGAACAGTACTTGTCAGGGACACGGGAGTATTAAGGAATAAGGGTAGAGGTGATTGAGAAATGATGGAGGGTGGGAATTTGAAATTTTTTGCATTCTTTGTTTTGCAGATAAAAGTAGTAGAAGGTAGAAAACAATAATAGACTAAAGGATTCAACTCAGGAAAGCAGAAAGAGTAGAAGAAGATTTATGGGTAGGAAAGAAGCAAAGTCCCAAAACAAAAGATAGAAAGAGGATATGGGGAGTATATTTATAATTGGCAACATGGAAACAAGAAGTAAAGAAAGAAGGAAACCTTCCTCTTTACATGGCTATAAATTTTAATAAGAGCTACAAAGATTAAAAAGCAAAAGGATGATGTTGCACAAGGTTTGTTGGTTTTAATTTTACTTTGCAGAAAAATGAAGAAGCATTATTCAAAGCATCATAATTTGAGTCAAATAGGATATGGATCAAAGAAACGGAAGACAAATATATTAGGTGGTTGATATGTATTATTATTGCATGAAAAAATAATCAAAGGAAAAGACTTGCAGGGGGGGGGGGGGGGATAATAGAAAGGATTAAATCCTGGAGGAGTTATACAATATAAATGAATGAGATGGAGCAAGACAAGATTTAAAATAGACACATCATATAAGGAAGAGATTTAGCATATGCTTTAAGAAGACAAAGTAGGTTTGATTGAATCTAAAGATATGAATGCACATACCATGGAACTCATAGAATAGAATAGAAAAAAGAAGACACTTAGATCTGGAGGAAAAGAGGAATGGATTATATAAGATGAAGTAGTACAAGTTCACAAGAAACCCATTAAGGTAGAATGATAGGCAAGCAGAATATGATTTCATTAATGCTTAGTAGAATTAAGGTTTATTGTGTTAGTATTAAAGATAGTTCTTGTATGGGGTATAAAAGGGAAATGGGTAGTAGTATTATAATCTATAACAAAGGTATTCCTCCACAAAAAAAGAGGGTTAGATTAATAAAACAAACTTTATAAAAAAAGAAGAATAAAAAGAATAAGAAGAATAAGAAGGATAAGAAGAATAAGATGAATAAGAAGGATAAGAAAAATAAGAAGAATAAGAAGAATAAGAAGAATAAGATGAATAAGATGAATAAGATGATTAAGAAGAATATGAAGAATAAGAAGAATAAAAACAAGAAAAAAATAAGAAGAATAAAAATAATAATAAGAATATAAATTACAAGTAGAATAAGAAGAGTAATAAGAATAAAAAGAATAAGAAGAATACGAAGAATAAGAAGAATAAGAAGAATACGAAGAATAAGAAGAATCATAAAAATATGGAGAATAAGGAGAATAATGAAAATAAGAAGAAAAATAAATAAAAAGAATTAGAAGAATAATAATTATAATAAGAATAAGAAGAATAAGAACAATAAGAAGAATAAGATGAATAAGAAGTAAAATAAGAATAAGATTAAGAAGAAGAATAAGATGATTTAAAAGAATATGAAGAATAAGAAGAATAACAAAAAGAAAAAAAATAAGAAGAAAAAGATGAATAAAAAGATTAAAAAAAATAGGAAGAATAAGAAGAATAATCTGAAAAAAAAAATTACAAGTAGAATAAGAAGAGTAATAATAATAAAAAGAATAAGAAGAATAAAAAATACAAGTAGAATAAGAAGAGTAATAATAATAAATAGAATAAGTAGAATAAGAAGAATCCAAAGAATAAGAAGAATCGGAAGAATATGGAGAATAAAGAGAATAATGAAAATAAGAAGAAAAAAAAATAAAAAGAATTAGAAGAATTAGAAGAATAATAATTATAATAAGAATAAGAACAATAAGAAGAATAATAAGAATAAAAATAATAAGAAGAATCAGAAGAAAGAGAAGAATAAGAAGACTAATAAGAATAATTATAAGAAGAAGAATAAAAAGAATAATAAGAATAAGAAGAATAAGAAGAAGAAGAATTAAAATTATAAGAAGAAGATGAAGAATTAAAATTATAAGAGGAAGATGAAGAATAAGAATTATAAGAAGAATAAGAAGAATAAGAAATAGAACAAGAATAAAAAGAATATGAAGAATTAGAATAATAAGAAGAATAAGTAGAAAATGAAGAATAAGAATAATATGAATAATAAGAATAAAAAGAAGAATAATAAAAATAATAAATATAAAAAGATAATAAAAATAATAAGAATAAGAAGAATCAAAAGAATAAGTAGAAAAAGAATAATAAGAAGAATAATAAGAAAAAGAAGAAAAAGTTGAATAAGAGGAATTAGAAGAATTTGAAGAGTAAGAAAAATAAGGAGAATAAAAAGATTAAGAAGATTAAGAAGAAAAAGAAGAATAAGAATAATAATAATAATAAGTATAAGAATAATAATAAGAATAAGAAGTATAAGAATAATAATAAGAATAAGAAGTATAAGAATAATAATAAGAATAAGAATAATATGAATAATAAAAAAATAAGAAGAATTAGAATAATAAGAAGAATTAGAAGAATAAGAAGAATTATAAGAATTAGAAAAATAAGAAGAATTAGAAAAATAAGAAGAATAAGAAGAATTAGAAGAATAAGAAGAATTAGAAAAATAAGAAGAATAAGAAGAATAAGAAGAATAGAAGAATAAAAAGAATAAGAAGAATAAGAAAAATAACAACAAGAAATAAAATAAGAAGAATAATAAGAATAAGAAGAATAAGAAGATAAGAAGAATAAGAAGAATAAAAATAAGTAAAAAATAAGAAGTATAAGAAGATTAAAAAGATTAGGAATAAAGAGTAGAATAAAAAGAATAATAAGAATAAAGAGTATAAGAAGAATATGAAGAGTAATAAGAATAAGAAGAATAAGGAGAATAATAAGAAAAAAAAATAAAATGAACAAGAAGAATAAGAAGAATTAGAAGAATAATAAGTATAATAAAATAAAAAGAATAATAAGAATTAGAAGAATAAAAAGATTCAGAAGAAAAAGAAGAATAATAAGAATAATAATAATAAGAATAATAAGAATAATAAGAAGAATAAGTAGAAAATGAAGAATAAAAATAATAGGAATAATAAGAAGAAAAAGAAGAATAATAAAAATAAGAAGTATAAGAAGATAAGAAGAAGAATAAAGGAATGAAGAATAAAAAGAATAAGAAGAATAAAAAGAAAAAGAATAATAAGAAGAATAATAATAAAAGAAGAATAAGAAGAATAAAAGGAATTAGAAGAATTTGAAGAATAAGAAAAATAAGAAGAATTATAAGAATATGAAGTATAAGAAAAATATGAAGAATGATAATTATAAAAAGAATATTAAGAATAATTAGATTATGAATAATAAGAAGAATAAATTGAATAAGAAGAATAAGAAGAATAAAAAGAATAAAAAGAATAAGAAGAATAAAAAGGTAAAGAAGAATAACAAGAATAAGAAGCAGAATAAAAATAAAAAGTATAAGAGGTATAAGAAGAATAAGAAGTATAAGAGGAATAAGAAGAGTAATAAAAAAAGAAGAATAAGAAGAAAAAGAAGAATTAGAATAATAAGAAGAATAATAAGAATAATAAGAATAATAAGAAAAATAAGAATAAGAAGAATAAAAAGAATAAGAAAAAATAATAAGAATAAGAAGTATAATAAAAATAATAAGAGTAATAAGAATAAGAAGCATAATAAGAATAAGAAGAATAAAAAAATATAAAGAATAAAAAGAATAAAAAGGATAAGAAGAATAAGAAGAATAAGAAGGATAAAAAGAATAACAAGAATAAGAAGAAAATGAAGAACAAAATGAATTAGAAAAATAAGTATAATAAGAAGAATAGAAAGAATAAGATGAAAAAAAAGAATAGAAGAATAAAAAGAATAATAATAATAAAAATAATAAGTAGATTAAAAAGAATAAGAAAAATTAAAAGAATTACAAGAATAAGAAGAATAAGATGAATAAGAAGAATAAGAAATATATGAAGAATAGAAAGAATAATAAGTATAAGAAGAAAGAGAAGAATAATAATAATATGAAAAATAAAAAGAATAAGCAGAATAAGAAGAATAATAAGAATAAGTAGAATAATAAGAATAAAAAGAATAAGAAGAATAAGAAGAATAAGAAGAATAAAAAGAAAAAGAATAATAAGAACAATAAGAAGAATAAAAAGAATAAGAAGAAAAAGAATAATAAGAACAATAAGAAGAATAATAAGAAAACGAAAAATAAAAAGAATTAGAAGAATAAGAAGAATAAGAAAAATAAGAAAAATTAGAAGAATATGATGAATAACTAGAATATTAAGAATAATAAGAATAAGAAGAATAAGAAGAATAAGAAGAGTAAGAAGAATAAGAAAAATAAGAAGATTAAGAAGAATAAGAAGAATAAGAAGAGTAAGAAGAATAAGAAAAATAAGAAGATTAAGAAGAATAAGAAGAATAAGAAGAATAAGAAGATTAAGAAGAATAAGAAGATTAAGAAAAATATGAAGAATAAAAAGAATAATAAGAAAAAAAAGAAGAGAATAATAATAAGAATAAGAAAATTAAAAAAAAATAAGAAGAAAAAGAAAACTACTAAGAATAAAAGTATAAGATGAATAAGAAGAATAAGAAGAATAGAAACAATAAGAAGAATAAGAAGAATAATAACAATAAGAAGAATAAAAAGAATAAAAAAAATAAAAAGAATAAGAAGAATAATAAGATTAAGAAGATTAAGAAGATTAAGAAGATTAAGAAGAATAGAAAGAATAAGTATAATAAGAAGAAAAATATGAATAAGAAGTATAAGAAAAATAAGAAAATTAATAAGAATAAGAAGAATAAGAATAATAAGAAGAATAAGAAGAATAAGAAGAATAAGAAGAATAATAAGAATAAGAAGAATAAGAAGAATAAGAAGATTAAGAAGAATAAGAAGATTAAGAAGAATAATAAGAATAAGAAGTATAAGAAGAATAACAATAATAATAATAATAAGTATAATAAGAATAAGAAGAATAAGAAGAATACGAATAATAAGAATAATATGAAGAATAAGAAGAATAAGAAGAATAAGAAAAATTACAAGAATAAGAAGAATAAGAAGAATAAGAAGAATAAGAAGAATTACAAGAATAAGAAGAATAAGAAGAATAAAAAGAATAAGACTAATAAGAATAATAAAATGAATAAAATCAATAAGAAAAATAAGAAGAAAATAAAGAATAAGAACATATGAAAGATAATAAAACAATAGAAGAATATGAAGAATAAGAAGAATAGAAAGAATAATAAAAAAAAGAATAGTTAAATAAGAAGTATAAAAAGATTAATAAAATATGAAGTATAAGAACAATAATAAGAATAAAAAGAATAAGAAGAATAAGAAGATTAATAAGAATAAAACAATAAGAAGAATAAATAGAATAAAAAGAATAAATAGAATAAAAAGAATAAGAAGAAAAAGAATAATTAGAAGAATAAGAATAATAAAAATAATAAGGAGAATAAGATAAATAAGAAGAATAAGAAAAATAAGAAGAATAACAAGAATAAGAATAATTAGAAGAATAAGAAGAATTATAAGAATAATAAGAATAAGAAGAAAAAGAATATTGAAAAGATTAAGAAGATTAGAAGAATAAGATGAATAAAAAAAATAAGAAGAATAATAAGAATAATAAGAATAAGATGAATATGAAGAATAAGAAGAATAAGAAGAATAAGAAGAATAAGAAGTACAAGAAGAATAAGAAGAGTAAGAAGAATATGAAGTGTAAGAAGAGTGAGAAGAATAAAAAAAGTAAGAATAATAAGAATAGTAAGAAGAATAAGAAGAATATGAAGAATAAGAAAATAAGAAGAATATGAAGAATAAGAAGAATATGAAGAATAAGAAGAATATGAAGAATATGAAGAATAAGAAAGCTTAGATCACAGTCCCCTTCTTCTATGTTTTAAAATTAGAGAGAGAAAGAATAAAAATTTCAAATATCAAAACATGGTGAGTTTGCATAAAGAGTTTGCTGAAATAGTAAGAAACTCATGGCAAGGGCCATCAAATGGGAATCCCATGTAGGTACTAGTTATAAAATTATGTAGGTTAAAATTACAACTTAGTAGGTGGAATAGAGAAAGCTTTGGGTATATAAATAAGAATATTTAAGATGCTAAATCTAATGTTAGCATATTAAAAATAGAGCATAAAAATAATCAGGACGAATCCTCTAGAATTAATTTAAATTAAGCAAATGTAGAATTAAAATTATTACTGCATATGAAGAAAATATTTTGGAAACACATGGCCAACATAAAGTGGCTCAAAAAAGGGGATAGAAATACTAAGTTTTTTAGCACAGTTGTGAAATTAAAAAAATCAAAGACAAGAAATAAAAGGAATTAAGAATGATATTGGCAAGTGGATAGACGTGGAGGGAGAGTTTAAAAATGTTTTGGAAGTTTACTTTAAAAGTCATCTTTTCGGTTACAGTTAACAAAGGGACAACTCTTTAATTTTAAAAATAGACAAAAGAGTAACTAAAGAACAAAACAAACTATTAAAAGAGTGCCCTAGTGAGAAAAAGATTAAAGCTATAGTCTTTAGTTTAAATAATTATTTTGTAGTGGGTCTAGACCGATGGAAAAATGGATTTTATCAACAAACCTGCAATATAATAAATAAAGAGCTGATGGCCACAATTGCCTAGGTTTTTGTAGGACCAAAAATCAAAAAATCACGAGCCAGCTAATATATTGTATTAATACCCAAGAAGGATAATCCACAAAAAAAATGAGGATTATAGACTTATAAGTCTATTTAATTTGATGTATAAAATTTTGACAAAAGTTCTGCAAAATAGACTAAATAGGTTAATTCCCTCCATCATTTTAGTAGAACAAGCAGATTTTCTTAAAAATAGACTAATGATGGAAAACATTAATTTAATTGCATAATTGATGAAAGAATTAGGGGCTAAAGTTAGGGGTCATAATGTGATTATGAAGTTAGATTTGTCTAAAGAATTTGATAGAGTAAAATGGAATATTTTATGCTACACAATGAGGAAAATCAGATTCTCAGAATTCTGGATAGATTTAATGTATAAATGCATCTCTAGCACATGGGTTAAATTTTTAATTGATGGGGAGGCAAGGGAAGAATTCAAGCCAGTTAGTAGACTTAGAGAAGTGGACCCTTTATCCACATTATTATTTAATATATATATATATATATATATATAGAATTGTTAATAATGAATTTAAAAGAAAAAATGGACGGTAATATTATTAACTTTAAACAACCTAGACATACTCCGAATGTAATTTGTCTTGCTTACACGGATAATTTAATTATTTTTACAAATGCAGGGAGCACATAACTAAAGAATATGATGAAACTATTTGATATAGTAGAGGAAGAAATGGGGCAACAAATTAATAAAAATAAACGTCAATTTGTGTTTTTGAGGAAAACACTTGAAAGGACAATAATGTACTTAGGATGTCCTTTCAAATAGTCAAAAGAATTACAGTCTTTGAGCAGGGTAAAGGGGCATTAATGTGCTTAGGATGTCCTATATACAAGGGCAGACTGAAATAAGAATATCTTATATTCCAAATAAATAAATTAAAAAGTAAAATATCCGGATGGAAGGAAAACATGTTAAGTATGCCGGGATGAATTAATTAATCAAACATTTTCTTCAAGGAACTATTGCACATATCTTAATGTCCTTACATTAGTTAAAGAAGGTCTTGAACAGCTTAGAAAAGGCAATGACAAACTTCTTATGGGGTAAAAAATTAGGAAAAAATAAGCTACATTGGAACAAAATGGGATGATATTTGCATTTTAAAGGAGGAAGCGGGTCTAGGTTTGAATAAATTATATGATATGGCCAAAGCTTGGGCATGTAAGAATTGGTGGAGCCTCAAGCAGAATTATAACCTGTGGGCGAGATATATGAAAGCTAGATATGGGTCAGGAAATAAAGAATGTAAGAATGCATAAAAGCATCTAGAAGTTGGACCATGATATTTAAACAAAATGAATTAGTTGAAAGTAATGCATGCCTAATCAACAATGAATGAACCTGGACTCTAAATCCATAGAGGAGGTTCATGCTTAAAAGGGCAAAAATATTAGTAAGAAAAAAAAATTAGTCAAGAAGTTTTTAAGGGAGCCTGGGTGAAAGAGATCCCAAAAAAAATTAATGCATTTATGTGGGGGCTTTTATCGAATGCCATTTCAGTGGATTCGAATATTCAAATGAAAGGGATTAAATTAGCTTCCAGATGTGAATACTGTTATACTAGCATAGTACGTGCAAATCATTTATTTTCAATAGGGAAAAGTATGGTGGAAGTCTAGGATTATCTAGGGAGAGCTACACAGGTGAGAAATAAGTTAGAAGATATCAAGGAGAGATTAATGAGATGGAGGATAAGTCACACAAAGAATAAATTATGTAACTAACTAAGAGATTACATCTCGCATAACACAGTCTGGAATCTATAGAATGCCAATAATAGCAGTAGGTCTGAGAATATTAAAATGAATGCTAATCATATAATAGAAGAAATTAAAAAAAATGTTCATAGATATCAGCAGGATTCCCATTAAAACTTAGAAACATGGAAATTGAGGAAGAAAAAAGAAGGTTATGGGGATTACATGCAATTAAGGAAAAAATCTCTGATGTAAGAATAGTGTGTTGGAAAAAACCTTTATAGGGAAGGCTTACTTTAAACACAGATGGTAGTTTTAATAAGGATATGGGGAAGGCAAGGCGAGGAGGTGTGATAAGAAATGAGCAAGGTAGCATTCTGAAAGCTTTTACAAAGAAAGAAGAAGTATCTACAGTTTTGCATGCAGAAATTTTAGCCTTACACAAAGGCCTTAAAATATGCAAAGAATACTTTTATTTTAACATACGAGTATAGGAGGATTCTAGTATACTGGTGAACTTGGTCACAAATAAGATAGAAATATGGTAGTATGATGAACAAATAGAGTCAATCAAGATTCTTTTAACCGATATAAAAGGAGAAGTTATGCATATATATATGAAAGATAATGCTTTAGCAGACAACTTAGCTAAAAAAGGTTTGAAGAAGGGTCTTCAAGAATTTGAGGGGGCTGATATACCAAAGGAATATAAAGGTACGTTCATAATAGATAAATTTGAATACCTGTATATTAGAATTCAAAAGTAGTAACTGGAAAAGAAATCTTTAATCTCCTTGATCTTGTGGAGAAATTATAAAAATATACATTGCTATATTTTGGTTTTCGGGATTATAGATATAGGTTAAGATGAAACGATATTAAAATGGTCTATGGCAGGAAGGTAAAAAAGGGTAGTGACTTAATGTCACTACCTAAGTAGATATTTGGTTAATAAGATAATTCTATGTGTTAAGTTCTTATTGTGCTATCAACTTGCTATATTAAACAGTGTAAGAAACTATGATGTTGGTCAAAAGAAAATATATATTTCTCTAGTTTGGTGTGCTTAAAGTGTAGGGAGTGTATTGGAACACAAGGTAGAGAGTGAGGCTGCCAAAATATAGAAAAGCTATTGGTCAGGATGCAATTTAAATATAAAAATCTATTTTTTATGCTTTTGGCTTTGTGGGCTTGTGGTATAAGGGATATAGTCAAATGCATACAAGATGCAATGGAGGATAGGTGAACATGAATAGAATAGCAAATAGACTATCAAATCCTACTAAATATAGGATGATAAATAAAGCAACAACAAGAATATCAGTTATGAGTGTCAGATGTGTGCTTCATTTATTTCATTTTCAAGGGTGTAAAAGGGGATAAGGGCTACTTTAAAGTCAACATATATTCTGTCTTACTCTTCTTATTCTTTTTATAATTCTTATTCTTATTATTCTTCTTATCTTCTTATTCTTTCTATTTTTATTATTCTTCTTATTGTTTTTATTCTTCTTATTTTTATTACTCTCATTATTATTCTTATACTTCTTATTTTTATTATTCTTCTTATTATTTTTATTCTTCCTATTCTTTTTATTCTTCTTATTTTCTTATTCTTCATATACTTCTTATTCTTATTATTCTTTTTATTATTCTTATCATTCTAATTCTTTTTATTCATCTTAGTCTTATTATTCATCTTATTCTTCTAAATCATCATATTCTTCTTATCCTTCTAATCCTTCTTATCAGTCTTATATTTTTTATTCTTTTTATTCTTTTTCTTCTTCTTATTCTTCTTATTATTCTTAGTCTTCTTATTCTTCCCATTCTTCATTTTTTCGTATAATTAATACACATATTTTCCTTATTATTCTGGTTTTTTAACTCATTATTCTTCTTATTCTTCTTATTCTTCTAATTCTTTTTATTCTTCTTATTCTTCTTATTCTTCTTATTCTTCTTATTATTCATATTCTTTTTATTCTTCTTATTCTAGTTATTATTTTTATTCTTATTATTCTTCTTAGTCTACTTATTCTTATTATTCTGAATTTTTTCATATTTTTATTATTCTACAATTTCTTTATATTCTTATTATTCTAATTTTAATATTTTAATTCTTGTTAATCTTTTAATTCTTCTTATTCTGATTTATTTTTCCTTATTATTCATATTTTTATAATTGTTCTTATTCTTCTTATTCTTTTTATTATTCATATTTTAATTATTTTTCTTATTATATATAATCTTGAATTTTTTCATATTCTACCTATTCTTTTTATTTTTCTTATGCTTCTTATTATTTTATTCTTGTTTTATTCTTATCTATCTTCTTATTATTTTCATTTCTTTTATTCTTCTTATTTTTTTATTCTTCTTATTTTTCTTATTTTTCTTATTCTTCTTATTCTAGTTATTCTTCATATTTTTCTTATTCTTCTTATTCTTCCTATACTTCTTATTCTTCCTATTCTTCTTATTCTTCATATTTTTCCTATTCTTCTTATTTTTCTTATTCTTCCTATTCTTCTTATTCTTCTTATTATTTTTATTCTTGTTAATTTTCTTAATCATATTATTCTACTTATTCTTCTATTCTTCTTATTTCTCTTATTTCACTTTTTTTATTATTTTAGTTATTCTTATTATTCTTCTTATTCTTCTTATTCTTCGTATTCTTCTTATTTTTTTTATTTTTCTTATTTTTCTTATTCTTCTTATGTTTCATATCCTATTTTTCTTGTTATTCTTCTTTATCTTTTTAGTCTTTTTATTCCTCATTGTTTTCTTATTTTTTTATTCTTCTTATTTTTCTTATTCTTCTTATTCTAATAATTCTTTTTATTCTTCTTATTCTTTTTATTCTTCATATTCCTTTTATTTTTATTATTCTTCTTATTTTTATTATTCTTCTTATTCTTCTTATTCTTCTTACTCTTCTTACTCCTCTTATTCTTCTTATTTTTCATATTTTTCTTATTCTTCTTAATCGTATTATTCTTTTTATTCTTTTTATTCTAGTTATTCTTCCTATTCTTCTAATTCTTCATATTATTTTTATTTTAGTTATTCTTCTTATTCTACTTATTCTTCTTATTCATATTATTTTTCTTATTCTTTTTTTTCTACTTATTATTCATATTCTTCTTATTCCTCTTAAACTTTTTATTTCTATTATTCTTATTATTCTTTTTATTCATTTTTCTTCATCTTATACTTATTCTTCTTTTAATTTCTTTAATTTTAATTATTCTTTATATTTTTCTTATTAATAACTTATTCTTATTCTTCTTATTCTTCTTATTCTTTTATTATTTTATTCTTCTTATTCTTCTTATTCTTTATATTCTTCTTATTTTAGTTTTTCTTCTTATTTTTATTATTTTTCTTAATCTCTTTTTTCTTCTTGTTTTTGTTATTTTTAATATTCTTCTTATATTTCTTATTTTTCTTATTCTTCTTATTCTTCTTATTCTTCTTATTCTTCTTATTCTTCTTATTCTTCTTATTCTTCTTATTCTTATTATTCTTCTTATTCTTCTTATTCTAATTATTCTTCTTATTCTTCTTATTTTTAGTATTCTTTTTATTCTTCTTATTCTTATTATTCTTTTTATTTTTGTTATTCTTCTTAATCTTCCTATTCTTCTTATTCCTCTTATTTCTCTTTTTTTTAATTCTAGTTGTACTATTTTTTCTTTTTATTCTTCTTATTATTATTTTTCTTTTTCTTCTACTTATTCTTCTTAATTTTTTTATCCTTCTTATTCTTTTTATTTTACTTATTCTTCATATTCATATTATTCTTCTTATTCTTTTTCTTATTCTTCTCACTACAATAAAATATCAGATTTTCTTCGTAAATTTAGCTAGGTAAAAATTCTTAGTTAATTAATAGGGAATAGCTAAGGAATTGTAAGTGATTTTTAATTTATATTGAATTACAAATTTGCAATGGATATTTGATGTATTAGTAATGAAAATTTATGATTTAAAAATTTTCCTAGCTAATATAATCATAGATTTTTGTGCAATGAATGGTGCATAATTTTTTAAATGGCTTTTGCGATTGATTTTCCATAGCTAATTAGATCGAGACAAAATCTAATGCTAAATAATTATCTGAGTTTTTTTATAATTTTATATTTAATTGCAAGCGATAATTCTTTAAATAATAATTTTTACAAAATATATACATTTAGCTTGGGATTTTTCCTAGATATTTCTGCTGAAAATAATATATATCGCTAATCTTTAATGATTTAAATTTTTTAATATATAATTTGTTTTATTATTTTGTATATTAAAGGTATGTCATGGTCTATAGATGAGCAATCCTTGAAAAACATATTTTTCTGATATAATTATAAAAATAGGATATTATAAATAAATAATTTTAAAAATATATAAATATTAAAAAAAATTTATATTAATAAAGACTAAAATAACTAATTTTATGATCATAAAATTTTAAAAAAAATTATACAAATATTATTCTATAATTTTTAATTATGAAATTGAAATATTTGTTACAAAAATATTAAATAATTAATTTCATATTTATAATGATTTTTTAAGATATTTTAAAAAATAAATTAACATACATTAAAATTTCTATTAATAAAAAGTTAAAATAATTCAATTATGATTTAATAAAAAATATTTACAAAAATATCTAAATTAACTAATAAACTAGTAAATATTAATATTATTTTAAGTTAAAAAAATATCATTTTGATTATAGTAAACTTTTAAAAATATAATTACTAAAAGATTTTAAAATTCTAATTTATAAAAAAATTTCAAATTTTTCATAAAATTTAAAAGAAAATAAATTGATATTTAAAAATAAATACATAGATGCTTGCCCCTAGTAAAATATATTAGAATTAAACAATTGAGTAAAATTTTTACTATTAGCTTTTAATATTTCATCTTTATTAAAATAATAAATATAACTTTTTTTAATAATTTTCTCACTTTAAATTATTTTTAAAATTTTATAAATTTTAAATTATATCAAAAAATTTGAAATTTTATGCCCTTAAAATTATTTCATATTATCTTCATAAAAATTAATATGAATTCTAAAAAATATATAAACATAAAATATAAATATTTATATATTTTTTAACATAATGAGTTAGTTATAACTCTTAGAAGAGTGGATTGAAGATCAATCATCTTTTCATGTGTGCCTTGCTATATGAAGTTTGCAAATTTTCTAGCCATTTGATTTTTCTTCCTAGTTATGAGGCTAAATATCTATTTTTTGAAGTTATTTATATATTTATTGTTTAATTAATTTGATAATTAAAAATTTTAAGGTATTTGTTTTTCATACGTACCTTGATACATGCACATAAACTTGTTGAATATATTTTGATAATAAAAAAATATGAGTCTTCATGTATTTTATATTTTTTGGTAATTTAAAGTTTTGATAATGAAAAATTAAAATAATTTGGGAATTTTAAAACTTCAAAAGACTATCATTATCCGGTCACTTGTTGTTGAGACTCCAGAGACAACTTTAACAAGCACCAAATGCTTTTGCAGTCTACCTCTCTCTTTCGACACAGATACATCATAACCTAATAGTAGAGTAAACAAGAATTCCTTTAGCCATGAGTTTCTTATTAATTTGAGGTATGCTTTATACCATAACTCTTCATCGATTTTCTTAATGTAGGAGTGTGTTTGGATTCTACTATTTGTTTTTTCTGAATTCTTTTTCTACCCTAACTATTATTGTATATTGTATTTTTTATAGAAATTATATAGTAGATATTTGGGTCTATATGATATCATGTTAAGTGATGTTTTTACAACAATTATATGAATGCTAAAGATCCTCCTCATACATAGTATTAATCCGGATGTTTGTGGTAAATCATTACAAGTACCAAAATCATTAATCGTCATGATATGCTTGGATTGATTATATACACTAATTCGTATACATGCTTTATGCCTGTATGATATAATGCGTTCTCATTATGTGAATGTTGATGTTGCACAATAGGTATGTATGCTTGATATCAATGTTTTTTGCCACTCAGATAATATTGTTGTTTTGGATGTTAATCACAAAATGGGTGTTGGTGTTTGTAGTGAGCAGTGTGTATATAACAACATATTTAATATTTACATAATAAATTATGTAAATATGATGATTCCAAGATTAATAACACATAAATATATATATAAGTGTATTTTACTATATGTATAACTATAATAACAATATACATAACTATATATAAATATAACAACATATATATAATATACATATACATATACTTACATACATACATATATATATATATATAACTATATATATATATATATATATATATATATATATATATAACTATATATATATATATATATATATATATATATTTTATATAACAACATATATTTAATATACATATATATATGTATATAACTATATATAAATGTATTTAACAAAATGTATATCAACATATTGTCTAAATATATATAATTACATGAAAAACTATATATAACTACATCTACAACATGTATAACTACATTTGTAACTATATGTATAACTATGCGTGCAATCGCACATACAACTATAATTATAATTAAAACTTATAACAACATATATATAACTATATGTTTAACTATATATGTATATCTATTTATAAATATTTGTATAACTATATAAACCTCTTTATAACTATATTTAACTATATTTGTAACTATGTAATCTATTTTTATAACTATATTTATAAATATATATAATATTTTTTTAACTATATAATAATTTATAACAATATGTATAATTCTATATAACTATATTTCTAACAAAATATACTATATGTTTAATAATATATAATTATATATAATTATATTTTACTATATGTATAACTATAAAAACATTATATATAACTAGATCTTTAACTACATACATATTTATAACTATATGTATAATTAAATATAATTATATATACCTCTATTTATAATTTAATATACTATAGGTACAAGAACACATAACTATAAATAATTGTCTTTTACTATATGTATAATTATAAAAACATTATACATAACTATATTTAATTATATAATTAGCAACATATATTTAATATACATATTTATATATTAGTATATAAAAATGTATTTTAACTATATTTATACTTATACATGACTATATGTAAATATATAAAATTACATGAAAAAATATATATACCTACATGTATAAATATAACTATAACTATATTTGTAACTATATGTATAACCACATATAACTATATTTATAATTACATGTATAACAACATAAAACATTATGGTTAACTATAAGTGTATAACTATTTATAAATATTTGTATAACTATATAAAGCTTTATATAATTAAATAAACTATATTTGTAAGTATGTATTCATATATACATATACATATATGCCAATATATATATTTGTTTATAACTTTGTATACATTTATGTATGACTACATATAACTACTTGTATGAATATATATATATATATATATATATATGTATAACTATATGTTTACCTTTATATAACTATTTATAACTATATATACTATATGTATAATAACATAAAACTATATATAATTGTATTTTACTATATGTATAACTATAAAAACATTATACACAACTATATTTAAATATATAATTAACAAAATATATTTATTATACATATTTATATATTAGTATAAAAAATGTATTTAACAATATCTATACCTATACATAACTCTATGTATAAATATATAAAATTATATGAAAAAAATATATATACCCACATGTATAGATATAAGTAAAACTATATGTATAATTCTATTCAAATATATTTCTAACAAAATATATTATATGTTTAAAATTATATAACTATATATAATTGTATTTTACTATATGTATAATTATAAAAATGTTATTAATAACTATATCATTAACTAGATACATATTTATAACTATATATATAATTAAATATAATTATATATAACTTTCTTTATAACTAAATATACTATAGGTATAAGAACATATAACTATAAATGATTGTCTTTTACTATATGTATAACTATAAAAACATTATACATAACTATATTTAAATATATAATTAACAACATATATTTAAATACATTTTTATATATTTGTATATAAAAATTTATTTAACTTTATCTATACCTATACATAACTATATGTATAAATATATAATTTTTATATGAAAAAATATATATACCTACATGTATAAATATAACTATAACTATATGTGTAACTATATGTATAACCACATATAAATATATTTATAATTACATGTATTACAACATACAACATTAGTTTTAATTATATGTATTACTACACGCACATGAACTTGTTGAAAATATTTAGATAATAAAAAAAACTGAGTCTTTATGTATTTTATATATTTCTTGATTCTGGTTTTGTACTTTGCATGGCTGACTAACCTAACCATTATTCTTTGCTGGACATCTGCTATGCAAATATGGCATCAATTTTAGAAGTTGACTGTTAAATGTTCATCAAGGTTTTGGTTTTTGATTTTAATTTAGATTTTGATTTTTTTTTTGTTTTTTGAAATGTTGTTTCTGCGAAATGAGAGTTTTTGTGTTTGTGTTGATGCTGTTTGAGCCTTAAAATTGATGCAGTTTGAGCCCACACTAAGAAGAGGAGAGCCAGATGTTACCAGAATAAAGCCAGATTACTTTTTTTAGTGTGAACCTACACAAATTGGTGCAGGTAAATTATCAATCAGCCAAAATATAACCAACATACTATATCATTTTTATTTTTTTTAATTGTTTAACACTATATTTATTTTGCACACTACCATAACACATAACATGCATTCACTACCCACATTGCCTCACAAAGCATGCCACACTACATTTATATAAATGTCCATTACCTTTTCCACATACGCATCCACTATGCACATTGTCACATGGCACATGCCATACTACCACCTAATTTATGCAGCATAAATGTGATCCATCAATATGAGCTATGGTGAGCCCACTTTACTTCTAGATTATGGTTATTTTTTTGATCTTGTTAATGAAGTATGAGCTGTAGCTTTATCTATCTTTGTAAGATAGGTTTTTTTGAAATATAAAAATGCTAAGGCTCAAAGAGCCCACTTTGTCTCTTTTTTTTCTATAATATTTACATTCCTTTTATTATTTATAGTTTCCATGAAATATAAAAATGCTAAGGCATTCAAGCACTTAAACCATTTTATCTAACTTTGTGAAGAGAAAGAAAGGAGAAGAAAAATGGAACTACGGGAGCACAAGTAACTCATAATATGAACCACATATGCCATTCCAGTGCTAGATCTTGCAGTTTCAAAACAAAGTAACTCAAGTTCATCAACTGATTCACATGTGATATATCTATTTCACTTGTATATCATTATGATGCATGTTGCTAGTCTACAATATATCATTAACTAATAATCAAGTTTTTGATTCCCAACAAATCATAGTTCATTTTTTCTGAATGATTATCATGTGGTTCATATATCTTGACATTTGAGTTTATGTTAGAAGAATATGAGCATTTCTTAGAAACTCATATTCTTTGATTTGGATTTTAGAATTGGATTTAGTGTCGATGGGATCATATCTGCATTTTCCTTTTCTTCTCAATTGATCACTACTATATTTTTCATTGACTTTTATTTCCAATTTGGAATTTTAATCCTACAAATTCAGCCAGTCTTTTTTCTTAATCTTAGTTGGACCCGCAATTTTGTATGTGTTGTTTTAGACTCGCACCATAATATTAAAATTTTGATTTGATCATTTTTTTCATTTTTTCTTTTATTTTTGCATTTTACAGGATCTACAGCGCAAGCTTAATATTCTCATTTGCTATACGTATAGATGAATATAAAGAAATGTACCAAATTAAGAGGAATTACATACAATTAGAGAATATGAATGCAAAAATACCCATAGACTATGTTGTGCTCCAACTATTACCTAAATCATCAAGGTCAGATTTTTTATCTATAATGATGTAATATCTTCTTCATGTGCATATATAATCAATCTCTGTCTCTCTTTATATATATATATATATATCACTCACTCTCTCTCTAACTATATATGTATGTATATGTTCATTTATTTTTTGTTCATTGTAGGTGTTATTTGTTCATCACAAGCAATGGGAAGACATAGAAGCTTGGTACTGGTCTCTTTAAAGTCATTTGTGAGTCAGCTAAAAGTCACAGAATCATTGACAATGCCAAGATCCTAAAACTTTCTTTACCAAAGAGACTCTCAAATGGTTACAAACAAGACCCACCAATTATTTTTCTAACCAAAGTTGATTGTCACTTTTTCTTTTAATAGGTTCATGCAATTTGTCATGCACCTGAAGTTTTGGAAACTATTAATGTGTTTGTTGAGGAAATGCCCTAGGTGGAAGCAGCCTTGAGAATTTACTCTCAGGTAGTATTATTTATTTAAAATACAATCTACTTATTCTAAAGAAGATGAATATATATATGTGTGTGTGTGTGTGTGTGTGTATGTGTGTATATATATATATATGTATATATATATATATATGTATATATATATATATGTATGTATATATATATGTATATATATATATATGTGTGTATATATATATGTATATATATATGTGTGTGTGTGTGTGTGTGTGTGTGTGTGTATGTACATATATATATATATGTGTGTATATATATATCTATATATATATATATATGTGTGTGTATATATATATGTATATATATGTGTATGTGTATATATATATGTGTGTGTGTGTGTATATATATATATATATATATGAATATCTCTCAAAATTGTGTGTTAGGCAAGAGCTTTGAGTAATTGAGTATGGATACATGGTTACACAATTGAAGATCAATTATGTATGATTTCATCAGAATGTTATCTTTATTAGTTTGGTTATTAGATGAGTTATGCACGAATCTTTATGATTCACAAAATACTACAAGATGAAGGAGTGAAATGTAAATGTAAAGAAGGACGTTTTGTGTGATATTCTTAATTAGATTTTGAATAAAAAACTCTATCACTCTTTAATTTATTGCGATGATTTCTCCTAGGAAATGATGGAGCTAAAACTATGGAAGGAGCTGATGTCACAAAGTAAAGAAATTTGTTCTAGTTCATATTCTTAATTGATTTGTTTCTTTTTCAAAAGCTTTGAAATCTTCATAGATTCAATCTTAAGCTTTAGTGTTACCTTTTTTTTCTTGCAACAAAGAGTTTTTGAGAGTGATTGATGTGCACCTTGCTATTGTAAAATAGGATATGTTATTTGATTGTGCAATTGCATCATCCTCTAGTTTCAACTTGAAAACTGAATCAGAGTTGCAGCACTTCTCTGATCAAGTTAGTCCTCCTCGATTGTAGTAAGCTCCCTTGGCAATGAATTAAAATGTGCATGCCAGTCCTTCCTTTTTTTTATGACTTACTGAGGAAAATATTATTATTATGTCATTTTAAATTGCATGTAATTTTTTTTAATCAAAAGTTGGTAAATCATCCTTTTGCAGCACATGACAACTAGAAAATGACTTCGTATGCATTTACATATTTTTTTCAATTACAAAAAATCTAGAGATTAGTTGTGTTTTTTTTTTCTGCTATTGATCCATCAAATAATCTGCAAATTTCTTTATTTTTTTGAGTGTTATTGAATGTTTTAGTGATAGAACATGTGCTCTAAAAACATAGTTAACATGTGCACTATAACAACATAGTGCATGTGTGCACTACACTTGGTGCTAGCTACGTTGTAAATGTTTTTCTTTTGGGGAAAATGAAGGTGCCCATTGTGCCCTTGGTATAACTAGTTGTTTCATTTCAATCGAGGTTTGCATAAATTAAAATTTTTTTCTCCTTGCTTTGTACCAAATCATAACTCATATTTTGCACACTTGGCATGCACAATAGTGTGAAAGGATGAGAAGGTAAAAAAGTCGACAGAACATTTGGTGTGTATTTGTGAGTGACACTAATCAACTCTTGGTGTCAATTAGGAGAGTTATGGTATGTAATGAATATGTGTGTACAAAAAATTATTTATATAATGTTGATATTGTAGGAAGAAAAGACATATCAGATAGTATCAATATTATTGCCTGCATCAATATTTTTTTATTGATGAAATTATGCACAATGATCGCTAAATGCTATATATGTGCCACAAAACTCCATAATCCGCTCAATCACTATTCATCGTGCATATTGGGAAATGCTATATAGGTGATGATCAGATCAATAATTTTTGCTAAATTAATAAGTTGTCATCCTTCATATCATTTAAATTTGAATTGATATAAATGCACGAAATGAAATAAGTAAATGATAAGATGAAATAAATGAAGAATGTAATGCAAAAGTAGATGACCTATATGGAGTCACAATTAGCAACCTTAACAAAATAGATAGCACATCAAATATCAATAGAGTACCAATGAAGGAGAGCCATGCACAAATGAACAAGATTATGTTGAAGATGATGAATTAGTTTTAAATGATTATATACCTATGTTATATTAGTGTTTTAATCAAGTAACTTTTGTATTTTAATTATTTAAAAAATGTTATTATTTTGTGTTAATTATAAAAAATGGTTTATAGTATATGTTTTTATTTAATTTAATATGAAGTATTAAAAAAATGTAATTAAAATTTTGTAAAAAAATAAAATTGTGAAAATTGATTTACAATGGAAATAGCTAGTGAATTTTCAATCGCTAATTTAGATAGGAATGTTTCTATGCATATTTAGTCAAAAATTATTAATTATGATTAAATATAGCAATGGAAAAAATATAATTAGGTAGAGAATTTCCAAAGCTATTAGGTATTTTTCTTGTAGTGTCGTATTCTCCTTATTTTAGTATTTATTTTTATTCTTATTCTTCTTATTCTTCTGCATATTCTTTATTTTCTTTTCAATATTCTTATTCTTCTTATTCTTCTTATTCTATTTATTCTACTTATTTTTATTATTCTATTTATTCTACTTATTCTTCTTATTCTTCTTAATCTTCTTATTGTTTTTATTCTATTTTTTCTTCTTATTCTTCATAATGTCCTTATTATTCTTATTCTTAATATTCTTGATATTCTTCTTATTTTTTTTATTCTTCTTATTTTTTTTTTATTCTTACTATTCTTATTTTTTATCTTATTCTTATTTTTTATTTTTCTTCATATTCATATTTGTCTATTTATTCTTCTTATTCTTCTAATTCTTATAATTATTCTAATTCTTTTTATTCATCTAATTCTTCTTATTCTTCTTATTTTTTTTATTCTTTTTATTCTTTTTATTCTTCTTATTTTTTTATTCTTTTTATCCTTCTTATTCTTCTTATTCTTCATATTCTTTTTATTATTCTTATTCTTTTTATTCTTATTCTTATTATTATTATTTTTATCCTTCTTATTCTTCTTATTCTTCATATTCTTTTTATTATTCTTATTCTACATATTCTAATTATTTATCTTATTCTTCTTTTAATTCATATTCTTTATTTATTTTTAATCATCATATTTTTATAAAACTTCTAGTTCTTCTTATTCTTATTATTCATGTTTTATTATTATTATCTTTCTATTTCTTGTTATTCTTTTTATTCTAATTATTATACAAATTCTTATTATTCTTCTTTTTTTCTTATTCTTCTTATTCTTTTTATTCTTCTTATTCTTCTAATTCTAGTTATTCTTCTTATTATTCTTATTTTAATTATTCTTTTTATATTAGTTATTCTTTGTATTATTCTTATTCAATGTATTTTTCTTATTTTTATTATTTTTTATTATTATTATTCTACTTATGATTCATATTTTTCTTAAATTTATTATTATTATTATTATTATTATTATTATTATTATTCTTTTTTCTTCTTCTTATTCTCCTTATTTTTTTATTATATTTTTATATTATTCTTCATTATCTAAATATTTTTCTTATTCTACTAATTGTACTTTTTATTCTTATTTTATTTTTTTTTGATTATGGTTATTCTTCTATTTCTTCTTATTCTACTTATTCTATTTTTTAAAATTATTCATCTTAATATTCTTATTTTCGTATTCTTTGTATTTTTGTTATTATTCTTACTCTTCTTTTTATTCTTATTTTTATTATTCTTCTTTTTATTGTTATTTTTATTATTCTTCATATATTTCTATTCTTATTTTTCTTCTTTTTCATCTTATCCTTATTAATATCATTTTTATTCTTATTTTTCTTATTTTTATTAATTTTGTTATTTATCTTATTCTTTTTATTCCTCTTATTCTACTTATTCATCTTATTTTTTTATTCTACTTATTTTTCTTATTCATCTTTTTCTTTTCTTTCTTTTTTTTCTTCTTAATCTTCTTATTACTTTCTTTCTTCATATTCTTCATATTCTTCATGTTCTTCTTATTCTTCTTATTTTTCTTATTCTTCTTATTTTTCTTATTCTTCTTATTTTTCTTATCCTTCTTATTCATCATATTCTTTGTATTCATCTTATTTTTTTAATCTTCTTATTCTTCTTATTTTTTTATTTTTTTTATTATTTTTATTCTTCTTATTTTTCTTATTCTTCTTATTCTACATTATTCTTTTTATTCTTCTTATACTTCTTATTCATCTTATACTTCTTATTCTTCTTATTCTTTTTATTCTTCTTATTCTTCTTATGATTTTTATTTTTCATAATCTTCTTAATCTTTTTTATATTCCTACTCTTTAATTTATTCATTTTCATCCTATTCTTCCTTTCCTTTTCATATTTTCTTTTATTTCTTATTATACTTTTTATTTTTCTAAATTATATTTATTATTATTATTCTAGTTATTTTTTTATTCTAATTATTCTTATTTTACTTATTATTCTTATTATTCGGCTTATTTTTCTTATTCTACTTATTTTACTAATTCTTTATATTCTTCTTATTAATGTTTTAAGCTTCATATTCTTCTAATTTTTTAAATTCTTCTTTTTCTTATTTTTCTTTTTATTAATTTTTGTTATTCATCTTATTATTCTTATAATTATTTTTATTCTTATTATTTATATTCTTTTTATTCTTATTATTTTTCTTATTTTTTTTATTCTTATTATTCATATTATTTATCATATTCTTCTTATTCTTTTTATTATTTTTATTCTTTTTTTTCTTCATATTCTTCCTATTCTATTTTTCTACTAATTGTTCTTATTCTTTATATTTTTATTCTTCTTAATTTTCTTATTTTTCATATTATTATTTTTCTTATTTATCTTCTTTTTCTAATTATTTTTATAATTCATGTTATTATTCTTATTCTTTTTATTCTACTTTATATTTTTAGTCTACTTATTCTACTTATTCAACTTATTCTTCTTTTTCTACTTAATCTTCTTATTTAACTATTTCTTTTTTACTTTTATTATTCGTTTTATTCTTGTTTTATTCTTAATATTCTTTTTTTTCTTTTTCTTCTAATTCTTTTTATTATTCTTATTCTTCTTATTGTTATTATTCTTTTTATCCTTCTTATTCTTCTTATTCTTCATATTTTTTTATTATTCTTATTTTAGTTATTCTAATTATTTATCTTATTCTTCTTATACTTCATATTCTTTATTTTATTTTTAATCATCATATTTTTATTAAACTTCTTATTCTTCTTATTCTTATTATTCTGTTTTATTATTATTATCATTCTATTTCTTTTTATTTTTCTTATTCTAATTATTATACAAATTCTTATTATTCTTCTTTTCTTCTTATTCTTCTTATTCTTTTTATTCTTTTTATTCTTCTAATTCTAGTCATTCTTCTTATTATTCTTATTATAATTATTCTTTTTATATTAGTTATTCTTTGTATTATTTTTATTCAATGTATTCTTCTTATATTTGTTATTTTTTTATTATTCTTATTCTACTTATAATTCATTTTTTCTTAAATTTATTATTATTATTATTATTTGTAATCTTTTTTATTCTTCTTATTCTCCTTATTTTTTTTCTATTTTTATATTATTCTTCATTATCTAAATATTTTTCTTATTCTACTAATTGTACTTTTTATTCTTATTTTATTTTTTTTGATTATGGTTATTCTTTTATTTCTTCTTATTCTACTTATTCTGTTTTTTAAAATTATTCATCTTAATATTCTTATTTTCTTATTCTTTTTATCCTTGTTATTATTCTTACTCTTCTTTTTATTCTTATTTTCATTATTCTTCTTTTTATTGTTATTTTTATTATTCTTCTTATATTTCTATTCTTATTATTCTTCTTTTTTATATTATTATTATTAATATCATTTTTATTCTTATTTTTCTTATTTTTCTTATTTTTCTTAATTTTGTTATTTATCTTATTCTTTTTATTCTTCTTATTCTACTTATTCTACTTATTTTTTTTATTCTACTTATTTTTCTTATTCATCTTTTTCTTTTATTTCTTCTTAATCTTCTTATTACTTTTATTCTTCATATTCTTCATGTTCTTCTTATTCTTCTGATTTTTCTTATTCTTCTATTTCATCCTATTCTTTTTATTCCTCTTATTTTTTTTATTCTTCTTATTTTTTTTATTCTTTTTATTTTTTTATTATTTTAATTCTTTTAATTCTTCTTATTCTAGATTATTCTTTTTATTCTTCTTTTTCTTTTTATTCTTCTTATACTTCTTATTCATCTTATACTTCTTATTCTTATTATTATTCTTATTCTTCATAATCTTCTTAATCTTTTTTATATTCCTACTCTTTAATTTATTCATTTTCATCCTATTCTTCATTTCCTTTTCAATTTTCTTTTATTTCTTATTATACTTTTTATTTTTCTAATTCTATTTATTATTATTATTCTAGTTATTTTTTTTTCTTATTATTCTTATTATTCTGCTTATTTTTCTTATTCTTCTTATTCTATTTATTCTTTATATTCTTCTTATTAATATTTTAATCTTCATAATCTTCTAATTTTTGAAATTCTACTTTTTCTTTTTTTTTCTTATTTTTCTTATTTATATTATTTTTCTTATTCTTCTTATTTATATTATTTTTGTTATTCTTCTTATTCTTCTGATACTACTTATTCTTATTGTTTTCGTATTCTTATATTTATTCTTATTCTTTTTATTCTTTATATTTTTCTTATCTTCTTATTTTTTTATTCTTCATATTCTACTTAATCTTCTTATTTTTCATATTCTTATTATTTTTATTATTCTTCTTATTTTTCTTATTTTTATTTTCTTTCTGATTCTTCTAATTCTTCTAATTCTTCTTTTTCTATTTTTTCTTCTTTTTCTCAATTTTCTTCTTTTTTCTCTTTTTCCTTTTTTCTCATTTTTCTTCTTTTTCTTCATTTTCTTATTTTTCTTCTTTTTCTTCTTTTTTTTTCTTTTTCTTCTTTTTCTCCATTTTCTCCTTTTTCTACTTTTTCTTCATTTTCTCCATTTTCTACTTTTCTTCCTTTTCTCCTTTTTCTTTCCTTTCTCCTTTTTCTTCCTTTTCTTCTTTTATTTCTTTTTCTCCGTTTTATTCTTTTTCTCATTTTTCTTCTTTTTCTCATTTTTCTTTTTTTTCTCCTTTTTTTCTTTTTTTTCTCCTTTTTTCTTATTTTTTTCCTTTTTCTACTTTTGCTTCTTTTTCTCCTTAAATTTTTTATTAATCATTTTTTATTCTTCTTTTTCTTCTAATTCTTCTTATTCTTCTTATTTTTTTATTCTATTAATTCTTATTAATCTTCTTATTGTTCTTATTCTTCATATTTTTCTTATTTTTCTTATTCTTATTATTCTAATTATTCTTATAATTCTTCTTATTCTCATTATTATTCTTATTCTTCTTTATCTTTTTTTTTCTTATACTTCTTACTCTTCTTATTCTTCTTTTTCTTCTTTTTTTTATTATTCTAATTGTTATTATTCTTCCTATTCTTCTAATTCTTCCTGTACATCCTATTATTCCTTTCCTTTTTATTTTTAAACTTTTTCTTATTATTCTTATTCTTTTATTTCTTCATATTCTTTGGATTATTTAAATCATTCAAATACTTATTATTCATCATATTCTTCTTATTATTCTTATACTTATTATTGTTTTTATTCTTCTTATTTTTTTTATTCTTCTTAATCTTTTTATTTTCTTATTTTTATAATTCTTGTTATTCTTATTATTGTTATTATTCTACTTATTATTTTTATTATTCTTATTATTCTTATTTTTCATATTATTCTTTTTCTACTTATTCCTTTTATTCTTTTTATTCTTATTTTTTTTATTCCTTTTTTTCGTCTTATTCTTTAATTTTTCTTATTCTAGTTATTTTTTTATTCTTCTTATTATTCTTATTCTTCTTATTATTCTTATTCTTCTTTATCATTCTTATTCTTCATATTCTACTTATTCTTATTATTCTACTTATTCTACATAGTTTACTTCTTCTTCATATTTTTATTTTTCTTATTCATCTTATCCTTCTAATTATTATTATTATTATTATTCTAGTAATTATTATAATTCTTCTTGTTTTTCAAATTCTTCTTTATAATAATAATAATAATTATTATTATTTTACTTATTCTAATTATTTTTTATTCTTCTTATTCTTATTATTCTTCTTATTCTTTTTATTCTTCTTTTTATTCTTATTTTTTTGCATACGGTTCTTAATATACTTATTATTCATATTATTCATATTCTTCTTATTCTTGTTATTCTTCGTATTCTTCTTATTCTTCTTATTCTTCCTATTCTTATTATTCTTCTAATTCTTCTAATTCTTCTTATACTTTTTATTCTTCTTATTCTTTTTATTATTCTTATTCTTCTTATTCTTCTAATTCTTCTTATTCTTCTTATTCTTCTTACTCTTCTTATTCTTCTTATTCTTCTTATTCTTCTTATTATTCTTTTTATTCTTATTCTTCTTATTCTTTTCATTCTTCTTATTCTTCTTATTCTTCTTATTCTTCTTATTCTTCTTATTCTTTTTATTCTTCTTATTATGCTAATTCTTATTTTTCTTATTTTTCTTTCTTTTTCTTTTTATTCTTCATATTCTTCATATTCTTCTTTTCATTATATTTTTTTTATTCTTTTTAATTCTTCTTATTCCTATTATTACATTTATTTTTTTTTCCTTATTATTCTTATTCTTCTTTTTCTTCATATTATTCTTATTCTTTTTTTTTGTTTTTATTCATTTTATTCTTCTTATTTTTATTATTCTTCTTTTTCTTCTTATTATTCCTATTATTCTTATTATTCTATTTGTTCTTATTCTACTTAATCTTTATTTTCTTTTTTCCATCTTATTATTCTTATTCTTTTTATTCTTTATATTGTTCTTATTCCTTTTTTTGTTTTTATTCTTATAATTATTATTAATTTTATTATTATTCTTATTCTTCATGTCATTATTATTATTATTATTTATATATCTTATTTTCTTTTTTAATTTATTCTTTTTTTTTATTCTTATTATTCTTCTTAATCTAATCTTCCTTCTTATTCTTATACTTCTTCTTATCTTATTATTCTTCTTATTCTTCTTATTAATCTTATTATTATTATTATTATTATTATTCATTATATGTTTTATTTTTATTTTTATTCTTATTATTCTTATTATTCTTATTCTTCTTATTCTTCTTATTCTTCATATTTTTATTATTCTTTTTATTCTAATTATTCTTATTCTACTTATTATTCTTATTATTCTTTTTGTTCATATTATTCTCATTCTACTTTTCCTTTTTATCCTTTTTAAAATTCATATTCTTCTTATTCTTTTTATTATTTTTTTTCCTCTTATTCCTTTTATTCTTCTTATTCTTCTTATTCTTCTTATTCTTCTTATTTTTCTATTTCTTATTATTCTTTTTATTATTCAAGTTTTTTTATTCTTCTTATTTTTCTTATTCTTCTTATTCTATTTATTCTTCTAATTCTTCTAATTCATTGTATTCTTATTTTTTTTTATTCTTTTTATTCTTCTTATTCTTTTTATTTTTCTTTTTCTTCTTTTACTTCTTATTCTACTTATTCTATATATTCTTTTTATGTTATTTATTCATTTTATTCTTCTTTTTCTTCTAATTCTTCTTTTCTTCATATTCTACTAATTTTTTTATATTTCATATTCATCTTATTCGTCTTATTCTTCTTATTCTTCTAATTCATCTTTTTTTTGAGCAAAACAAATAACTTTACTAGAAAATAATGAAAATAAAACAAGTTCACCACATGAAAAAAAATCAATTATATCAGAAAGAACATGCAATTTCCCATGATGCTTAATTATGTTGAATATTATCTCAGAATCATGAAAATCAAGTTAGATATGAAACTTGATAAGCCAGAGGGCATCCTGGATAATCAAATTCATCGGAGTTGGATCTTCAGCATTCGTTCAGGATGGAATTGAAGTCCCATTATGAATTTACTCTCTCTGGGATTATAAGCATTCGGATCATATAATCCTTCGATCAAACCATCTACGGCAAAAGCCATAGCCAAAAATCTCTGGGCTAATTTCTTTATGCCTTGATGAAGGTAACTATTAACGGAGATTTCCATCTTATCCTTCTCCAGAGAATCACCAAACCAATGGTGCAAAGGAGTGCCTCCTACTAGCTTTACATATTGTTTATGCCCATCATAGTTATCATAATCGATGTGTTTCACTCTTTGGATTTCAGGGTATTTAAGTGAGAGTTCTTTCTCTACATCATGGTGAAGGGTACCCCCACAAGCAACATTTAGCACTTGCGATCCCCTGCAGATACCCAAGTAGGGTATGTTCCTTTCTAGACAAAGTCTTGCAAGCCTAAACTCAATCGAATCCTTCTCTGTGTCAATCTCGATATCACTAGCATGCACCCTCCTGATTTCTTCTAATTCTTCGAAAGATAAATTACATGCATCTGCTTCGTATAGTGTCAGATCAATGTCTTCTCCTGAAAAACAAACCCCAAAAAGATCACCCCATCACATTGCTATGAGAATGTTGAATTTCTTTATGAGCGGCAGGCAACTATCAGCTAGGAAAAATTTCCATAATCATTCCTTGAATTTTGCAAATATTGTACCTACGAAGTTGACGAATTTGTTTTTGCAAACCGAGCGCCTAGAGACAATAACAACACAGGGAAGTATTTCAGAGAGTTACGAAGGCATCGTCCTCTTGCCAAGGACTCTCTCTAAGTCTTCCTAACTATGTTTCACCACTCAGTCAAAACATATGCATGTCTTCTCCCAACCTGTCGGACGATGAAGGTAGCGTTGGGTAGGGCCCCTTCAAACTCTATCCACAAAATAACAAAATATTGGAAATGATCCTTCTAATTCATCTTATTCATCTTTTTTGTCTTATTATTATTATAATTATTATTATTATTATTATTCTTCTTCTTCTTCTTATTCATCTTATTCTTCTTCTTTTTCATATTCTTATTTTTAGTATTAATCTTCTTATTCTTATTATTCGTCTTATTATTCTTATTCTTCTTAATATACAAATTCTTCTTATTCTTCTTAATATTCTAATTCTTCAAATTCTTCATATTCTTCTTAATTATCTTTACTTCTTATTCTTTCTATTATTGTTATTCTTCTTATCTTTATTTTTATTCTTATTCATGTTATTCTTCTTATTCTTCTATTCTTTTTATTCTTCTTATTTATTTTTTTCTTCTTATTCTAATATTCATATTATTCTTTTTATTCTTCTATATCTTTTTATTTTTTTATTCTTCTTATTCTTTTTATTCGTCTAATTCTTCTTATTTTTATTATTCTTCATCTTCATCTTATTCTTTTTATTCTTCGTATTCTTCTTATTCTTCTTATTCCTTTTATTCTTCTTATTCTTCTTATTCTTTTTATTCGGCTTAATATTTTTATTCTTTTTTTCATATTATTATTTTTATTCTTCATATTTTTATTGTTTTTCTTATTTTTCATATTCTTCGTATTCTTCTTATTCTTCTTATTCTTTTTATTCTATTTATTCTTCTTATTCTTCATATTCTTCATATTCTTCTTTTTCTTCCTTTTCTTCTTTTTCTTCTTTTTCTTCTTATTCGACTTAGTCTTCTTATTCTTCTATTTCTTCTTATTCAACTTATTCTTCCTATACTTTTTATTCTTCTTATTTTTTTTATTCTTCTTATTCATCTTATTTTTTTTATTATTCTTATTCTTTTTAATCTTCTTATTCTTTATAAATTTCTTATTTTTCTTATTTTTCTATTTCATTTTATTCATCTTATTCTTTGTATTCCTCTATTTCTTCTTATTTTTTTAGTCATTTTATTTTTTTGTTCATCTTATTCTTATTTTTATTATTAATCTTATTATTCTTATTATTATTTTTTGTCTTATTATTCTTATTCTTCTTAATGTTTTTATTTTTCTTATTCATCTTATTGTTATTCTTTTTCTTTTTTTTCTTCATATTCTTCATATTCTTCGTATTTATATTTTTATTCTTATTCTTATTATTCTTCTAATTCTTCTAATTCTTTTTTATCTTTCTTATTCTTATTATTCTTTTTATTATGCTTACTCTTCGTAATTTTATTATTCTATTTATTATTCTCATTCTTCTATTTTAACTTATTCATCTTTTTCTTCTTATTATTCATATTCTTCTTTTTGTTCTTATTTTTCATATTTTATTTATTCTTCATATTCTTCTTATTCTTCTTATTCTTCTTTTTTTTTTGAAAATACAAACCATAACATACAAGATCTAATGAAAATATTTTTCTTTACTGGGTAGTTGCAAGAATGAAAACATGGAAACAAGTTAACATGATGAAGAAAACCCTTAAAAAAGGATGGCTACTATGTTAGCAATATACTCCTGCTTTTTGGGGTTTTTTTTATACACGAAGAAAAAAAATTGAAATTGCTTTTGTGAAATGACAAAACTACCATGCCTATTTATTTTGTTTGCAGAAGTCCTACATGCAGCTTTCATGGCAGCCCCCACCTCATTTGCCAATCCTTGTTAAGTCATAACTGATGCTTTCATGGCCACCAATTCATGTCTTCCAAAGAAAACACACACCCAACACAACATCCGCAACTGGCTGGCCAAGGCCAGCAAATTCCCATGTGAAATCTAAAGATAAAACCTCAGATTAGAACAACTGCCACCAGGTTCGAGCCTTTGGCTAACCACCACAGGTCTCATTATCAAGACAACCAAACAGCCTCGTCTCTTTGACATTGCTTGTAAATATGTTGCACAAATTGGAGCATGGACTCTATTTCTTCTGCCATAAGAAACACTCTTTCCATATCTCTAATGGCTTCAGCAGTAAAGAAAGTCTTATTTTCTACTTCTGCAACCTTACAGGTAGCCGCAATGGCAATCTCCTCCACAATTTCATTAATGTTCAGCCTATGATTTTGCAACAGCTGTATTAGTCTAACATCCTTGTGCCTTGGCATTGGCATTTTTGTCCCCAGTGTATTATCTTTGCCCAGCCGATAGCAGTTGTCCACTTTTTCCAATTTGCCCTACATGACCAGCCTTCTTAATCTCGAACTTTACAGCCTTCTAAAATTTTGTGGTACCTCATATCTTTGCTCGATGAAGTCAACAATGGCATTGATGCTACTTCTGGCCTCTTTCAAATAGGAAAGTGCTAAAATAATCATGGCTTTATACCGTGGAACAATTTTTCCACCCTGGCTGCTTTATTGATGAATATCCGTAGTTGAACTTGTA
Source organism: Sapria himalayana (assembly GCA_029783825.1). Taxonomy (NCBI): domain Eukaryota; kingdom Viridiplantae; phylum Streptophyta; class Magnoliopsida; order Malpighiales; family Rafflesiaceae; genus Sapria; species Sapria himalayana. The sequence continues at coordinate 355,519 of JAREIK010001963.1, read as the reverse complement.
GAAAAACTAACAGAAGTATAACTTTTAATACTAGAAAGTGGAGTAAAAGTGATAGCTTTTAATGCTTTAGGTGTCCTTGATTTATCAGAAGAATTACTAACACTCAAGTTCCACCACTTGATCTTTAGATCGATGTTTAATCGTTGAGTTAGAAATGGAGAAAATTTAGGATCCTTTAAAATATTCTTCCACTTTCCAGGTCTATGCTTCTTTATTCCCCCAAGCAATGCGTCCTCCTTTTTTTTCTCTATTTCTACTTATGAGTTCCCATTAAACTAGTTTATATCTACTTCAAATCAGTAGCTACGAGCAATTCATACAGAAAAATATTACAGATGAAATGCACACGCAAATAATGAAAAAAATATTAGGGACAGGCACCTAATACCTGACGATATTCTTGGTGGGAAAGAAAGTATTCTCTTGAATAAAAATCAGCTTCCACCAGCGAACCGCAGACTTGGACATTACTGTTGATTTTCCATTCCTGATTTATTGCTCAGAACTTACAAGACTAAATGTCAAATACTTTTTATTCTTCTTATTCTTCTTAATATTCTTATTCTTCTTATACTTCTTATTTTTCTTATTAATGTTATTCTTTTTATTCTTTTTATTCTTCTTATTCTTCTTATTCTTATTATTCTTCTTATTCTTCTTATTTTTCTTATTCTTTTTATTAATCTTATTCTTCTTATTATTCTTTTCTTCTTATTCTTCTTCTTATTCTTTTTATTCTTCTAATTCGTCTTATTTTTCTTATTCTTTTTATTCTTCTTTTTGTTATTATTATTCTTATTATTCTTATTCTTTTTATTCTAATTTTTTATTCTAATTTGATATTATTCTTATTATTTTTCTAATTTTTTAATCTTATTATTATTATTATTTCTTCTTATTATTCTTATTCTTATTCTTATTGTTATTATTACTTTTCTTAATATTATTCTTATTATTCTTCATTTATTTCTTATTCTTCTTCATCCTTTTTTTTCTACTTATTATTGTTTTTCCACTTATTCTTATTACTATTTTTATTATTCGTATTGTTCTTATTTTTATTATTATACGTATTCTTCTTATTTTAATTTTTCTTCTAATTCTTCTTATTATTGTTATTCTTATATTTCTTCTTATTTAATTTATTCTTTAAATTTTTTTTTATTCTTTTTATTCTTCTTAAAATAGTTAATTTTTTCTTCTTCTTATACGTCAAGTTCTTCTTATTCTTCTTATTCATCAAGTTCTTTTTTTTGAAGAAATAAATTATATATTAACTTTATTAAGAAAATCCCATTAACTAATTTTCAACAATCATGAACATGGTCAGGGCGATAACATTGAAAATTCTCTAATAAATTAATTAAATGACTTAAAAGTCCTTCAATATTTCAAAGTTATGACCAACAAGTCGAACAGACCAATGTGAATATACTCGATAAAGGGTTTTTCAGTCATAATGATTGTTACCCATCCCACATATGATAAAAATCCTACAGCTCTACCCATGATATGATTTTGCTAAAGCCAGAGCTGCTCTTTAGCATACAGAAGTCTATCATCACCATAATTATTATCAACTTTAGTGAGGACATCCACTTCTCAAGTGTCTTGCCTTTCATGTACCTTAATCACAAGATGCACGATTGGGATGTCACGACCATCCACATTGAAGACTACAATTTCCCCAGCACAAATTGACTCTTTCCCATTTGCAAAAATAATATGTCCCCCCTCTTAAAGCCAGGTTCAATGCTTCCAGAAAGAATAATCACTATAGAAGAATCACTACCATTGATGCACATCAGTGTCTTCCATATTACCAAAGCAGATGTAAATATCAACCCTAGACTGATAGAATGAGTGAGAAGTTGATGAATCTTGATGAATTTCAGGGAGTAAAAGGCAGCACTGATCAAATGCATGATTCCCTACCTCGGTAGATTTTGTATAGTTAACAAGCAAAGGAGGTAGCCAAGATGCCGACTCATCAAGTTCTTCTTATTCTTTTTATTATTCTTATTATTCTTATTCTTATTATTATTCTTATTATTCTTATTATTCTTATTATTCTTATTCTTTTTATTCTTTTTATTCTTCTTATTCTTCTTATTCTTCTCGTTCTTCTTATTCTTCTCATTCTTCTTATTCTCCTTATTCTTCTTATTCTTCTTATTCTAATTATTTTTGTTTTTGTTGTTATTATTCTTAATTTTATTATTCGAATTATTATTTATATTCTCCTTTTTTATTATTAATCTTTTTATTCTTCTTATTCTTATTAGTCTTCTTATTCTTCTTATTCTTCTTATTCTTATTAGTCTTCTTATTCTTCTTATTCTTATTATTCTTATCTTCTTATTCTTATTATTCCTATTCTTCTTCTTAATCTTTTATTTCTTATTATTCTTCTTACTCTTCATGTCCTTATTATTTTTCTTATTTTTCTTATTCTTATTATTTTCTTATTATTCTTTTTTATATTATTATTTTTATCTTATTCTGTTTTGGTTTTCTTATTCTTCTTTTTCTACTAATTTATATTATTTTTTTATTATTCTTATCCTTATTATTCTTCTTATTCTTTTTATTCTTCTTAATCTTCTTATTCTTCTTATTCTCCTTATTCTTCTTATTCTTTTTATTCTTTTTATTTTTCTTATTATTCTTAATCTTCTTATTCTTCTTATTCTTTTTATTCTTTTTTATTTTTCGTATTCTTCTTATTCTTATTCTTATTTTTTTTATTTTTTTATTCTTCTAAATTTTCTTTTTCTTTTAATTCTTCCTATACCTCGTATTATTTCTTTGTTTTTTATTTTTCTAATTCTTCTAGTTCTTCTTAATCTTCTTAATATTCATATTCTTTTGATTATTTAAATCATTTTTATTCTTCTTATTCTGCTTATTCTTCATATTCTTTTTATTCTTTTTATTTTTCTTATTCTTATTATTCTTCATTTTCTTCTTATTAATCTTATTCTCCTTATTTTTTTTTATTTTTCTTTTTTATATTATTCTTCTTAATCATTTTATTTTTTTATTGTCTAATACTTCTTATTTTTCTTATTATTCTCATAGTTATTATTATTCTAATTCTACTTATTATTTTTATAATTCTTTTTATTCTTATTCTTTTTATTTTTGTTGTTTGTCTTATTCATATTATTCTTCTTATTCTAATTATTTTTATTATTCTTATTATTCTTGTTTTAATTCTTATTCTACATATTCTTATTATTCTTCTTATTCTTCTTATTTTTCTTAATAGCCTTATTCTTCATCTTATTAATATTATTCTTATTTTATTATTTTTCTTATTCTTCTTATTCTCCTTATAAATCATATACTTTTATTTTTCTTATTCTATTTATTCGTCTAATTCTTATTATTCTTCTTATGCTTCTTATTCATATTATTTTTCTTTAATCTTTTTATTTTTATATTTTGGTTATTTTTCGTTTTCTTATAATTCTATTTATTCTTCTAATTCTTCAAATTCTTCGAATTCTTCTAATTCTTCATATTCTTTTTATTCTTCTTAATCTTCTTATTTTTATTATTTTTCTAATACTTTTTATTATTCTTATTCTTTTTATTTTTTTTATTAATTTTATTCATCTTTTTCTTCTAATTCTTTTTTTCTTATTCTTCTAAATTTTTTTATTTTTCTTATTCATCATATTCTTCTTATTCTTCTAATTCATCTTATTCATTTTATTTGTCTTATACTTATTATTCTTCTTATACTTTTAATTTTATTATTATTATTATTATTCTTAGTCATCTTATACTCGTTCCTTTTCATATTCTTATTTTTAGTTGTAATCTTCTTAATCTTCGTATTCATCTTATTATTGTTATTCTTCTTAATATTCAAATTCTTCTTGTTTTTTTTTATATTCCAATTCTTCTTATTCTTCATATTCTTTTTATTTCTTATACTTCTTATTTTTCTTATTCTTTTTATTCTTGTTATTCTTGTTATTCTTGTTTTTCCCATAATTCTTGTTATTCTTCTTATTGTTCTTATTCTTCTTATTCTTCATATTCATATTATTCTTCTTATTCTTTTTAAATCTCTTTATCTTTATTCTTTTATTTTTCTTATTCTTTTTAGTTTTTCTATTCTGTTTATTTTTCTAATTCTTATTATTCATATAATTCTTCCTATCCTTATTATTATTCTTATTCTTTTTATTCTTCTTTTTATTCTTCTTTTTATTCTTCTTTTTATTCTTATTCTTCTTATTCTTCTAATTCATATTTATTTTCTTTTTTCTTCTTATTCTTATTATCTTATTATTCATCTTATTATTCATATTCTTTATATTCTTCTAATTTTTATAATTCTTTTTATTATTTTTATTCTTCTTATTCTTCTTATTTTTCTTATTCTTTTTATTCTTCGTATTCTTCTTATTTTTCTTATTCTTGTTATTCTTCTTATTCTTTAAGTTCTTATTCTTCTTATTCTTCTTATTCTTCTTATTCTTCTTATTCTTTTATTCTTTTATTATTCTTATTCTACCTATTCTTCTTATTCTTCTTATTATTTTTATTCAATTTTTTTTTTAATTTTATTATTCTTCTATTTCTTTTTTTACTTATTCTCTTTATTATTCGTATTCTGTTTATTCTTCTTATTCTTATTTTTCTTATTATTCTTCATATTTTTCTTATTCTTTTTATTTTTATTATTCTTCTTATTCTTCTTATTCTTCTTATTCTTCTTATTCTTTATATTCATCTTTTTTTTATTCTGCTTATTATTTTTATTTTTTTATTCTTCTTATTCTTTTTTTCTTCTTATTTTTCATATTTTTATTATTCTTTGAATTCTTCTTATACTTTTTATTCTTCTTATTCTTTTTATTCTTCTTATTCTTCATATTCTTCTTATTCTTCTATTTCTTTTTATTTGACTTATTCTTCTATTTCTTCTTATTCTTCTTATTCTTCTTATTATTCTTATTCTTCTTATTCTTCATAAATTTCTTATTTTTTTATTTTTATAATCCATTTTATTCATCTTATTCTATGCATTCCTCTATTTCTTTTTGTTTTTCTTACTAATCATTTTTTTGTTCATATTATTCTTATACTTCCTATTAATCTTATTATTCTAATTTTTATTTTTGTCTTTTATTCTTATTATTCTTAATATTTTTATTTTTCTTATTCATCCTATTTTTGTTTTTTCATATTAATCTTATTCTAATTTTTATTATTTTTTTCTTCTTATTCTTCTAATTCTTCATATTTTTATTTTTATTATTAATATTATTATTATTCTTATTCTTCTAATTCTTTATTTTTTATTTTTATCTTTCTTATTCTTCTTTTTCTTTTTATTATGATTATTCTTCGTAATTGTATTATTCTATTTATTATTCTTATTTTTATATTTCAACTTTTTCTTCTTATTCTTTTTATTCTTCATTTTCTTCTTATTATTCATATTCTTCTTATTGTTCTAATTTCTCTTATTCTTCTTATTTTTCGTATTCTTCTTATTTTTGGTATTCTTCTATTTTTCGTATTTTTCATATTCTTCTAATACTTTATTCTTCATATTCTTCCTATTCTTCATATACTTCTTATTCTTCTTAATCTTCTTAATCTTCTTATTCTTCTAATTCTCTTATTCTTCTATTTAATCTTATTTATCTTATTTGTCTCATTCTTATTTTTCTTCTTATTCTTATTATTATTATTCTTATTATTCTTCTTCTTAGTCATCTTATTTTTCTTTTTTTTCATATTCTTATTTTTTGTCTTAATCTTCTTAATCTTTTTATTCGTCTTATTATTCTTATTCTTTTTAATATTCTAATTATTCGTATTTTTCTTAATATTTTAATTCTTCTTATTCTTCATATTCTTCTTATTTTCTTATACTTCTTATGCTTCTTATTCTTGTTATTCTTCTTATTCTTCTTATTTATTTTTTTCTTATTATTCTTCTTATTCTTCTAATTATTCTTATTCTTATTATTCTTCTATTTCTTATATATATTTTTATTTTTTTTATTCTTCTTATTCTTTTTATTCGTCTAATTCTTCTTATCCTTCTTATTCTTCTTAATCTTCTCATTCTTCTCATTATTCTTATTATTCTTATTCTTTTTATTTATTATATTCTTCTTATTCTTATAATTTTTCTAATTTTTTTTTTCTTTTTATTTTTTTTTTTTCATTTTTATTCTTCATATTCTTCTTATTCTTCATATTCTTCTTTTTCTTTTTATTCTTCTTATTCTTCTTATTCTTTTTATTATTCATATTCTTTTTATTTTTCTTATTCTACCTATTTATCTTATTCTTCTTATTCTTTTTATTCAAATTTTTTTCTTATTTTTATTTTTCTTCAATTTCTTCTATTTTTTCTTATTCTCTTTATTGTTCTTATGTTTCTTATTCTTCATTTTCTTATTATTCTTATTTTTATTTTCTTTTTTTTATAAAGATTATTTTTATTATAAACACCATCTCTTTTGGTAGAGGAATACCATTGATTACACACTAATACTACCATTTACCACCTTTACACCTAGTTTCTTAATAAAAATTCAAAAAACAAAAACAAAATACACTATAGCATATCACAACATCATAGCGCGCTTTTAGCTTTCTAAACCAAACTTATGCCTTTGCTTGTTTGATATTTTATATTATTGAATTTGTAGATAGCCTCTTGCATGCCCTTTATCAAATGGGCCTATGGGAGTATAACCTTTCTGTTCCTTTAGATCCCAAATATGCAAAGACTCGATTCCCTATCCTTTAACATCCTGCCTAGCTTTATATCCTCCATTGTCCCATGCTCTGCTTCGCCAGCTACTGCCTGCAAGCTCACTTACCGAGTCCTATAGTACATATTCTCATGACCATAACCTTCCCCACCCACACACCGTCCATTACCCATATAATACGCCAAAATAACACTCCCACTCCCTTGCCCCACCCATATTTCCTGCTCCCCTACACACGGTGCCCCTTGCTCCTGCTCCAGCTGGTCTCTACAGCCTCCTCTTCTTGACCTCTCAACTCAAGCCTTAACAACATGCATAAATATTACACACAACAATCTAGTAATCTGACATACACTCTTACCAGACAGCCTTTCCACATAGCCATAAGTTCTACCCTGCATAACCACCTTTTTGTTCCTGTAAGTTATTCCTGCATTTTTAGACTTGAAAACACAAGATATTCATACCATTTACAGTGTCTTTTTCAGATTTTTTTTTAAAATAAATAACATCTTGAGAATTTAATACCTTATTCTTATAATTTCCCTCCCCTTTTATCTTTTAAGTAGGAAATTCCCTGAATATCTAGTCTGGCTAATCCATTATGTTTTTCTGGTAAAGACTCGCTATCAAAATCCTAGATTCCTACAATTATTCCTAGCCTTGCTAAATCATCTGCATGGGCATTTGACTCCCTGTAAGTATGCTGTATAGTGGCCTTCAAGTCCTTCACATGATGTATGCTTTCTTCTACCTCTTCCTCATATTTTCACATTGCTAGTTTGTTAGTAGCTAAGCTTACTAATAGTAAAGAATCTACTCTAATATGCACTTCTTTATATTTCAATTCTTTGCAGATTTGAAGCCCCTTTTGTACAACATAGATTTCTGCCTACAAGGCTGAGGACACCCTTGTGTTGAAAGAAATGCTTTGAAATTCACCTTTATGAGTATTTTATTGCTCCTCCTCCTCCTCCTGCTCCCATTTCCCTATTGAAACTTCCATCCGTGTTGAGTACTAATTTCTCTATTTGCGGCTTGTTCTAGCAAAAACTTTTTATCCCCTGCCATTTTTGTTTCTTTAACGAAACTCCCCATATCCTTCTAGCTTCTTTTTCCATTTTTATATTTGCTACTCTAATTGGTTTTATCTCCAATATACTTGCAATTTCCCTTTTTATATCTTTTATTATCTCGTGCAGATTCATACTTATTCCTTCGAATCTGCTTTTATTCCTCACCTTCCATATGCACCATATATTTACATGTGGGAGAATTTGGAGCCATTTATACACCTTATTTCTTAGATTTACCTTACTACGCCTCTCTTTTCTGCCATTTAAACCTAATACTCTTGAGCACCCCATAATCGAGATTTCCAACTCCTTCCATATCTCTAATGCTATTCTCCCTTTCGAAAATAGTTGCTCTGTAGATTATATTGCCTCAAAGTAACACTCACATCTTGAGGCCATTTTTATCCCTTTTCGTTGTACATTTTCATTCACCGGAATGGACTTCAACATCACCTTCCACATAAGCAACCCCATTTTTTGTGGAATTTCCTTTCTCTAGACAAATCTAAAGATTGGTTGTTGTGCTTTCTTTGTCTTAGCATCACTTTTGTTGATTTTAAGTAAAGGCTCCATGTGCTGCCAGCATCCATTTCATCAGCTTTTGCACAATTTCGAATATGATTCAAATACTTTTTTTTTGTTTTTCAAGGCTTTCCAGATTTTAGAGGTTTTCCTAAAGATATTTTGAGTATCTTTCCCTCATTAATATTTGGCTCTCATAAATTTTTCCCACAGTCTCTCATTTTCTTTCAGTCTCTTCCATTCTTTACAAGCCCATGCTTTAGCAGTGTCTTCTAAGCTTAGAAGCCCAGACCAACCTTTTATTTTGGGTGACATAAATTCCCCCATTTCTTCTAGTGAAGCTTCAACTTGCCTTCTTTTCTTCCCCATAAGAAATTTTCCATTTATTTATCTAGTTTTTTATGAAGATTTTTGAAGGTTGAATTACTGACATAATTTTTGCTAGCATACCATGTAGCACATGCGAAATTAGAATTATTCTACCCCCAATACTTAATAAGTTTTTCTTCCAACCAGTTTATTCTTTCTCATTTTATCTAATAAGAAACTTAATAATCCACCCTTAGTTTACCCTCATAAATAGGACAACCCAAGTACATTAATGCTCACTTGTATATGTAAAACCCATGAGATTTTTAACCGTTAGAGCCACCTTTTTTGGGACTTTCTTTGCTAGAAGAAATTGGCATTTTTTCTATTTACTGTTTGCTCAGTTTCTCTTCCAATGTTTGCAGCAAATCTATAAGATTCATTATTGAGCGGCGGCTTGCATTTGTAAATATTATGACATCATATGCATATGCTAGATAGCTCACTCTAGAAGTATTTTTTGGTTGCCTATAAGATATTATCTTATTCTCTGACATTCTTTTATTCAAATTTTTTATAAATATTTCTAGGTAAATATCAAAAGTAAGGGTGATAAAGGGTCTCCTTGTCTTAGCCCTCTTATAGGCTTGAACTCTTCCCCTCTTCTTCCTTTCACAACAATTTTAACCCATACATTTGAAACACATCTATATATAAGATCTATACATAGCTTTGAGAAACCTAATCTTCACATTGTGAAGTATAAGATGTCCCATTCCACCATGTCGAAAGCTCTAGACTAGTCTAATTTTATCACCAGATTGTGCCCTTTGGCTTTTGCTCCTATATCCTTATCATTTCCAAGGCTAGGCTTATGTTTTTGGTCATGAGCCTATTTTTGATGAAACCTGCTTGTTCTTGTGAGATTATATTTGGCAAAATGCAACTTAACCTATTCTGAAGAATCTTTGCCAATATCTTATATACCGCACATTACAAAAGCTGATTGGCCTATAGTCCTCACATATTTTGCGGCTTTTCTTTTTTGGAATCAGCACTATAAAATCATTTGCCCATGATTTAGGAATGTCTGCACCTGCGAAAATACTAGTGATTGCCATTACCAGATCTTCTTTATGATGTGCCAACATACTTGAAAGAATACATTGTTCCATCCGTCTTGTCCTATAGTGCTATTTTATCAAGGCTAAATACTACTTCCCTGATTTCTTCCACCCCTGGTATTTCCTCAATTTTTTTTTTGCTCCTTCGTGATCGTGTGATTTAGTTCCTTGATCAACGAATCCCCTGCATGCACAGCCTATTCACGAGTTACTTTTTAAAGAAGCGTTCAAATAGAGTTTGTATCTCAATTCCTATTTCTCCACCCATCCACCTTCTGCATTTTTAACTCTTTTAATCTATATTTTTTGTGTTTTAATTTAACTCATCGTATGAAAAAAATGTTGTATTTTTATCCCATTCTTTTAGCTATTTTATTTTTGCTCTCTGTTTCCAAAAAATTTCATCCATGTGCAATCTGAGCCTTAGCTCCCTCTTTGCCTTAATTAATTTTGCCTAAGCTCTTCTTTTTGGTCATGCTCATATTCTAATTCTAGCTTATTGATTGCTTCTTCTGCTTGACTAATTTTTTTGTTAATATTGTCGAAACACTCTCTATTCCATTTTCCAAGACAAATTTTTAGCCTATAAAGCTTGGTAGTAAGAACTTGTAATGGCTTATCCATTACTAGGTCCCTCCAAGAGTCCCTAACAACCTTTTCGAAGCTTTCATGCTTAGCCCCCATATTTTGAAATTTGAAGCTTCTAGATTTCTTCTGGTTGCTATAAATAGATAATAGCAATGGGCTATGATTTGAACAGGTTCTATTAAGTGTCTCACCCCTGTGACTCCAAGGAAGGATACCCACTTTGCATCATACATCACCTTATTTTAATCTAGCCCAGATTGCTCCTCTCTTTCTCCAGTTGTTACACCAAGTATAACTGGACCCTAAAAAACCTGCTTCCCATTAGGTTTGCTGTAGATATTATATCATTAAATTCTGCCATAGCCTCTAGGTCAGGGGGTCTTCCTCCTTTCTTTCATGTGCACTTCTCTAATCACATTAAAATTTCTCCCCCCCCCTCCCCCCAATAATCTAGGGTATATTTTTCAAAGCTATTTCTGCCATCCCTTCCAAAGCATTTTCCTATCTTCTTTAGTGTTTTTATCATATACCACTGATATTACTTTCTTTAAATCATAATTTGTATTAAAATGTATTACTTATTCCGTATTCTTTAAAATATCTATTTTTAGTGTATTTTCCCACAAAATCCATAGCTTATTATTTATATTCGCAAAAGCATTCTCGAAGCCTAAGATATTACTATATCTACCTAACCTATCCTTATCTATCATAGGTTCAGCAATAATTATTATTTTAATTTTATCTAATTTTTTTAATTTTTTCAGCCTATTTATCGAGGGGCTATTGGCCACACCCCTTATGTTCCAATATATACAACTATCCATTATATCCAACTTTTGCTTGCGCTCTTGTTCGGAATTTTTTATCATATGTCATGTTTAAATATTTCTTTCTATTTCTTGAAGTTCTTGGAGTGCCTACATTCGGTTGGGACCACTCAATGTATTTTTGTTGCTGTTCGAGTTTCATTGCCAACAGTTTTAAGGCTTCCATGACATTAACCCTGGTATATGTTTCCTAGTTGTCCTATTACAGCTCTAAATCATCTTTCACATTTCCCGTTTCCTCCATATTCTTTGTATCACTGCCCAACATAGGGTAGCTCTTAACTTCCGAGTCCTCTTCTGGGAAGTCTAGTAAATCCTCTTCAATCCATCTGTAATGCTCCTCCTTTTTAATTACCCTTCTAACTTTGGGTCTCCTTCCCACCTACTTCCTCCTACTACTTTCACCCACTCCTCTACCTTATACTTTGCTGCACAATTTTCCTCACTACCTACCCCCTTAACCCCTCCCCTTTCCTCTTCTAATTCTTTAAATACTCTATCAAGTGAGGCTTCTGAGACCTCCCTCTCCTCTACCTTTCTTCCACCTTTCCTTAGATCTTCATAACCCTCATCTAATCTTGCCTCCAGCTCCTATCCCTCTATCCTACCCCCTCCAGACTCCTATTCTCTCTCCATCCTACCCCTACCTTCTCCTCCTTTCCCCCTAGTCCTTTCCCCTACCCCATTACCTTGTGACCCTATCGGGATTCTCTCCTCCTTTCTTCTCCTTATCCACTTCTGCTTACTCCTCACCCTTCCTATTTGCTATTGCTTCTAGCCTATTTCCTTACTGCCTAAACCAACTCTACACTCATCTAATCCATGGCCTATCCTGCTACATTTATGGCAGTAACTAGGAAGGTTTTTGGGCATGATAGATTTCCAAAACCCATCTCCCTCCTCACTGTCAATCCAGATTTTTAATGGAGGAGATGAGAGCAAGTTTGTCTCTACACACACCCGTGCATTATTAGGTCTTGTCATTGTTGCAGTGGCCTCATCTTGTAACATGGGTTAACCAAGCACGAGGCAATTAAGAAGAGGGAGTGTTTGTTATAGAAGAGCTGTGGAAGTTTAGGCAATGAATACCATACCGGGGCAATGGGGCTTCCTCCTTCGGGTTGAAGCTTCTTGTCTATTTCAAAATGCAGATGGGGAAGCCTTTGATAAACCATAATCCTCTAATCCATAATATGTGGAAGATTATGACCATGGATGGGCAATGAATACCATAAGTCATCCTCCACATAGAGTTGCAGAAAAACGTGCTTCGAATCAAACACTCCAATGTTCACGGCTCTTTTGAGCTTCGACGAGGTGAAAAAGCCTCATATTTCATCGAAACGGAGGATTCCATGGAAGAATTTCTTGATAGGAGTAAGCTTGAATGGCTCCTCCAACCTTGCAACTTCTACTAAAAAGAAAAAGATGGCGGAGCTTGCCTTTTTCTATCTGAACTTCGTAATGGGAGGCGCAGGCTCTTATTTATGTAAGCAAATGACTTCCTCCTAAGCAAGAAGTCTATTTGCTCCATTGTGCATGGTAGTAGCTTGAATTGAGCAGAAATGGTGATTTCTCACACTAGAAAAAAGGGGGTTCTCTCTCTAAACGTTGAGAGCATTTTTGAAGAAGAAGCTTCTTATTGTTCTTATTCTTCTTTCTTATTTTTCTTATTATTCTTCATATTTGTTTTTTTATTTTTATTATTCTTCTCATTGTTCTTATTCTTTATATTTTTCTTAATTTTTTTTTCTGCCTTATATTTTTTTTATTCTTCATATTATTTTATTCTTCAAATTCTTTTTTTTCTTCTTATTTTTCATATTTTTATTATTCTTCGAATTCTTCTTATTCATCATATACTTTTTATTCTTCTTATTATTTATATAATTTTTATTCTTATTATTCTTATTATCTTCTATTTCTTCTTATTCGACTTATCTTCATATTCTTCATATTCTTCTTATTCTTCATAAATTTCTTATTTTTCTAATTTTATAATTCATTTTATTCATCTTATTCTTTGCATTCCTCTATTTCTTCTTATTTTTCTTATTATCTTATTTTTTTTGTTCATATTATTTTTATTCTTCTTATTAATCTTATTTTTCTTATTATTTTTTGTCTTTTTATTCATATTCTTCTTAATATGTTCGTTTCCTACTATATTTATTCTTATTATTCTTCTTATTTTATTTTATTTTTATTTTATTTTTATTTTTATTATTCTTCTTATTGTTCTAATTCTTATTTTTTGAATTATATCTTTCTTATTCTTTTTATTATGATTATTTTTCTTTATTTTATTATTGTATTTATTATTATTATTCTTCTATTTCAATTTTTCAACTTTTTATTTTTATTCTTTTTATTCTTCTTTTTCTTCTTATTATTCATATTTTTCTTATTGCTCTTATTTTTTGTATTTTTTGTATTTTTCATAATTTTCTTATTTTTTGTATTTTTCTTATTATTCGTATTCTTCTTATCTTCTTATTATTTGTATTTTCTTTATTCTTATTATTTTTATTATTCTTATTATTCTTGCCTTTTATTCTTTTTCTCTTATTCTTCATATTCTTCTTATTCTTCTTAATCATATTATTTTTCTTTTTCTTTTTATTTTTATTTTTGTTATTATCCTTCATACTATTCTAATTCTTTTTATTCTATTATTCTTCTTATTTTTCCAATCATTTTTTTTCCTTATTCTTTTTTTTTCTTATTATTTTTATTATTATTAATTTTATACTTATTGTTATTATTATTTTTCTTAATATTATTCTTATTATTGTTATTCTTATTATTCTACTTTTATTTCTTTTTCTTCTTTTTTTTTCTTATTCTTTTTTCTATTTTTTTTATTATTGTTTTTATTATTCTTATTATTCTTATTATTTTAATTTTCTTATTTTTCTTATTAAACTAATTCTTCTTATTTTTATTTTTTAATTATTATTATAATTTTTATTCTTGTTTTTCTACTTATTCAATTTATTCTTTTTATTCTTTTTATTCTTTTTATTCTTTATATTCTTCTTTATCTTGTTATTCTTTTCATTGTTTTTAATCTTTTTTAATTCTTCTTATTCTAGTTATTCTTCTTATTTCTTATTCTTCTTATTTTTCTTAGTCATATTATTCTTCATATTCTTCTTATACATCTTTTTATTCTTATTCTTTTAATTCTTCTTATTCTTCTTAATCTAGTTATTCTTATTATTCTTTTTATTCTTCTTAATCTACATATTCTTCTTTTTCTATTTATACTTCTTATTATATTTATTATACTTATTATTCTTATTATTTTTATTCTTCTTAATCTACTTATTCTTTTTATTCTTGTTATTTTTGTTATTCTTATTATTCTTCTTATTATTCTTATATTTATTTATCTTATTATTATTATTATTATTATTCTTATTATTCTACTTATTCTATCTATTCTACTATTCTTATTATTTTTATTATTCTTATTATTCTTCTCATCCATCTTATTTTTCTTTTTCATCTTATTATTCGTATTATTCTTATTCTTCATATTATTCTAATTATTCTTATTATACATATTCTTATTATTCTTTTTATTCTTATACTTCTTATTCTTTGTAATGTTTTTATTATTTTTTTATTCTTCTTATTCATCTTATTCTTCTTATTTTATTTAGTATTATTATTCTTCTTATTCTAGTTATAATTCTTATTATTCATATGCTTCTTATTATTCTTATTCTTCTTATTCTAATTTTTCTTATTCTTATTTTTCTTCTTATTCTTTTTATTCTTCATATTATTTTTATTCTTATTGTTCTTCTAATTCTACATATTCTTCTTATTCTTCTAGTTTTCTTATTCTTCTAATTCTCATTATCTTTTTATTCTTCTTATTCTTCTTATTCTTCTTATTCTTATTCTTCTTCTTATTCTTCTTATTCTTCTTATTTTTCTTATTCTTCTTATTCTTCAAATTCTTCTTATTCTTCTTATCTTCTTATACTTTTTATTCAACTTATTTTTCTTATCATTTTTTTTCTTATTCTTCTTATTCTATTTTTTTTCTTATTCTTCTTATTCATCTTATTTTCTTATTTTCTTAATTTTCTTATTTTTTTCTTCTACTTATTCTTATTATTCTTCTTATTCTTCTTACTATTCTTTTTCTTTTCTTTTCTTGAATTTCTTCTTATTCTTATTATTCTTCTTTTCCTTCTTATTCATATTATTCTTCTTATTCTTCTTATTTTTCATTTGCTTTTTATTCTTTTTATTCTTCTTATATTGCTTATACTTCTTATTCTTCTTATTTTTTGTATTCTTCTTAATCTTCTTAATCTTCTAAATCTTCTTATCTTCTTTTTTACTTATTCTACATATTATTTTTATTCTTCTTATTTTACTTTTTCTTCTTATTTTTTATATTCTTCTTTTTTTTATTATTCTTAATATTCTTCTTATTCTATTTTTGAGTCTGATTCTTCTTATTCTTATTATTTTTTGTATTCTTCTTATTCTTCTTATTCATCATAATTTTTTTATTCTTCTTATTACTCTTATTATCTTATTCTTTTATTCTTCTTTTTTTACTTATTCTACACATTATTATTATTATTATTATTATTATTTATTCTTCTTCTTATTCTTCATATTCTACTTTTTCTTCTTATTTTTTATATTCTCCTTTTGTTTATTATTCTTAGTATTCTTCTTATTCTTTTTTTTATTTTAATTCTTCTTATTCTTTTTATTCATCTTATTTTTTGATTCTTTTAATTATTAATATTCTTTATATTCTTCTTTTATTCTTATTCATCTTATTCTTTTAATTCATCTTATTTTATTATTCTTCTTTTTTTTCTTATTTTTATTATTCTTCTTATTATTCTTTTTATTTATATTCTTCTTCTTATCGTTATAATTATTTTTTTTATTATTCTTATTCTTGTTTTTGTTTTACTTCTTTTTATTCTTATTGTTATTATTCTTATTATTCTTCTTTTTCTTTTTATTTTCATTTTTTCTATTATTTCTATTGTTTTTATTATTCTTATTCTTCTTATTCTTCATATTTTTCTTATTCCTCTTATTTTTAATTTTCTAAATATTATTTTTTTTTCTTATTCATTTTTTGTTACTTATTCTATTAATTTTATTTATTCTTTTTATTCTTCTTATTCTAGTTATTCTTTTTTTTCTTCTTATTCTAGTTATTTTTTTTATTCTAGTTATCTTCTTATTGTTCTTTTTTTTATTCTTTTTAATCTTCTTTTTCTTCTTTTTATTTTTATTATTTTTATCATTTTTATTCTTTTTATTCTTCTCATTCTATTTATTCTTCATATTCTTATGATTCTTCTTATTCTTCTTATTCTTCTTATTCTTTTTATTCTTCTATTTCTTATTATTCTTCTTTTTTCTTCTTAATTTTTTTATTATTCTAAATCTTAATATTCTTCCTATTCTACCTTTCCTTTTTATTTTTCTTATCATTATTATTATTCGTATTCTTCATATTCTTCTTATTTCTTCGATTATTGCCATTCTTTTAATTCTTGTATTCTTCTTACTTTTCTTATTCTTCATATTCTTCATATTTTTCATATTCTTATTATTCTTTATTTTCTTCATATTCTTTTTATACTTCAATGCCTTTTTATTCTTCTAATTCTTTTTATTCTTGTTATTCTTGTTATTCTTTTTATTTTTTTTATTCTTCTTATTATTCTTTTGCTTCTTATTCTTCTTATTTTTTTTATTCTTCTTATCTTTTATTTTTTTTATTATTTTTATTCTTCTTATTCTTATTTCATCTTATACTTCTTATTATTATTATTATTTTTCTTTTTCTTCTTATTCTTCTTAGTCTTCTTATTCTTCTATTATTCTTTTTCTTCTTTTTCTTCTTTTTCTTCTTTTTATTCATATTCTTTTTTTATTTTTATTCTTATTTTTCTAATTTTTCTTATTCTTCTTATTCTCTTTATTCTTCTTATTATTCATATTCATATTCTTATTGTTATAATTATTTTTCTTTTTATTATTCTTATTTTTGTTTTTTTGTTTCTTCTTCATTTTATTCTTATTCTTATTATTATTATTATTATTATTATTATTATTATTATTATTGTTTTTATTATTCTTTTTATTCTTATTCTTCTTATTTTTCATTTTCTTCAAATTATTCATTTTCTTGTTATTCTTATTTTTCTACTTCTTCTATTTATTCTTTTTATTCTTCTTATTCTTCTTATTCTAGTTATTCTTCTTTTTCCTCTTATTTTAGTTAGTCTTCTTATTCTTCTTATTCTTCTTATTCTTCTTATTATTCTTATTCTTCTTATTGTTTTATTTTTCTTATTCTTATTATTCTTTTATTATTCTTATTTTAATTATTTTTCTTATACTTCTTATTCTTCTTATTTTTCTTATTCTTTTTATTCTTCTCATTCTTCTTATTCTTTTTATTCTTCTTATTCTTCGTATTCATCTTATTCTTCCTATTTTTCATATTCTCTTCTTATTCTTCTTAATCTTTTTATTATTCTTTTTCTTATTATTCTTCTTATCCTTTTTATTTTTCTTATTCTTTCTATTTTTTATTTTTCCTAAACTTCTTATTATAGTTATTCTTCTTATTCTTATTATTCTTCTTATTCTTATTAATCTTCTTAATCTAATTATTCTTCTTTTTTTTTAAGTTTGTTTTATTAATTATAAAACCCTCTTTTTTTGTGTGGAAGAATACCATTGTAATAATCTATAGAACTACCCTTTTCCCCTTTTACACCATGACAAAATAATAAAAAAACAATGCACAATATATTTTTACAATCAAGCTTTATATGAAATAAAATAGTTTTGAGTTAGTCCTTAATCAAATTTTCATGATGTATAGCATGCCATGTTTTGCTTTTTCTTCTCTACCCATTAAGTCTGCATGCTTGCTTCCTTTCACAGCTATAACCGCTTACTTCCTGACAACATATCTATTGCTCTTTAGGTAAATATTTTCGCAGCCTCTGCTATTTTATCCAGTTCAACCATAGCTTGGTTATCCCTAAGCTTTAATTTGTTGTCTGACTTATGTTTCTATATCATTTTGCATCTACAGACCCTACATTCTAGAATACTTACAAAAACCAAGAACATAGCAGAACATAGTAGTACATAGCTGTATGCAGTCAGCCCTTTGTCCAACAACATAGCAGTGTAGACAGTTTGGTGTAGCAGGCCTGCTACCTTCAGCTTTCTTACATCTACATTTGATCTTTGTCCTATCTTTCATTTGTTCAAATAGTCTGTGAAACTCAACCCTGAAACAAAATAGAAATGTAATGCAATATGTTTAAATGATCTTTCTCATAAAATAGATCTAGACTGTCTGTTTAGGTAATTGTAACAATTAGTAGCTAGCAGAATCATGTCTGTCAATGTATATGATTTTTCATTTCCCTACCTCTTCCTGCTTTCCCTGCTCTTCGATCTTAGACAATACCTATGATTTTTAGTAAAACTAAAAAGCAAAACAAAATACATTTATGTAATTTTTCCCCAGGACTAGAAAGATTTTTAGATTTTACAACTTCCTCTAACCTCCTAATGTTTTTGAATTCCAATATAAGGCAATTCTAATCTATCTAGTATAATTAAGCCTTTGTATTTATCTGATAAATTATCCCCATCAAACTCTTGTAAACCCTTCCTCATGACTTTCTCTGCTAGTTTGTCTGCGAGAGCATTTGCTTGTTGGGGACCGATACACGTATAGAAATAATCTAGTTGAGAAGATATACAATATTTATGTGGTTCGGCAATAGCCTACGTCCACCGGAGCTACTGTTTTACTTCTTGAGAGAAAAAAAAAACCTTACAAATGGACTCTCTATTTCCTCTCTATTCTCTCTCTCTTTTCTACACTTCTGCACACACAAATTTTCTTCTCTTCTGAGTATTTTTTCTCCTCATTACAACCCTTACATTTATAGTAAAAATTGGAAGACAAGAGTCTTCTTTGTTGACTATAATCACCCACCATTGTTGAACAATGGAGGGGGGTGGTTGAGAGTTGGTGGTCAAATCTTCTTTGTTGACTATAATCACCCACCATTGTTGAATTTGTCTTCAATCATAACAATCTCCCACTTGAAGACAAATGAGTCCACATGTCTTCAAACAAATGTCACAGCAACTCCAAGTTGTGCTTTTAAGTACGGAGTCCAACTGAAGTTGCACACAACTTCAGTTTGTTAGTAGTAACTACTTTTGTGAACATGTCTGCTGGGTTTTTTGTTCCTTGAATCTTCTCAAGCATCAGCTGTCCACTATCAAGAAGAGATCGAATAAAATGATATCGCAGTTGTATGTGTTTTGTTCTTGAATGAAAGGCTGGATTCTTTGCAAGAAAAATAGCACTCTGACTATCATTGTGTAGAATGCCTTTTTCATGCTTCTTTCCTAATTCTTCCAAGAATGACTGCAACCAAACCATTTCCTTTCCTACTTCGGTTATAGCAACGTATTCGGCTTCTATAGTTGAGAGAGCAACAATCTTCTGCAACTTAGAAGTCCACGATACAGCTGTGCCACCTAGCGTATACACAAATCCAGTAGCACTTTTCCTACTATCAATGTCACCTGCTAAATCAGCATCTACATATCCCTGTAGCTTTAAACATGCTTTTGTAAAGCATAGTGACGTATCTGAAGAGCCTTGTAGATACCTCAAAATCCACTTAACTGCTTTCCAATGTTGCTTTCCTGGATTACTCATGTATCTGCTCACAACTCCCACCGCTTGTGCAATATCTGGTCTTGTACAGACCATGGCGTACATGAGACTACCAATAGCAGATGCATAGGGTATCTTCTCCAAATATTCATGCTCTTCTTTCATCTTTGGTGACTGCTCCTTAGTTAGTTGGAAATGATTAGCCAAGGGTGTGCTCACTGATTTTGCCTTGTCCATGTTGAACCTACTGAGCACCTTCTTCACATATTCTTCTTGTGAAAGTTTGAGAGTACCATTAGTCCTGTTTCTAATGATTCTCATACCAAGGATTTGATTCGCAGCTCCCAAATCCTTCATCTCAAATTGTTTTGACAACTACTTCTTCAGTTTGTTTATCTCTTCGATGCTAGACCCTGCAACGAGCATATCATCCACATATAATAGTAGGATAATATAAGAGTTGTCAATATTCTTCATGTAACAACAATGGTCTGCCTGCAATCTTGTGAATCCTTCACTACACATGAAGTTGTCAAACTTCCTGTACCATTGTCGCGGAGCTTGTTTTAGGCCATACAAGCTCTTCTTCAATTTGCAGACTAGATTCTCTTTTCCTTTTACTGAGAATCCTTGTGGCTAGTGCATATAGATATCTTCCTCCAAATCACCATGAAGGAATGCAGTCTTTACATCTAACTGCTCAAGATGTAAATTCTCTGTAGCCACAATTGCCAACACTAGCCTGATTGTGGTCAACTTTATAACTGGGGAGAAAATATCGGTGTAGTCAACATCCTTTTTCTGTTGAAACCCCTTCACGACCATTCTAGCTTTGTAGCGCTTGCTACCATTGTGTTCTTCCTTAATTCTATACACCCATTTGTTTTGTAAAGCCTTCTTGCCTTTTGGAAGCTCAGTCAGCTCCCATGTTTGATTTGACCTTAGTGAGTCCATCTCATCTTGCATGGCTTTCTCCCACTTGATCGAATCTTCAATTTGCAAAGTTTCATCATAGCTTTCTGGTTCACCATTATCTGTCAATAGAATGTAGTGTAGAGATGGTGAGAACCGCTGCGGTGGCCTGATTATCCTTGAAGATCTTCAAACAGTGGTAGTTGGTGTACTTTGTGCGATCTATGGATCATCATTCTCTTGATCCTCGATTTGATCAGTGTTGACTCGAGTAACATCAAAGTCAACTACTTCAATCTTCTTTGGCTGCTCCTCAGGTTCAGCTTTTGACCTATCTTTGTACAGAACCTGTTCATTGAATATCACATTTCTACTTCTGATGATTTTGCGATTTTTATCATCCCAAAATCGATAGCCAAATTCTTCATCTCCATAGCCAATGAAGAAATACTTTTTAGATTTAGCTTCTAAATTATTACGATTAATAGAATCAATGTGAACATATGATACACAGCCAAAGACTTTTAAATGGGAAAGATTTACCTTCTTTCCACTCCAGACTTCTTCTAGTAGATCGAACTTCAGAGGAACTGACGGTCCCTGTTAATCAGATAGGCAGCAATATTAACTGCATCAGCCCAAAAGCAATCATGCAATCCTGAATTCAACCTCATGCTTCTGGCACGTTCGTTGAGAGTTCTGTTCATGCGTTCATCTACGCCATTCTGTTGCGGTGTCCCGGGAATAGTCTTCTGAAATCTAATCCCATTTGCAACACGGAATTCTTTGAACCCTCCGTCAATGTATTCTCTGCCATTGTCTGACCTCAGACATTTCAACTTCAAGCCGGTTTCATTTTCAACAGTGGCTCTCCACTTCTTGAAAGTGTCAAATGTATCGGATTTATTTTTCAAAAAATAAACCCATACTTTTCTGCTGGAGTCATCAATGAAGGTAATATAATATCTTGATCCTCCAAGAGAGGTGACTGGGGAAGGTCCCCACAAATATGTGTGCACTAACTCCAACTTTGTAACCTTTGGAGTTTTTCCGCTTTTCAGGAAACTAACCTTTTTCTGTTTCCCGAAAATGCATCCTTCACACATGTTGAAATCGGTTGATTCAAACTTTGTGGTAGCATACCCTTGGATAAGAGTACCTTCATTCCTTTCTCGCTCATGTGACCAAGTCTTTGATGCCACAAGTTTGCATTTGCATCAGCAATTGCAATAGTATCTTGTACGCTTGAAGTCATGTAGAGAGTACCTATTTTCATGCCTCGAGCTACTACCATAGCTCCTTTGGTCACTTTACTTGTACTGTCGGTAAATAATACCGAATGCCCATCAGCATCGAGTTGTCCTACAGAAATTAAGTTCCTCATGAGCTTAGGAACGTGTCGCACCTTCTGTAGCAATGATGCACTTCCATTGGGCAGCTGTATTCGAATGTCTCCCATACCTTCTATATCCAATGCTTCTCCGTCTGCTAAGTACACCTTCCCGAAATCACCAGTGACATAATTCTGCATGATTTCTCGGTGTGCTGTAGTGTGAAAAGAGGCTCCTGAATCCAACACCCAAGATTCTATTTGGCTGTCGACTGAAAGGAGCAGAACATCTTGGAGATTCTCTATTGTAGCATTTGCGGAGTCATGTACATTCTTCTTCATTGCTTCTTTACATTGGTTTTTGAAGTGGCCAGTCTTGCCACAATTCCAGCACTCTACAGGTTTTCGGGGACTTGATTTACTTCCGCCTCTTAGAGACTTCGACCTGTCCCGATTTGAGTTTCTGTTTGCAGCTCTACCTCTCATCTCGAGATTTAAGGCGGAACTGAAAGTTGATGGTTCGCCTGCATCTCTTCTACGAACTTCCTCGCTTAGTATATGGTCTCGAATATATTGATACTTCATTTTGGTTTTTCCATAAGAATTGCTAACAACTGTTCTCATGGCCTCCCAACTTTTTGGCAATTGAGCCAAAGCTATCAACGCACGTACTTCATCATCAAATTCAATTCCGACTGAGGCTAGTTGATTGATGATGGTGTTGAACTCGTTGAGGTGTTGAATGACTCGAGTTCCTTCTACCATTCTCAAATAGAACAGCTTGTACATCAAATGCACTTTATTGTTGGCTGATGGCTGCTCGTACATATTTGATAGAGCTCTCATCAGATCTGCTATGGTTTTCTCCTTCCCCACATTATGTGCAACTGATCTGGACAATGTGAGTCGAATGACTCCCAACACCTGTCTATCAAGAAGATTCCAATCTTCATCTTTCATATCAGCTGGCTTCGTTCCTGAGAGTGGAAGATGTAGTTTCTTCCCATAAAGATAATCTTCTATCTGCATTCTCCAGTAGGCAAAATCTGTGCCGTCAAATTTCTCAATACCAGCAATTTTAGCTTCCTCTCTTGCCATATCTTCAAAATTGACTATGAATTTGAAAAACAGAGATCACCGTTGTGTCCGGGACACTCAAATTAGCTGAGGAATCTTGTGGTGCCTTTGAAAATTTATTTCGATCAACTTTTGAAAAAACGAAATTTTTGAAAAAATATGTCCAATCCTCCAACCTCCCTCCGATACCAGTTGTTGGGGACCGATACACGTATAGAAATAATCTAGTTGAGAAGATAGACAATATTTATGTGGTTCGGCAATAGCCTACGTCCACCGGAGCTGCTGTTTTACTTCTTGAGAGAAAAAAAAACCTTACAAATGGACTCTCTATTTCCTCTCTATTCTCTCTCTCTTTTCTATACTTTTGCATACACAAATTTTCTTCTCTTCTGAGTATTTTTTCTCCTCATTACAACCCTTACATTTATAGTAAAAATGGGAAGACAAAAGTCTTCTTTGTTGACTATAATCACCCACCATTGTTGACCAATGGAGGGGGGTGGTTGATAGTTGGTGGTGCAAGTCTTCTTTGTTGACTATAATCAGCCACCATTGTTGAATTTGTCTTCAATCATAATATTGCTTCCCTGAACGTATGCATTGCTTCCCCATTTAGGTCTGTTAAAAAAATTTTAATAGAAACAATATGCTCATCATACTGCCACATCTCTATTTTACATGTAGCTACATTCACCAGTAGACTATAGTTCACCTATACTCGAATATTCGTAAAAGAGTTATCTTTACAAATTTGAAGGCCCTTGAGCAAGGCTAATATTTCCGCATTCAAAACTGAAGAAGCTCTTTCCCTCATTGTAATTGCTTTTAATGCACCCCTTGCTCATTTTTTATCATGCCTCCCCCTCCTGCCATACCCATATCCTTGTTATGCTCCCATCTATGTTTAGAGCAATCATTCCCTGTGGAGGTTTATCCCAACATACCATCCTTAGCTCAGGTATTTTTTTTCTTTAATTTATTGTAGGCCCCATATCTTTCTTTTTCCATCTTTAATTCTAGTGTTTCTAAGTCTTAAAGGGATCCCTACTAAATCCATGAGAACTCTTTTTTAATTTTTTCAATTATATAATTAGAATTCATTTTAGTACCTTCAAATCTACTTTTGTTCCTGGCTTTCCATAAGCACCATACTATGATATGTGGGATGTAGTCTCATAGCCAGTTATATATTTTGTTCTTTGTGTGTCTTATCCTCCATCTCATTAATCTATCCTTGCGATCGTTTATCTTATTACTTATTTGTGAGTCTTTTCCTAGGTAGCCCCAGACTTCCACCTCTATCTTTTCTATTGAAAATAAGTGATTTGTGCTTTCTATGATGGTGAAACAGCATTCGCACCTAGAAACTAATTTAACCCCTTTCTTTTGAATATTTGAATCAATCGGAATGGCATTCGATAGAAGCTTCCACATGAATATGTTAATTTTATGGGATCTCTTTCACCCAAGCACCTTTAAAGACGTCTTGGGGGGTTTTACTTTTCTTACTAATAATTTTACATTTTTAAGTGTAAACCTTCCCTGTAGGTTCAGAATCCATCTTTATTCATTATTCTTGAATGCTTTGTTTCCTATTCCATATCTAGCTTTCATGTATCTCGCCCATAGACTATCTTTCTTTATGAGCCTCCACCAATTCTTACATGCCATGGCTTTTGCCATATCATTTAGCTTGTTTAAACCTAGGCTCATAGACTATCAAATGCTTTAGATAGATCTAACTTCATAATCACATTATGGCCCCTAACTTTAGCACATAGTTCCTTCATTAATTATATGGTTAGATTGATATTCTTCATCATTAATCTAATTTTAACAAATCTTGCTTTTGCAGCCGATATAATGGAGGGAATTATCCTATTTAATCAGTTCTGGAGGACTTTTGCTAGAATTTTCTACTCCTAGTTACATAGACTTATAGGTCTATAATCCTCACTTTTTTTTGGGTTATCCTTCTTGGGAATCAAGACAATAAATGAGCTGGCCCATGCTTTTGTAATTTATGCTCCTACAAAGACCCAAGCAATGGCGGCTGACAAGTCTTCTTTTATTATATTCCAAGCATATTGATAAAATTCATTGTTCCATCCATCAGGTCCAGCCGCATTGTCTTTATTTCCAATAAAGACTACAACCTTTATCTGTTCTTCTCTAGGGCTCTCTTTCAAAGCTTTTTTTTTTCATCTGCTGTTACTCTTTTTCCTATGAGTTGAATTAAAGTGGCATTCCTTTGGTGACTATAGTCAAATGATGACTTTTAAAGTAGTCTTCTAGCACTTTTTTAATCTCCCCCTCCTCTTCTACCCATTTACCAATATCATTTTTAATGCCTTTTATTTTTTGTTTTTGGGCATTTAATTTTGCAACTATATTAAAAAACTTAGTATTTCTATTCCCTTCTTTTAGCCACTTTATTTTGGCCATTTGTTTCCAAAATACTTCTTCCATATGTAAGATAAATTTTAATTCTGTATTTGCTTTATTAAAATTTATTCTAGAGGATTAATCCTGGGAATTCTCGCATTCTATTTCTAATAAGCTGCCTATTAGTTCAGCATCTTGAATATTCATATTTATATTCCCGAATCTCTCTTTATTCTATTGCTGAGTTCTAGTTTTAATCTAAGTAATTTTATAGCTAGAACCTGTATGGGATTCCCGGTTGTTGGAATTTTCCATGAGTCCCTTACTATTTTCTCAAAATCTTTATGCATTCCCCACATATTCTGATATTAAAAGGTTTTGTTGTTTCTCTCTCTTGTTTTAAATTTTAGGAGAAGAGGGCTATAATCTGAGCATGTTCTGGTTAAGTGCTTCACACTCACCCCTCCACAGTAATCTACCCATTTGGTGGTATACATGATGCGATCCAATCTAGACCAAATTGCTCCTCCATTTTTCTAGTTATTACACCATGTGAAATTAGTGCCCATATAATCAGCCTCCATAAGATTTATCTTTTCTATAGCCTCATTAAATTGAGCTATGGCTAACGGGTCAAGAGGCATTCCTCCTATTTTCTTTGTAACATTCCAAACCACATTAAAATCCCCTCTTATGATCCATGAAGCTTTTCTTGCGGCTATCTTTTTCATCTCACCCCACAATTCTTTCCTTTTTTTTTGAATTGCTGGCTTATACCACCGAAATAATTGGTTTTGAATTTTTTCTTAGTTTAAAGTTAATTATCTGGTCTGCCTCTGAGATCATTTCAATATCAACTTTATTTTTTTCATAACAACCATATCTTGCCGTTATTAATAGAAAATTCTTTGTATAGACTATTTTATTTTTATACTCCTCTAGTGAATCCTTACTAACCATGGGTTAAGCTATTATTACTATTCTAATGTTGTGAATCTTAATTAATTTTTTTATAATATTTATCGATGGAGGGTTTCCTACTCCTCTTATGTTCCAATATAAGCTATCATACATTATTAAGTCTTGCTTGAGCTCTAGTTATAGATCTTGTTTCATAGTACATGTTTAAATATTTTTTCCTATTTCTTTAACTTTTATTTGCACTAGGTTGTGGCTGTTTAGAGATATTTCTATATTAAGTTTGTTTATTTGTAAGCTCATCAATTTTATTTTTTCCAATGCATTGTCCCTATTGTTCGGGATCCACTCCAGCTCATTTTGTTTGAGCAGCTTTGAGTCATCTTGTGCCAATACAGAATCTAAAATCTGCATTTCCATATGGATGCCCATGATAGGCCAGCATTTGGCCTCCGTTTCTCTTTCCAATAAGCGGTCATCCTATTCCCCATTAAAATTTGCAATTTCTTTTTATAATCCCCCTTCACTCTCTTCTCCATCCATCCCCTTCACACTTTCTTTTCCCCCAATTCCTCATCCCTCACCTCTTCCCATCTCTTTATTCCCCCTCATCTAGCCCACCTCAGCCCTCTTTCCTTATGTTGCTCCCTCTCCCCATTCATCTTTTTCATCCAAACCTTCTTTCTCTCCCTCTTTTCTTTTTTACCTAAAACCCTTCCCCTCACATTTGCAATACATTCCATTTTCATATGCCCCAATTTTATACCATTTAAGCAGTATTTGGGTATGTTTTCTAGAACTATATCTTGCCAAAAGCCACATGAGTGACCACTACCCACCCACACCCTTTGAGGAATAGGAAACAAAAGCATCAAATTCAATATAGACCCTTGCCACGCTTGGCTTAATCATACAGGCCGTAGCTTCATCCAGTAGCCAAGGCTTACCCAAACACCATGCAATAAAATATAAAGAATGCTTATAAAATAGGTGAAATGGGAGTTGAGAAAGAGAAAACTAAACTAGGGCTTGCGTGGATTCCTACTTTGGTGTGAATTTAGGCATCCATTTGAATAATCTCATAGGAAATCCTGAGATATTCCACTACCCGTGTAGCCATAAACGGAAGAAGTCTTCTCCCTCCTTAATTTGTAACATTACATGTTTTGCATTATACCACAAGAGTCTAACCAAGTCCTGAAGCTTCAAAGCTTTGTTAAATGCATAATTGTCCTTGAACTCTGGGTTTCCATGTGAAAACTTTCCGATTAGAGTAAGTTTATATAGAGGAGTAAGTTTCTCCATGTCTTTCTTCAGAAAGAAGACTACAGGCGCCTCATCCTTCACGTCAAATTCCAAACTTAATAGACCGGGTTCATTAATAACCGAAGCAAAGAATTTTTTGTTATATAGTTTAGAGAGTTTTTCCAAAGCTCAAGCTTGAAATCTTTAACAGTGGAGTTTCTCTCTCTACAAAAACAACATTCTATCTCTTCTCTTTTCTTCTCCTTATTCTCCTTGTCATCTTTTTCTTTTTATTTTTCTAATTATTCTTATTCTTAATATTTTATTTTTCTTATTTTTTTTATAATTCTTTTCTTTTATTCTTTTTATTTTTTTATACTTCTTATTCTTTTTATTATTTTTATTCTTATTATTCTATTTATTCTTCTTATACTTTTTATTCTTTTTATTCTACTTATTCTAATTATTCTTTATATTCTTTTATTCTTCTTATTATTCTTATTCTTATTATTCTTCTTGTTTTTATTATTCTTCTTATTTTTATTATTTTTCTTATTCTTCTTATTCTTCTTATTCTTCTTATTATTAATTTTTTACTTATTATTATTATTATTATTATTCATATTCTTCTAATTATTCTTATTTTTCTTATTATTTTATTCTACTTATTCTAATTATTCTTTTTATTCTTTTTATTCTTTTTATTATTCTTGTACTTTTTATTCTTTTTATTCTTTTTTTATTCTTCTAATTCTTCTTATTCTTCTTATTCTAGTTATTATTATTATTATTCTTCATATTCTTCTTATTCTCGTTATCCTTCTTATTCTTCTTATTCTTTATTATTCTTCTTATTCTTCTATTTCTTATTATTCTAATTATTCTAGTTATTCTTTTTATTTTTCTTATTCTTCTTAATCTACATATTCTTCCTTTTCTATTTATTTTTCTTATTATTTTTATTCTACTTATTATTCAAATTTTTCTTATTCTTCTTAATCTACTTATTCTTTTTAGTCTTGTATTCTTGTTATTCATGTTATATTTTTTATTCATTATTTTATTATTATTCTTTTTATATTTCTTATTTTTCTTATTATTCTTATTCTTTTAATTTTTCTTATTCTTCTTATTCTTCTTCTTATTCTTCTTATTCTTATTAGTCTACTTATTCTATGTATTCTTCTTATTCTTATTATTCTTCATTTTATAATTATTATTATTATTCTTCTTATTTTTATTCTTCTTATTATTCTAATTCTTCGTATTATTCTAATTATTTTTATTTTACTTGTTCTTGTTATTCTTTTTTTTCTTGTACTTCTTAGTCATTTTATTATTCTTATTTTTTTTATTCTTCTTATTCTTCTAAATCACTTATTATTCTTATTTTATTTATTATTCTTATTCTTCTTATTCTAATTATTATTCTTATTCTTCTTATTCTAATTATTATTCTTATTCTTCTTATTCTAATTATTATTCTTATTATTCTTATTTTTTTTATTATTCTTATTATTCTTATTATTCATATTATTCTTATTATTCTAATCATTCTTATTTTACTTATTCTTATTATTCTTTTTATTTTTGAGATTCTTCTTATACTTTTTATTCTTCTAATTATTATTATTATTAATTAAAAATTATTCTTCATATTCTTCTTTTTCTAATTATTCATCTTTTTTTTATTTTTCATATTCTTCTATTTCTTCTTATTTTTTTTATTATTCTTATTCTTCTCATTTTTCTTATTCTTATTTTTCTTCTTTTTTTTCTTATTTTTCTTATTCTTCTAATTCTCCTTATTCATCTTATTATTCTTATTCTTATTATTCTTTTTAGTTCTTTTATTCTTCTTATTCATCTAATTCTTATTATTCTTCTTAATCTTGATATTATTATTATTATTGTTATTATTATTATTTTTATTAATATTTTAATTCTTCTTCTTATTCTTATTTTCTAATACTTAGTATTCTTTTTATTCTTGTTATTTTTCTTAATCTTTTTATTATTCTTAAACTTCTTATTCTTCTTATTTATATTATTCTTCTTATTATTTTTATTTTTCTTTTCTCCATATTCTTCTTTTTCTTCATCTTCTTCTTTTCCTCTTATTCTTCTTCTTATTCTTCTTTTCTTCTTATTCTTTTTATTTTTATTATTTTTCTAATCTTTCTTATTTTTCTTATTTTTCTTATTTTTCTTATTTTTCTTATTTTTCATATTTTTCATATTTATCTTATTTATCCTATTTATCTTTTTTTTTTATTTTTTTTATTTGCCTTATTCTTCTATTTCTTCTTATTCTTCTTATACTTTTATTCTTTTTTTTTTCTGCAAAGTTTGTTTTATTAATAAACCCTCTCTTTTGGCAGAGAAATATAATTTTTACAATCTAGAACTATCATTTTTCCCTTTACACCCTTGAAAAATTAAAAGCAGTACAAACTCATAACTCTATTAAACTTATCTCTAAATTCCTCACTCCACTTGCTTCTGAGCCTTATGCATTTTTACAACATGTTTATCATTTGTTGTTCTGCTGCCATTATGATTTTTGTAGATTTATTTTACATGTGCAGGCACCTCCTCTTTTTTGCATAAAATTCTGGCAGCATCTTTGTTGATATTCCTCCATTTATGGTTATCTTCCTCACTCCACTTGCTTCTATTTTTGCATAAACTTTGGCAACCTCTCTGTTGTTTCCTACTTTTCATTTCCACCTTTGCCTTCTGTCCATTCTTAACCCTGCAAAACAGACATAGTGCTGATCTGCCCGCAGCATACTTTTTGTTTTCATGCCTCTGCACTTAAAACAGCATAGTGAAGTAAACATGCTTCTATTACAACCCATAACCCCTTTTACACCCTTATGTTGTTGCACCCTTAAACATAAAGTAAAGGATGTAATAGCTGCTCCTATCTATGATGCTTTATCCTTCTTCATGCATAATCCGCTTTAACAACTATAACATTTATTCTTTCCCCTGCATCACAAGCTAAGATAGAGAATAGAAAATTATATTTGCAATTAACCTTCTTCGCCATCCCTGCACATTAGCACATATGAAGCACAAACCATTCTTGTAATTCCTGCACAGTTGTATGCACCATTTTTAATTAATTGCTTCATGTATGTACTTTTTTATACATTTTTGCTGCCCCTTTGCCTCATATATACATTAACTCTAGTTTGGAGTTTCTGAACTTTAAAAAATAAGGTTTACTCCTACTAATATGACAGGCCAATTTCCATATTAAATCTCTATAACCCATCATCTTAGCTTATACATGTGAACCTAAAAACCGAGTAGAGCCAGTATATATCCCCATAGGACCAGAGAGATTAAAATTCATTACTACTTTTGAATTTGAATATTTGAAATTCTACTTTATCTAATGTAATTAGGCCTTCATATTTTTGGGTATATTGGCTTCCTCTAATTCTTGTATTCCTTTCTTCAGACATTCTCTGGCTAATTTATCTACTATTACATTGGCTTCCCTATATATATGTTTAATTTTCCCTTTCAAGTTAGATAAGATAATTCTAATTGACCTTATTTGTTATTCATATTCCAACATATTTATGTTGCTCATAACCAGGTTCACAAAAATAATCTAGTCCACCTGTGCTCTTATATTAATATAAGAGTTTTCCTTGCATATTTTAAGGCTTTTATGTAAGGCCAAAATTTCTGCATGCAAAGATGAGTTTGCTTTTTCTTTCATAGTATAAGCCTTTATAACAATGCCTTGCTCATTTCTAATTACCCTCCTTTCCCTGCCTCAGCCATATTTCTATTAAAGCTGCCATCCGTGTTAAAAGCCCGGCTTCCCCTTAGAGGTTTTTCCCAACTCACCACTTTAACATTAGGAATTTTCTTCTTAATTGCGTGTAAACCCCAAAATCTTCTCTTCTAGTTTTCTATTTCCGTATTCTTAAGTTTTAATGGGAATCCTGTTGAGATCCATGAGCAATCTTTTTTTATTTCATTTAATATATGTTTACCAATCATTTTAATATTTTCGAACCTACTTTTGTTTCTTGCTTTCCACAGATTCAATACTGTGATATGCGGAATGTAATCCCTTAACCAATTACATACTTTATTCTTTGAATGACTTTTCTTCAATCTCATTAGTCTTTTATTTATACTTCTAATATGTTACTTACCTGTGCATCTATTTCCAAAGAATTCCATACTTCCACCACTATTTTTCCTGTTGAAATTAAGTGGTTTGCAAATTCTATGTTAGTAAAACAACACTCACATCTGGAAGCTAATTTTATCCCCTTCAACTGAGTATTCGAATCCATGGGAATCGCATTCGATAAAAGCTTCCACATGAATACATTCATTTTTTGTGGAATTTCTTTCAGTCAGACTCCCTTAAAGGCATCTTGATTGGTTTTTTCTTTTTTTACTAAAATCTTTGCACTTTTTAGTGTGAATTTCCCCTGTGGATTTAGGGTCCATCTCTATACATTATTAATTAAGCCTGCATTACTCTCGAATAATTCTTTTTGTTTGATCATCAAAGCCAATTTCTAGATGCTTTCCTAAGATTCCTACATATATTGTTTCCTGAACAATATCTAGCTTTCATATAAGTCGCCCACAGACTATCTTTCTGTTTGAGCCTCCACCAGTTCTTACATGCCCATGCCTTGGCCATATCATTTAATTTGGTTAATCCTAAACCTGCTTCCTCCTTAGAGCAACATAAATCCTCTCATTTTTTTCAATGTAGCTTATTTTTTCCTAGTTTCTTACCCCATAAGTAGTTGGCCATTTCATTCTCTAAGATGTTCAAGATGGTCTTTGGTGGTTATAAGGACATTAAGATGTGAACTATAGTTCCTTGAAGAACATGTTTAATTAATGTGATTCATCCCGCCATACTTAACATATTCTCCTTCCATCCCACTATTTTACCTCTTAATTTGCTCAATAAAAAAGTAAAATATTCCTCTTTCATTCTACCCTCGAATATAAGACAACCCAGGTACATTAGCGCCCCTTTGTTCTACTCGAAGCATGTGATTCTTTTAACTCTTTGGATAGTCCTTTCATGTGCTTTTCTTGAAACCACAAATTGACATTTATGTTTATTAAGTTGTTGTCCCATTTCTTCTTCTAGAGTGTCAAGTAGTTTCATCATATTCTTTAATAATTTGCTCCTAGCATTTGTAAAAATGATTATATCATCCGCATAAGCTAGGTAGCTTATATTCAGAGTATGTCTAGATTGTTTGAAACTGGAGATATTTCCCTCCTACATGTTCTTTTTCAAGCTAGCTATTAGTAATTCAATGTATATATTAAATATTAGTGGAAATAATGGATCCCCCTGCCTAAGCACCCTAACGGGCTTAAATTTCCCACCTAGCTTTCCATTACTTAAAATTTTAACCCATGCGCTGGAGATACATCTATACATTAGATCTATCGAGAATTCTAAAAATCTCATTTTCCTAATCGTGTAACATAAAACATCTCATACTACTAGTCAAATGCTTTAGACAAATCTAACTTCATAATCACATGTAAAACTTGGGCCCAGGTACTCAGCTTCCATAAGGTTCATATTATTAATTACCTCCTTGAATTGGGCTATAGCTGAGGGTCAGGCGACTTACCCAGTTTCTTTTCCTTAGTATTTCTAATAACATTAAAGCCTCTTCCTATGATCCATGGAATGTGTTTATCTGTAATCTTTCTCATTTCCTCCCATAAATCTTTCCTTTTTTCTTTCGAGTTACTAGCATACACCACTAATATTATTGGGCCAGTGTTACCTTTTGGTTTAAAATTAATGATTTGTTCAGATTCTGCAATTATTTCTATATGAATATTTTTTTTCCTTAGTAACCATATCTTACCATTATTATTAGAGAATACATTTTCTAGAACTAACTTCTTTTTATATAAATTTAAGGATTCCTTGTTAACCATGGGTTCAGCTATTGTTACTATTTGAATATTATGAATTTTAATTAATTTTTTAATCCTATTTATCGACAGTGAATTTCCTACACCTCTTATGTTCCAGTATAGTCTCTTATACATTAGTGAATCTAGCTGGTGCTCTAGTTGTGCATCTTGACTCATAATAAAAATTTAAATATTTTTTTTATTTCTTGAGCCTTTGTGTGCGGTTATTATAGCCTGATTATTCTTACTTGCTAATTTTAATTTACTTACTTGAAAGCTCATTAACTTTAATTCCTCTATTGCACTATCTCTATTCTTCGGTAAACTTTCCCATGCTTTTTAAGACATCCTTCATGAGTCATCTTGGGTCAAAATCAATTACAGATATTGCATTTCTTTTGTTTTTCCATGATGGGCTAGCTTTTAGCCTCGGTTCCTTCCTCCAAAAAGAGGTCATCTTCCTCTCCATTAAAATTTATTATTTCATTTTCGAAATCAAATTTTGTTTCTGCTATTTTTTTAACATTCATTTTCTCGAAACCCTCTTTCCCTGTCCTCTCCATCTTCTTAGCCCCCCCTCTTAACCACTTCTTTATTCTTTTCCTCTTTTCGACATCTTCCTCCATTCCCCCACAATCTTCTTTCTTACTGCCCACCTCTTCCGAAGCCTCCCTCTCTCCCAATGTTTCCTCCCCTCTCTCTCATTCACTACTGTATTTCTCCCACCAACTTTCTCCCTCCCAAAACTCCCTCCCCTCCCCCCATTTCTTTCTTCCAGCCCTCTCTATTGTTTTCCTCCCCCCATATCTTTCTCTCATCTATCCCCCTACTTCCTGGGCCTTTCAGCACCTCCTTAGCCCTCATCTCTTCTATCTTAGTTTCCCTATCCTCTCTTTATTTCCCATTTCACCCCTCTCCCTCAAGTATGTTCTATCTATTCCTCCTACCCTCCCCCCCTAACATTACCATTAGAAGCTGCATGACCCAGTTTCATATAGTTTAAGCAATAATGGGGGAGATTTTCAGTAATTATCTCCTACCAATGTCTACCTGAGTGTCCATTGCTCACCCACACCTTTTTCAGAATAGAGGCAGAAATATCCACCTCCACACACACCTTTGCCACACTCGGCCTTGTAATGTAGGCCGTAGCTTCATTTATCATCTAGGGCTTACCAACACAACTAGCAACATGGAATAAGGAGGACTTATAGAATAAATGAAATGGTAAAAGAGGAAGAGAAAACCAAACCAGTGCATGTGCTGACTCTTCCTTAGGGTTGAATTCGAGTGTACATTTGAACATCCTCATTGATTATCCCGCAATATTCTACTACCCGCGCAACTCTAAACATAGGAAGTCCTCTTCCTCCTTAACTTCTATCATAATGTATTTCGTATCATACCATGCCATCCTTACCAACTCCCGAAGCATCAAAGCTTCAAAAAATGTATAAATATTTTTAAAATCTGAGCTCCCATGGGAGAATTTTCCAAGAATTTTGAGATAAAATGGGGCAGTGAGCTTCTCCATGTCCACTTTCGAGAAGCAAACTACTAGTTCCTCTTCCTTGAAACAAAACTCGAGATTCAGAATATTAATTTTATTATTAACCGAAGAAAAACTTTTATTATTAAATATCATAGCAAAATTTCATAAGTTATGCTTGAGAGATTTAACAATGGAGTTTCTCTCTCCACAAAACCCACTTTTTCTATTTAGAATTGAGAGAGAAGCCAAATTTCTTTTCTCCTTATACTTTTATTCTTGATATTTTTATTATTCTTATTATTCTTCTCATTTTTTTATTTTTTTTTATTTTTCTTATTCTTCTTATTATTCTTCTTATTTTTCTATTTCTTTTTATTATTCTTATACTTCAAATTTTTCTTTATATATTTTTATTATTATTATTATTATTCTTGTTATTCTTGGTATTCTTGTTATTTTTCTCATTCTACTTTTTCTTCTTATTCTTCTAATTTTTGTTTTTATTCTTATTCTTCTTATTCTTTTTATTCTCAATATATATATTATTATTATTATTATTATTCTACTTAGTTTATAATTATTCTTATTTATATCTTTTAATTATTTTTTTATTATACTTATTCTTCATATTCTTTTTATTATATTTATTCTTTTTATTATTCTTTTTTTTCTAATATTATTATTATTATTATTATTATTATTATATTTATTATTCTTCTTATACATTTATATTTTTTATATTTTTTATTCTTCTTTTTCTTCTTATTCTTCTTAATATAATTTTTCTTTTTATTCTTCTTATTCAATATTTATTGTTATTCTTCTTATTTTTCATATTCTACATATTATTGTTATTGTTGTATTTCCTTCTTATTCTTATTATTATTATTATTCATATTTTTCTTTTTTATCATTATCTTCTTATTATTATTATCCAAATTATTCTTCTTATTCTTAATTTTTTTCTTATTCATTTTTATTATTATTCATATTCTTTTAATTCTTCTTATTCTACTTATCCTACTTATCTTACTTATTATTCTTATTATACTTATTTTTCTTATTAATCTTAATCTTTTATTCTTATTCTAGTTATTATTCATATTTTTCTTAATCTTCTTAAACTTTTTATTCTTCTTATACTTATTATTCTTGTTATTCTTCTTATTCTTCTTATTTTTTATTCTTCTTATTCTACTTATTCTTCTAATTCATTTATTCTAATTATTCTTCGTATTCATATTATTTTTCTTATTTTTCTTAATCAACTATTCTTCTATGTCTTTGTATTCTTATTGTTCTTATTATTCTAATTAATATTCATATTCTTCCTATTTTTATTAATTTAATTATTGTTTTATTTTAATTATTCTTGTTATTCTTCTTATTCTATGTATTCTTTTTATTCTTCTCATTCTTCTTTTTCTTCTTATTATTCATATTCTTCTTATTCTTTTATTCTTCTTATTCTTTTAAATCTTCTTATTTTCCTTATTCTTCTTTTTCTTCTTATACTTTTTATTTTTTTATCCTTCTTATTCTTCTTATTCTTTATATCCTTCTTAATCTTTGTTTTTTATTATTCTTCTTATTCTTTTTATTATTCTTCTTCGACTTATTCTTATTATTCTTCATTTTTTTATAATTCATTTCTTCTTTTTATTCTCTTATTAATCTTATTCTACTTATTCTTATTATTATACGTATTCTATTTATTCTACATATTCTTATTATTCTTCATAGTCTTATTTTTTTTATTCTTTCAATTCTTAATAATCTACTTATTCTTCTTATTCTTTTTATTATTCTTGTACTTAATATTTTTTTTATTCTACTTATTCTTTTTGTAATCTTTTTATTCTTCTTATCTTCTTATTTTATTTATTCATCTTGTTCTTTTTATTTTTTTAATTTTTCTTATTCTTCTTATTATTTTTATTCTTTTTATTCTTATACTTTTTTATACTTTTTATCATTATTATTCATTTTTATATTTTTAATCCTTCTTATTTTGTTATTCTCATTATTCTTCATATTCTAATTATTCTTCTTATTCTTCTTATTCTAGTTATTCTTCTTACTCTTCATATTCTTCTTATTCTTCTTATTCTTTGTATTCTTCTTATTCTTATTATTCTTATTATTCTTATTCTTCAAATTATTCTTATTTTTCTCATTCCTCTTATTCATTTTATTCTTTTTATTTTCTTTAATATTCTTTTTTTTCTTATTCATCTTATTCTTTTTATTTTTCTTATTTTTCTTATTATTCTAATTCTTTTAATTTGTTTTATTCTTCTAATTATTTTTATAATTTTTATTGTTCTAATTCTTTTTATACTTTTTATCCTTCTTTATTTCTTATTATTTTTATTTGTATTATTCTAATTATTATTCTTATTTTTTTTATTATTCTTATGCTTATTATTATTATTATTTTTCTTACTCTTCTATTTGTTGTTAATCTTTCTATTCTTATTAATCTTTCTAATTTCTATTATTCATCTTATTATTCTTATACTTTTTATCCTTCTAATTCGTCTTATTCTTCTTATTCTTCTCACTCTTCTTGTTTTTTTTCTTTTTCTTTTTTTTCTTTTTAATTTTCTAATTATTCATATTTTTTTCTTCTTATTATTCAAAAGCTTCTTATTCTTCTTATTCTTCATATTCTTCTTATTCTTCTTATTCTTCTTATTCTTCTAATTCATTTTATTTTTCTTATTAGTTTTTTTATTCTTATTACTCTTTTTATTTTATTTTTTTGTTATTTTTCTTATTATTTTTATTCATATTAGTTTTCTTATTCTTCTTATTTTTTATTTTATTTTTATTTTTATTTTTCTTATTATTGTTCTTATTATCGTTCTTATTATTATTTTTTTTATTATTCTTATTATTTTTATTATTCTTATTATTTTTTTATTCTTATTTTCTTATTATTCTTTATCTTTTTATTATTCTTATTTTTGTTAATTTTCATTTTCTTCTTATTTTTATTATTCTTTTAATACTTCTTATTTTTATATTTCTTCTTATTCTTTTTTTCTTTTTATTCTTTTTATTCTTTTTACTCTTCATATTCTTCATATTATTCTTATTATTCTTATTCTTCTTATTTGTCTCATTCTTCTTATTCTTCTTATTCTTCTCTTTTTTCTCATTCTTCTTATTCTTCTTATTATCTTATTCTTTTTATTCTTCTTATCTTTTTTTTTTCTTATTCTTCCTGTTTTTTTTATTCTTCTTATTCTATTTATTTTTTTTATTCTTATTAATCTTCTAATTCTTCCGATTCTTCTACTTCTTCCGATTCTTCTTATTCTTCTTATACTTCTTATTCATTTTATTCATCTTATTGTTTTATTCTTTTTATTCTTCGTACTCTTCTTATTCTTCTCTTAATTTTTATTCTTCTTCTTTTTCTTATTTTTATTATTCTTATTTTTGTTCATTTTATTCTTTTTATTCTTGTAATCCTTGTTATTCTTCTTATTCTTATTATTCTTATAATTCTTCTAATTTTTTTGTTATTCTTTTTATTCGTCGTAGTCTTCTTAATCTTTTATTCTTTTTATGCTCTTATTATTTATGTTCTTCTTATTATTTTTAAAATTTCAAATCTTTTTTTCTTCCAATTCTTTAAATTTTTCCTATTATTACCTATTCTTCATTTCATTTTTATTCTCCTTATTCTTTTTATTCTTTATATTCTTTTGATTATTATTATTATTCTTATTCTTCAGACTCTCATTATTCTTCATATTCTTCTTATTATTTTTATTCTTCTAATTATTGATATTCTTTTTAATCTTCGAATTATTTTTATTATTCATATTATTCATATTCTTATTTTTGTTCTTATTTATCTTATACTTATTATTCAACTTATCCATCTTATTCTTCTTATTCTTCTTATTCTTTTTATTCTCCTTATTTTTCATTTTCTTCTTATTCATTTTATTATTCAAATTTTTTTTTTCTTGTTATTCTACTTATTCTTTTTATACATCTTATTTTTTTTATTCTTCTTATTCTTCTTAATTTTATAATTCTTCTCATTCTTCTTATTCTTCTAATACCTCTTAATACTTTTATACATTTTTTTCTTTTTATTCTTCTTATTCTTCTTATTCTTCTTACTTTTCTTATTCTACTTATTCTTCTTTTTTATTTTATTCTTCTTATTCTTTTAATTCTTCTTATTCTTTTAATTCTTCTTATTCTTTTTATTCTTTTTTATTCTTCTTATTCAAGTTATTATTCTTATTATTCTTAATCTTCTTAATCTTATTATTCTTCTTATTCTTCTTATCCTTCTTATTCTTCTTATCCTTCTTATTCTTATTATTAATATTATTATTCTTCTTCTTTTACTATTTTTTCTTATTATTCTTCTTACACTTATTATTATTATTATTATTATTATTATTATTCTTCTTCTTCTTTTTCTTCTTCTTCTTATTCTTTTTATTCTTGTTTTTATTGTTATTCTTATTATTCTTTTTATTCTTTTAATTCTTCTTATTATTATTTTTCTTTTTATTCTTCGAATTCTTTTTATTTTTCTTATTCTTTTTATTCTATTTATTATTTATTTTTTTTATTCTTCTTAATCTTCATATTCTTCATATTCTTCTTATTATTCTCATTATTCTTTAACTTATTAGTCTTATTATTCTTCTATTTCTTGTTATTTTTTTATTCTTCTTATTCTTTTAATTTTAAAAATTCTTTTTTTATATTTTTTATTGTTAATATTTTTCATATTCTTTTTATTCTTATTATTCTTTTAATCCTACTTTTACTTATTATTCTTCATATTTTTTTTATTCTTCTTATTATTCTTATTTTTCTTATTCTTTTTATTCTTCTTATTCTTCTTATTCGTCTTGTTCTTCTTATTCTATTTATTCTTCTAATTCTTCTTATTTTTTTATTCTTCTTATTATTGTTAGTCTTCTTATTCTTATTATTTTTCTTATTCTTTATATTCTTTTTTTTTCTTCTTATTTTTTTATTCTTCTAATTCATGTTATTTTTCCTATTCTTCTAATTTTTCCTTTTAATCTATTTTTGCGTTCATTTTTATTCTTCTTATTTTTTATATTCTTGTAAATTTTTCAATTATTGCTATTCTTCATATTTTTCATATTCTTCTTATTCTTATTATTCTTATTATTCTTATTATTCTTCATATTCTTCTTATTTTTCGTATTCTTCTTATTCTTCTTATTCTTTTTTTTCTTCATATTCTTCGTATTCTTCGTATTCTTCTTATTCTTCTTATTCTTCTTATTCTTCTTATTCTTTTTATTCTTCTTATTTTTCTTATTGTTCTTATTATTCTTATTATTCTTATTCTTCTTATTATTCTTATTCTACTTATTCTTCTTATTCTTTTTATTTTTTTTATTCTTCTTATTCATCTTATTATCAATTTATTCTCCTTATTCTCCTTATTTTTCATATTCATCTTATTCATCTTATTCTTCTTATTCTTCTTATTCTTCTTGTTTTTCTTATTGTTCTTATTATTCTTATTCTACTTATTCTTCTTATTCTTTTTATTCTTCTTATTCATCTTATTCTTCTTATTCTTCTTATTCTCCTTATTCTCTTTATTTTTCATATTCATCTTATTCTTCTTTTCTTCTAATTCTTCCTATTCTTCCTTTTTTTTATTCTTCTCATTCTTCTTATTTTTCTTATTCTTCTTATTTTTTTTTATTTTTTTTATTCTTCTTTTTTTTCATATTTTTCCTATTCTTTCGATTATTCTTATTCTTTTTATTTTTCTTATTTTTCTTATTCTTTTTATTCATCTTTTTCTCCTTATTTTTCTTATTTTATTATTCTTATTTTTCTTATTTTTCTTAATCTTTTTATTCTTCTTATTCTTCTTATTCTTTTTATTCTTCTTTTTTTGAAGGTTTCTTTTTTTAATATCGGCCTCTCTTTCGGCCGAGATATAGTATTTATACATTCTAACACCTTACTTCCCTTTCCCCTTTTACTACACCTTATATTTAATAAACTCCCAAAAATAAAACATAGCCTTATATAGCTTCTAATGAGAATGACTCTCTTTTACAAGCCTATATAGTCTCCATCTGTAACTGTTTAGGCTCTTTATATTTGCATGCAACAATTTCTGCATCTTATCTTGCTCCCTGCCACTGATTTGCCTGTCACTCCTTTTCAGCCCTCTATATCTTCCTCCCATGCTCACTGCCACTTCATATCACCAAGCTGCTATAATTGACCTCTCTGCATTCCTTCTCTAAAATTCTTTTCTCTTCTTCCTCATGCTAAATCTTCTTAGCTGATCCTCACATAAAACTATGCCCCACACATGCAATTTACATTCACCACATCCTCTAGCCATGTACCCATTTTCTCTACTATCCCCCCCATTAGACTTAATCACAGAGCATGATCTCTCTTTTTTGCTATGTGTGGAGCTCTCTTCTATCTTGAACTCCTTCTGCTTATGTTGGCTACAATAAAGAATTTTGAAAAAGAAGCTCATGAAGCCACATGCATCAGAAATCCCTTCTGCCTTATGTTGCTATAGAAAAGCATTCAGACTTTGCTCATGTCCTTCTTGTCAACCCTCTGTCATTCCTTTATGTTATTTACTAATACCTTCACAGTATCCCCTCCTCATGCTAAGACTATTGAGTTCTTATAGTTGCTCTTACAAAAACAAGCAAACCCCACACTTACAATATGACATCACCACATTCACAAGCCCTTCTACCCATTATTTATTCTGTCTCACCCCATTATACATCATTACAGATCATGCAGAACTAAAAGGATTTCTGCTTAGCCACCTTCTCTGTATTCTACCCTCTCCCTGAAGTCACAAGTAAAAGCCATAGGTTCTGCTCTTCTTCTTAGAACTCATATAGTAATTCTCCCTCCCGTTCCACCCTATTTCAAGGTGCTACAGGCAATGAAATAGAAGCTCTTGATGTAACATTAAGTAGACAACTACCTTCACTACATCTCCTCCTCATGCCAGGACTACTGCATTCTTATACCTGCACATACAAGCCAACAGGAAAACCCAACGCATATAATATACCATCACCACATCAACATGCCCTTCTACCCTTTATCTCTTCTGTCCCACCCATTAGACATCATTATAGAGCATACAGAACTAAAAAAAATTTTCTAATCCACTTTCTTTAGTTGGAACACTTTTTTGGGCCTTTCCCTTCTACTCCACCTTCTCTACATTCAGCTCTCTCCCTAAAGTCACATGAAGAAACCATGAGAACTACTCTTCTTCACAACTTAGCTCTACCCTCTATTACATGAAAAAACCCATACAGTCAATCCACCTTCCCATTTTTTCTATCTATCCTTACTCTTACAACATTTACAGCAAAATATAAACCCCCAAACAAGCTATAGAAATCTAAGATTTAATTCTATCACTACTCTTTACTTTTCTGCCACTTATCCAAGCTGCTTTTTTAGAGCAACCCTACTCACTACGCATGCTTGGTGGTTTCTTCTATCTTTTATTTTGCCCTCCTTTCCAATATCTCTAGCTCATTCTTCTCCTCTTCCCCTGCATACAGAATCAAATACGAAACAAATATTTATTTACACTTGAACCTGGCCTCCCTTTCCCTTCTTACCATGGCCACCCATGTTG
Organism: Sapria himalayana; assembly: GCA_029783825.1. Taxonomy (NCBI): domain Eukaryota; kingdom Viridiplantae; phylum Streptophyta; class Magnoliopsida; order Malpighiales; family Rafflesiaceae; genus Sapria; species Sapria himalayana. Next base: position 312,607 of record JAREIK010001963.1, on the reverse strand, counting down.
TACTGCTCTACCCATAGCCTACCTTGGTTCTCTGCCTATTCATTCTTTATTTACCACATTGCATTTCAAGCCTTCGTAGTAAGCCACCCCTCAGGACCAGGGTGCCTTACCAAGACCTTCTTCTTGTATTTAAGTAAAATTGCAAAACAAGCATTTAAATAGCCTAACTCACGTAAATTCCCCTTTATCCTTCTTAGTTCTTAGTTTTTATTCTTTGAATTCTAATGTATGGGAATCCTATTTTATCTAGCCTTATTAGGCCTTTGAATCTATCTAGAATGCTTTCCCCATCAAATACTTGGACTCCTTTCTTAAGACCCTCTTCTGCTAGTTTGTATGTCAGGGTATTAGCTTTTCTAAAAATGTGAATGATTTTGCATTTCAGATCTACGAGCAACTTTCTGAATTTTCATATTTACACCTCCAACCGTCATATTTCTATTTTTTTGTGGCTAAGTCCACCAATAAGCTTGAGTCTACTTGGACTAAAATTTTTTGAAAGCTATGATCCTTATAGATTTGCAACCCTTTAAGCAGGGCCATAAGCTCTACATGTAGGGCTGAGAAGGCTATCCTCTTCATCTTAAAAGCTATCATAACCCTTCCTTCCTCATCCCTTATCTCACATCTTTTACATGTCACTCTCATTTCTCTTTTGAAGCTTCCATTCGTATTGAGGGCTAACATTCTCCGTGGGGGCTTATTCCATACAAGTGTTTTGATACCTAGCAATTTCACTTTAATTTTGAGAGCCTCCATACCTTTTTTATATTAGCATCCATACCAATATTACTTACTGTTATCGGATTGCAAGCTAAAATATTTGAATTTTCTCATCTAATCTCTTCTATTGTGCATTTGGTGTTCATTGGGATTCCTTCAAATCTGCTTCTATTTCTATCTTTCTATATACACCAGATCACCATATGAGGGATATAAGTTCTAAACCATTTAAACAATTTGTTCTTAGTATACTCCTACCTCCAGCTTTTTAATCTAGACTTGAAAAGAACTTCCATTTTTTTATGCTAGCATCTATTTCTAGAATATTCTATACTTTTATGGCAAATCTTTCCCTACAAAAATAAGTGGTAGATACTTTTTATTGCTGAGAAGCAGCATTTGCATCTTGATACTAATACAACTCCTTTTTTCTAAATATTATCATCCACTGGGATTTCATTTTAAAGAAGGTTACACATAAAGACATTTATCATTTGTTGTATCTCTTTTTCACATGCCCATTTAAATAAATCTTGCGGTGGCCTTTTATTTCTCGCTAACATTTTTGCACTTTTTAAAGTGAATTTTTCTTGTGCATTTAAAGTCTATTTCTACCCACTATTAACCAATATTGATACTTTTCCACTATGTCTTGTTGCTTACACATTAACTTCCAACTTTTTGATACCCTTTTTGGGTCCTTAAAAGGTTTGTTTCTTAGGCCATATCTGACTTTTATGTATTCAGCTCAAAGACTTATGTTTTCTTTTAGGCTCAACCAGTTTTTATAAGCCCATTCTTTAGCCATATCATTTAGACTGATAAACCTAATCCTGACTCCTCTTTTGGAAGCATAACTTTTCTCATCTTTTCTAATGTAGCTTAGGTTTACTTTCTTTTTTCTTCCATGAAAAAATTGACATTCATTTTCTAGATTCCTTTTGGTCTTTTTTGGTGGCTGCATTTAAATTAGGATATAGGTTAGCGTGCCTTGTAGAATATGTAAAATTAAAGTAATCCTTTTTAACATACTTAACAAGTCCTCCTTCCATCCAACAATTTTCATTCTCAACTTTTTCCGTAGAAAACCTGAATATTCCCCCCTTAATCTACCTTCATATACTGGGCATCCTAGGTACATTAGTGCTCCTTTATTTTGAGCAAATCCTGTGATCATTTTAATATTTTGTGCTATTTTTTAGGTGTCTTTCCTGCTATAATGAATTGACATTTGATTTTGTTCAGCATTTGACCTGATTCTAGTTCTAGTGTTTGTAAGAGCCTCATCATATTTCCAATACATTAGATACTAGCATTCGTGAATATTATCACATCATCTGCATACGCCAAGCATCCCACTCTAGGGGTATTTCTTGGATGTTTGAAAGTCGAAATGTTACCCTGTTTCATTTCCCCTTTTAAATTTACAATTAATAGTTCTAGATCGATGTTAAAAAGGGAGGGTGAGAAAGTGTCCCCCTACATTAACCCTCTTACTAGTTTGAACTCTCCACTTGCTTGCCCATTTATCAGGATTTTCACCAATGCACTAGAAATGCATCTATATATCAGATATATCCAGAATTCCAAAAAAAAAAGTCATTTTCTTCATAATGTAACATAGAATATCTCATTCCACTCTATCAGAAGCTTTAGACAAATCTAGCTTTATTATCACATTGTGTTCTCTAGTTTTAGTTTCGATTTCCTTCATCATTCCTGAGGCTAAATAAATATTTTCCAACATTAGCCTATTTTTAACGAATCCCACTTGTTTGGCCAATATGATAGAATGAAGAATCCTAATCAGTCTATTTTGTAGTAATTTTGTAAAAATTTTATAAATCATGTTACATAAGCTGATTGGCTTGAAGTCCTCACAATTTTGAGAATTCTTTTCCTTTGGAATCAACACGATGAAAGAGTTGTCTCATGCTTTTGTGATATCTATGCCTATAAATATCCATAAAATAGCTACCACCAGGTCCTCTTTTATGATGTTCCAAGAGCATTGGAAGAATCCAATATTCCACCCATCCGGGCCTACTCCACTTTCTTTGTTAGCACTAAACACTACCTACTTTACTTCATCTTCTTTTTGGAACTCTGCTAGCACACTATTATCCTCTTCCGTGACTTTGCTTTGTATAGCTTGTATTAAAGAGTTTTCCCTTTGTAACATTCACCCACATATATGCCTTTTAATAAATTTTTCGATCTCATTTTGTATTTCTTCCTCCTTTTCTATCCATTCTCCATTCGCAGGTTTTAACCCTTTTATTTTATATTTTTTAATTTTTATTTTTTCCATATCATTGGAAGAATTTAGTATTACTATCCTCATCATTTAACCATTATATTTTTGCTCATTGTTTACAAAAAAACTTCTTCCATGCAAAGCCTAAGTCTAAGCTCCACTTTCGCTTTGCTTACAACAACTCTAGTAGACTCATTTTGATCTTCCTCATACCAGTCCATTAACATTCTTCTCGGCCTCCTTGATCTTGATTATGATATTCCATGATCTGAACAAGTTCTATTTAGGTACTTAAGTCTTACTCCTTTGTACTTATCGATCCAATTTGTATTATGTAATATCATATATAATCTGAATCATATTGTTCATTTTCCCTTCCGAGTATTACATCATGTGTACATTGAACCCAGAAAATCTATCTCCATTAAATTTGCATTTTTAATAGCCTCATTGAACTATGCTATTGTTGCAGGATCATGAGGTTTACTCCCTCCCCCTTTACTAGAGTTTCTTATCACATTAAACTCTCCTCAGGTGGTCCAAGGCAAATTATTTGTGGCTAACTCATTCATCTCATGCCATAAAATTTTCTTATCTACCTTTGCATTCTTTACATATACCATTGAAAATATAATCTTTGACTATTTTCTTATTCTAAAACAAATTATTTGGTCGGCTTCTTTTAAAATTTTGATATCAATTATATTATCCCACATAATCTATAACTTTCCATTAGAATTAGTAAAGGCATTGTCCTGGCCCATTATCTTTCTATGTTTTTCTAATTGATCTATGTTAGCCATTGGCTCCACTAATACAATAATTTTAAATATATGTATACTAATGAGTTTCTTGAGTCTATTTATCGAAGGAGCATTGGCTACTCCTCTAATATTTCAATATAGTATTTTATCCATCTATGTGAATCTAGCTTGTGCTCTAGTAGGGGACTTAGGCTCGTATTTCATGTTCAGATATTTATTTCTATTTCTTGGTGGTTTGCTTGAGTTTGGTTGAACGTGTTCATTTTCGAGTGCATTCCCATAATTTTAATTACATCCATCGCTTTCTCCCCACCATAGAGCTCTTATTTATCCAACTTCTTCTTATATATTGCTACATCATCTTGTAGTTTTGTTTGATCTAGTATATTTATTCCATATATTCTACTAGCTTTTGAGCAACTTTTGGCCCCTAACCCCTCTTCCACGAGGAGATCATCCTTCGACTAATTATACTCTATCTTTTTTTTCAAATTCATTTTCTCTTCTTTTCTTTCTTCTCCTCTAAATGTCTCCTACTTTTTTCCTCCCATTTTTTTGCCCATGCAGCCACCCATTTTTTGCCCCTTTTATACTAGTTTTTTCAAAAATCTTGTCTATACTCAACTCTTCCCTTTCTTCCCGCCTTTTTTTCTACCCTTTCTAACTACCTATCTCTAGCATTCATGGTTTTCTCACCTTCAAATTCTGTCCCATGCCCTTCTAACTCCTCCCTTTCTACCCTTTCCAATCCCATGCCTTCCCTTCATTCCTCCCTCTCACTTATCTCATCTAAGCCCCTCTTTTTTTCCCTTTCCCTAACCATTAATTTTACCACACCCTTCCCTTCAGCAAGTTTCTCCCCTCTCATTTCCATCTCCCTCTCTTTCTCTCTCTCACTTTTCCTATCTCTCTTTCTCACTTTTCCTCTCTCTCTCATTTTCTCTGTCCATTTTTCCTACTCCCTCACCCTCCAAGTTATCACTTCCAAGGTTCCCCTAATTCTACCCCCTCTTGATCCAAGTTCTAACTTTCCATTTTCTCTCTATTAGCGATGATGAATCCTTTCCCTTATGTTTTCTCCTCCCTGCCATACATTGAGTTTTCTTGAGCGCCAATTTAAAGCTAAATGGGTAGTAACTAGGGGAAAATTATGAGATTATTGGCTGGCAAACCCCTTTAACTACATCACTACCCACCCACCCTTTCTGTGGAGGAGAGGATAACAAGTTAACCTCCACACATACTCAAGCCAAACTTGGCCTTGTCATACAGGCCATGGCTTCATCCATACACCAAGGTATACCCAAAAAGTGAGCTATTGAGAAGAAAGAATGTTTGTTGAATAGATGAAAGGGGAGTTGTGGGAATGAAAACAATACTAGGGCCTTTGAGGACTTTTTTAATAGAGTGAGGCTTGGCACCCACTTGAAAATTTGCATAGGGAGTCCCGATATAAGCCACTGCATCCTTAACAATAGCCTTAGAAAATATTCTTACTCGTTAAGTTGGAGGAAGATATGTTTGCTATCGAAGAGGGAAAGTTTAAATACTACACGTAGTTTAAATAAGGGAAAGAGAGCTCTAATGACCTCAAAGTCAGGTCTTCCAAGCAAAAACCTACCTACTAATGTATACTAGAATGGTGCCATAAGATTCTCAAGCTATTCTTCAGAGAAAAACATAGTAGGTGTGTCTTCCTAGAAGGAGTTCTTCAAACATAAGAGCACGAGGTCTTTGAGGATAGAAGAAAAGATTTTTTAATAAACAATAAATTGGTATTTTCAATTTTAGTTTAAAATTGAGCTTCTTTTACTCAACAATGGAGATATCTCTCTAAAGAATGTGACTTTCTCTCTCTATATTTGAGTTCTGTACTTATTTTTCTTCTTTTATTATTGTTCTCAATGTTCTTATTTTAATTGTTCTTCTTTTTTCTAATTTTTATTATTTTTCTTATTCTTCTTATTCCTTTTATTCTTTATATTCTTCTTATTTTTCTAATTATTCTTATACATCTTATTCTTCTTATTCTTTTTATCCTTCTTATTCAACTTATTCTTCTTTTTTTCTTATTTTTCTTATTCTTCTTATTTTATTATTTTACTTATTTTTCTTTTTCTACTTATTATTCATATTCTTTTAATTTTTCTTATTCATCTCAATCTCAATATTCTCCTTTTTCTTCTTATTCTTCTTTTACTTCTTATGCTTCTTATTCTTCTTATTTTTTTTATTCTTCTTTTTCTTCATTTTTTTTATTCTATAATTCTTCTTATTTTTTTTATTCTTTTTATTGTTCTTATTCATCGTATTCATCTTATTTTTATTATTTTTCATTTTTTTCTTATTCTTATTATTCTTCTTATTCTTTTTATTCTTCTTTTATATCTTATTTTTCTTATTCTTCTTGTTGCTCTTATTTTTCTTATTATTCTTATTTTATTATTTTTCTTATTCTTCTAATTCTACTTTTCTTCTTATTTTTCATATTTTTTTACTTATTATTATATTTTGTATTCTATAATTTCTTATTATTATTATTATTATTCTTTTTATTCTTATTCTTTTTATTCTTCTTATTCATCTTATTTTTCTCATTCTTCGTATTCTACTTATTCTACTTATTCTTATTATTCTTCTTAATCTTCATATTCTTCTTATTTATATTATTCTTCTATTTCTTTTTATAATTCTAATTCTTCTCATTCTTCTCATTCTTTTTATTCTTCTTATTCTTCTTATTCTTATTAGTATTATTATTATTATTATTATTATTCTTCTTACTCTTCTTATTCATTTTTTTTCTTTTTTTTATTCTTCTAAATGTTTTTTTTTCATCTTCTTGCTATTATACCTTTCCATTTTATTCTTGTTATTTTTATTCTTATTATTATTATTATTCATATTTTTATGATCTTTTGATTATTCTTATTCTTTTTATTCTTCTTATTCTTCTTATTCTTCTTATTCTTCTTATTCTTTATATTCTAAATATTTTACTTATTATTATTATTATTATTCTCCTTCTTCTCATTCATCTTATTCTTCTTACTCTTCTTATTTTTATTATACTTATTATTATTATTGTTCTTATTATACTTATTCTTTTTATCCTTCTTATTTTTCATATTATTATTATTATTCTTCTTCTTCTTCTTATTCCTCTTAATCCTTTTATTCTTTTTATTCTTCTTATTCTTCTAATTCTTTCTATTTGTATTAATATTCTTATTCTTCTTATTCTAGTTAGTATTATTGTTCTTATTATTTTTCTTATGCTTTTTATCATTCTTATTATTTTTATTCTTCTTATTCTTTTTTTTATCTACTTATTCTTCTTAATCATCTTATATTATTATTTTAATTATTTTTTATTCTAATTATTATTAATATTATTTTTATTCTTCTTGTTCTTCTTAATCTTCTTATGTTTTTTATTCTTTTTATTATTATTATAATTATTATTCTTATTATTCTTCTAATTCTTTTTATTCTTATTTTTTCTCATATTCTTTTTATTCTTCATCTTCTTATCATTCTTCTAATTCTTATTATTCTTATTATTCTTCTTATTCATCTTATTCAAATTACTTTTCTTAATTTTCTTAATTTTCTTATTTTTTTTATTTTTCTTATTTTTCTTATTTTTCTTATTTTTCTTATTTTTCTTATTTTTTTTATTTTTTTTTATTTTTCTTATTCTTCTTATTTTTCTTTGTTTTCTTTTTATAATTATTTTTCTTATTCATCTTATTCTCTTTATTCTTCTTATTCTTCTTATTTTTATTATACTTCTTATTCTTTTTATTCTTCTTATTATTCTTATTGTTCATATTCTACTTATTCTTTTTATCCTTCTTATTCTTTATATTATTATTATTATTATTCTTCTTCTTCTTCTTATTCCTCTTAATCCTTTTATTCTTTTTATTCTTCTTATTCTTCTAATTCTTTCTTTTTGTATTAATATTATTATTCTTCTTATTCTAGTTAGTATTCTTGTTCTTGTTATTCTTCTTATTCTGCTTATTCTTCTTATTCTTCTTATCCTTCTTATTATTTTTGTTCTTCTTTTTCTTTTTTTTATAGTGATTCTTCTTAATCATCTTATAGTATTATTTTAATTATTTTTTTTATTCTATTTATTGTGTATATTATTTTTATTCTTCTTGTTCTTCTTAATCTTCTTATGCTTATTATTATTATTATTATTATTATTCTAATTCTTTTTATTCTTATTTTTTCTCTTATTCTTTTTATTATTCATCTTCTTATTATTCTTCTAATTCTAATTATTCTTATTATTTTTTTTATTCAACTTATTCTAATTACTCTTCTTAATTTTCTTATTTTTGTTATTTTTGTTATTTTTTTAATTTTTTTTATTTTTTTTATTTTTTTTATTCTTCTTATTCTTCTTATATTTCTTTGTTTTCTTATTATAATTATTTTTCTTATTCATCTTATTCTCTTTATTCTTCTGATTCTTCTTTTTTTTCTTTCTTATTCTTCTTTTTCTTCTTATTCTTATTATTCGTATTTTTCTTATTCTTTTTATTCTTCTTATTCTTCATATTCTTCTTATTCTTCTTATTCTTATTATTCTTCTTATTCTTATTATTCTTATTATTCTTATTATTCTTCTTATTCTTATTATTCTTCTTATTCTTCATATTCTTCTTATTCATCTTATTCTTCTTATTCTTCTTAATCTTCATATTCTTATTTTTTATGTTATTCTAGATATTCTTCTTATTATTCTTATTTTTCTTATTCTTATTTTTCTTCTATTTCTTTATCTTTATATTCTTATTATTTTTCTTATTCTTCTTATTCTTCTTATTCTTTTTATTCTTATTTTTATTTTTATTTTTCTTATTCTTCAAATTCTTCAAATTCTTTTTATTCTTCTTATTTTTCTTATATTACTTATTCTACCTATTCTTCTTATTATTCTATTTCTTTTTTTTTCTTCTTATTTTTTGTTATCTTCTAATTCTACTTATTCTTCTAATTCTTCTTAGTCATCTTATTCTTCTTTTTATTCTAATTATTTTTATTCATCTTATTCTTATTATTTTTATTCTTATTATTCTTATTATTCTTCTTATATATCGTATTCTTCATATAATAATTATTTTTCTTATTCATTTTTTTATATTTATTCATCTTTTCTTTTTATTCTTCATATTCTTCTTATTATTCTTATTCAATTTATTTTTTATTCTTCTTATTCTTCATATTCTACATACAATTCATAATCTTTTTATTTTCTTATTCTTTTTATTCTTCTAATTTTTCTCAATTTTTTTCTACTTATTCTTTGTATTTCTCTATTTCTTTTAATTCTTCTATTTCTTCTTATATTTCTTATTCTTCTTATTATTCTAATACGTCTTATTCTTTTAATTATTCTCTATATACCTATTCTTCTAATTTTTCTTATTATTCCTATACTTCTAATTCTTCTTTTTCTTCTTATTTTTTTATTTTTCTTTTTATTCTTTTCTTCTTATTCTTCTTAGTCATCTTAATCTTTTTTTCCTTCTTATTCTTCTTATTCTTATTATTATTATTATTCTTTTTATTCTTCTTAGTTTTCCTATTCTTCTTATTATTTATATTCTTCTTATTCTTCTTATTATTCTTATTCATCTTATTCATCTTATTCATCTCATTCTTCTTATTCTTCTTATTCTTTTTATTCTTCTATTTCTTCTTCTAATTCTAATTCCTCTTATTCATCTTATTCTTCTTATTCTTCTAATTCTTCTTTTAATTGTTCTAATTCTTCTTATTCTTTTTATTCTTCTTATACTTCTAAAACTTCTTCTTCTTACTATTATTCTAATTTTACTTATTCTTTTTATTCTTCCTATTCTTCCTATTCTTCCTACCCTTCCTATTCTTCTTATTCTTCCTATTATTATTATTCATCTTAATCTTCTACTTATTCTTCTTATTATTCTTATTCTTCTTTTTATTTACAAAGTTTATATTATTATTATTATATCCCTCTTTTTTGGTGGAAGATTAACAATTTTTTCAATCTATATACTACCCTTTACCCTTTTATACCCCTTTCATAAAACCAATAAATTAAATTTAACATAAACCATAGGAGCCTTTTTTATGTCGCTCCCTATGTTGCCATATTATTTTTATGCTTCTTTTTTGCTGAACTTTCTGTTATGCCACTTTCCGCTTATGAATCCTACTTGTGGTCCTACTTGTGCATCCCTTTTTAATCCCCTTCTGCTTTGATTACTTGATGATTATCCTCCAGTACCACCTTCTCTTCCCCTATGCTACAGTCTAGCTATTAGCTTTCGTGACTCTTCATGCCCCAATTCAGACCCCTTACTAACCAAGACCCTTTACAGACACTTACCCTTTAAGACCATTTACAAACTTTCAATTCCTGAATCTACACTGACCCTGCACCTATTAGAAACCTTCCTATTATCATATCAGACTCAATACAGACACCTTATTGGGAAAAGACTGACTACTTTAATCACCGCTTCTGTCATTACCACAAATCCCTTCTGAATCTTCTTCCTTTCCAACATCGGTGATTTTTCCACCATACCAATTTTCAGCATCCTCTTCTCATCTCGGCTGAACCTGTACCTACTCCAAAGACCAACCACAAAATACACAAACAAAAAGCAACCACAAAATACATAAGAAAGATCATATAGCTTTGCCATAGCCCGATCCTTTACTTTGTAGCCACCCCACAGGATCGAGATCTATCTTAGACTTCCTTTAAGTTGAACCTATTGTTGGCCATTTTCCTACTTGTAATCATGCTAGTGCATGTTCCTTATACTTTATCTGATTGGTGGTGAGCATCCAAGGCCTCCTTCTCTGCCCCCATGCACCTGCCATTGTTTCGTGTATGAATTGTGCATGCCCCAATTCAGACCCCTAACCTTCTGCTTGTAGTTGGGCACCTCACAAGGTGACTGACTATTTTTAGGGATGCTCCCAGGTTTTCACTGAGACTGCCCCTATCCATTTTTATCCTTTCTATTACAGACCCTTCCCATTACAATTCAAACCCCTAACATCCCATTACAAATCAGACTCTTTTCCTTAGTTTCTATCTCATTATAGACATATATCATGACCACAAACCTACACTCAACTACAAACTTTTCTCCCTAGTATGCAGTCTTTTTTCCACCATGCCGATCTTCTACATCCTCTTCTTGTCTAGCCTAAATCTGGACCTATTAAAACCAACAAAAAGAAAAACCACAGAACATACAAGCAAAATCATATACCCTCAGCTTTCTTTATAGCCACCCCATAGGACCGGAGTGACTCATAACTTTTTCCAAGCCTTTACTGCTATCTTTTATTTCTTTTTTTTTTCTGCTTCAGCCTTTTTGAGCATCATGATCTGGGTTTTAATCCCTCGCACTGGGCCTTGACCTTTGAGATACCTATAAATGTTAAAACAAGAAAACAATATATTCTTTCCTCTTCCCCATTCTCCTCTACTTATCTTAATGTTTTTGAATTCTAATATAAAGATATTCTGGTTTATCTAGTATAATTATACCTTTATATTTATCTGGGATATTGTCCCCATCAAACTCTTGTAAGCCCTTCTTTATGCCTTCATCAGCTAATTTGTCTGCGAGGGCATTTGCTTCCCTAAACATGTGTGATATTACCCCTTTTAGTTCTACTAAGAGATTTCTAATTATACCTATATGCTCATCAAACTACCACATCTCTAGCTTTCTTGTGGTTAAGTCCACCAATAAACTTGAGTGCACTTGCATCCAAATATTAATAAGCAAGTATTCTTTACAAATTTATAAACCATTAATCAAAGCTAATATTTCAGCATGCAATGCTGAAATTGCTTTTTCTCTCATTGTAAAAGCTCTGGCTACTTTCCCTTCCTCATTTCTTATCACTCCTCCCCCTCCTGCCATACGTAATCCCTATTAAAGCTCCCATCTATATTTAGAATCCCCCCTGTGGGGGCTTATTCCAATGAATAGTCTTTAAAACAGGCAGATTTTCTTTGTTTGCATAAAGGCCACAGGCCTTTCCTCTATCATCTTCCATCTCCTTACTTTTAAGTCTTAGTAAATAACCTTTTGAAATTCATGAGCTTTCTCTTTTAATTCCATCAAATATATTTTTAGCATTCATTTGAATACCCTCAAACCTACTTTTGTTTCTAGTTTTTCATAAGCATCAGATTGTGATGTGCTGAATATAATTTATTAGCCATTTCAATATATTATTCTTTATATGTTTTTGCCTCCATTTAATTTATCTCTCTTCGAGAATTACTACACTACTTTTAGTTTCTACCTCTTTTTCTAGTAAACCCCATACCTCAACAGCTATCTTTCCTATTAAGAACAAGTGATTCTTGCTTTCTGTGCTAGCAAAGCAACATTCACATCTAGAAGCAAACTTAACTCCTTTCCTCTGAATATTATTATCCACCAGGATAGCATTTGATAGAAGCTTCTACATAAAAACATTAATTTTTTGTGGAATCTCTTTCACCCATACACCATTAAAGATTTCCTGAGAGATTCTTTTCTTTCTCACTATAAATTTTTCACTTTTAAGAGTAAACCTTTTTTGGGCATTCAAGGTCAATCTCCACTCATTATTAATTAATAAAGCATTTCTTTCCACTACCTTTTGTTGTTTAATCATCATTTTCCAGCCTTTTGATGCTTTTACTGAGTTCTTGAATGCTTTGTTACCTAGTCCACTAGCTTTAATATGTCTTGCCAACAGCAATCATTATCTTTGAGCCTCCACAAAGTTTTATAAGCCTAGGGTTTTGATATATCATTAAGAGTGTTTAGGCCTAGGCCCACCTCCTCCTTCAGACAGCATACATCCCCCCATTTTTTCCAGTGTAACTTATTTTTTCCTAGTTTTTTCCCCATAAGATATTTGCTATTTCTTTCTCTATAATTTTTATAATCTTCTTTGAAGGCTGTATTGTCATTAATATATGACCCGGAGAGCCTTGTAACATGTGTTTAACATAATCCATCCTGCCACACTTAGAAGATCTTCCTTCCATCTTGTAATCTTTCCTCTAAATTTATTCCTTAAGAAGGCTAAATATTCATCCTTCAGCCTTCCTTCATAAATCAGGCAACCTAAATATATTAGTGCTCTTTTTTTATGTTCAAAATTTGTGCTACTTTTAATGTTTTGGGCAGTCTTTTCAGGGGCTTTATTTGCTAAAACAAATTGACATTTATTTTTGTTCAGCTATTGACCTATTTCTTCTTCTAGTGTATCCAAAAAACTCATCATATTCCTCATTAATGTGCTACTTGCATTAGTAAATATAATAACATCATTTGCATATGCCAGCAGCTCACATTTAGAGTTTGTCTCAGTTGTTTAAAACCAAGAATCTTGCCCATTTTCATCATCTTTTTTAGATTTATAATAAATAATTCTAGGTATATATTAAACAAGGAAGGAGATAGTGGATCACCTTGTCAAATCCATCTTACTAGTTTAAATTCTCTACATACCTGTCTATTTATCAAAATCTTAACCCAAGCATTAGAAATACATCTATACATTAAATCTTTCCAAAACTCTGAGAATTTCATCTTTCTCATTGTGCAACATAATATATTCCATTCCACTCTATCAAATCCTTTAGATAGGTCTAGTTTCAAAATAACATTGCGTCCCTTAGTTTTAACCCCTATTTCCCTCATCATTTTTAGGCTAAATTGATAATCTCCATCATTAATCTATTCTTGACAAAGCCTACTTGTTTAACAAATATAATGGAGGGGAGCAACCTCCCAAGTCTATTCTATAGTAACTTAGCAAGAATTTTGTAAACCGTGTTACATAGACTTATGGGTCTGTAATCTTAACTTTTTTGAGAGTTATCTTTTTTGGGGATCAAGACAATATATGAGCTAGCCCAAGCTTTAGTAATTTCTGCACCTGAAAAAATATAGGCAATAGTAGCTACCATATTTTCTTTTATGATGCTCTTGGTGCATTGGAAAAAACCATTATTCAACCCATCCAGTCCTACTCCACTATCTTTATTTGCACTGAAACTACATCCCTAATCTCTTCTTCTCTAGGTAGTTCCTCCAGTGATTTATAATCTTCTTCTGTAACCCTTCTCTCAACTAATTGCATAAAGTATCCATTATCTAAAAATTTTGACCACATAAGTGTCTTTTAAAGTACTCTTCTAGAACATTCTATATTTTTTCCTCCTTTTCTACCTATTTCCCATTGTTTGTTATCCCTTTTATTTCTTGTTTTTGAGATTTGATTTTCGCAATCTCATTAAAAAACCTAGTATTTTTATCCCCATCCTTTAGCCACTTTATTTTGGTCCTTTATTTTCAGTAAACTTTTTCCATGTGCAATCTTAACTTTAATTCAGCTTGCGCTTTGTTCATTTCAATTCTGGAAGGTTCATCTTGCCTCTCCTCATATTCTGTTTAAGATGAGATATCTTTTTGTTCTGTATTCAATATATTCTTGTTAATATTACCAAAGCACTCCTTATTTCATAGACTCAGAGCCAATCTTAGTCTATGTAATTTTATTGGTAGAACCTGCATGGGATTCACATGTGTAGGTATATTCCATGAGTCCCTCATTATGCTCTCGAAGTCTTTGTGTATTCCCCATATATTTTGATATCTAAAGGTCTTGCATTTCCTTTCCCTATTTTTGAATATCTGGAGGAGTGAGCTATGATCTGAGCATGTTCTACTTAGGTGTTTAACTTTTACCCCACCACAATAATCTAACCAATTGGTATTATACAAAATGCAATCCATCCTATACTAGATTACCCCTCTTATGTTCCAGTTATTACACCATGTAAAGTTAGGACCCAAATATTCAGCCTTCAAGAGATTTTCATTCGCTATCACCTTATTAAATTGAGCTATAGCTATAGGGTCAGGAGGCCTTCCTCCCCTTTTCTACTTAAAAAATCATTACCACATCGAAATTTTTTCTAATAATCCAAGGAGATTTCCTTGCGACAAGATCTATCATCTCTCCCCACAACTCCTTTCATTTTTCCTTCGCATTACTAGCATATACTACCGAAATAATTGGCTCAAACTTTTTCTCTAGTTTGAAACTAATAATCTGTTCTCCCTCTAAAATTATTTAAATGTCAATTGCATTTTTCCATAATAGCCATAACTTGCCATTACAGTTAGAAAATGCCTTATCTAAACCAATCTTACTTTTATATTCATCTAATAGACTCATGTTAACCATAGGTTTCACAATTATTACAATTTTAATATTATGAATTTTAATTAATTTTTTAATTCGATTTTTTGATGCAGTGTTTGCTTCTCCTTTTATATTCTAGTATAAACTATTATACATTACTAGGTGTATTTAGCCTGGGCTCTAGTTGTGCATCTTGTATCATAACTCATGCATAAGTATTTTTCTTATTTCTTGATAATTTATCTGCACTAGGTTGTGGCTGCTCAATATTTTTTGATATATATATTTTATTCAGATTTAAACCCATCAACCTTATCTTTTCCATTGCACTTTCTCTGTTATTCGAGCTCCATTCCTGCCCATTCTACTTGTACAGTCTTGAGTCATTAAGTGCCCGGGCAAATTCGAGCTTCTGTGTCTCCCTGCTCGAGCTTACAAAAGGCCAGCTTTTAGCTTCCGTCTCTTCTTCCGATAGAAGATCATCTTCTACCCAATTAAACTTTGTTATTTTTTTTTCCATCTCTATCTCCCTTTTCCTCTCATCTCTCCTCTCATTTATTCCAAACCCCCTTCTTTCCTTCCTCCATTCTATTGCCACCCCTTCGGCTACCCTAGCTCCTTTCTCTAGCCACTTTTTGATCTCTAGCATTTTCTTTCTTCCCACCTCCACATCCCCCCTTAGCTCTTCCCCTATCTCACATTCTCTTTCCTCCCCTTCTATCCCGCTCTCACTAGCCTTCTCCTTACCGCCAGCTTTTTTTATTTCCATACTCTTTTCTCCCCCTTCACCCCTCTTCTCATTATCACCTACCATTTCTACCTCCACCATCTCACCCTCTATAATCAATTCTACCCTTTCTTCTATGCTTCCCAAGCTCCCCTTCATGTGACCCTTCTTCATCGATACCTTGACCCTCTCTTTCCTCTATGCTTTACCGAAGAACCCCTCTTTCCTAACCTTCTCACTTAACACGTATTCCAAATCATTATGACCCATTTTATTACAATTTAAAAAATATTTAGGCATGGATTCTAGAATTATAGAGTATAGACTGCCAAAATCAATGTGAGTGATCACTACCCACCCGTATTTTTTGAGGAAGAAAAGAACATATATTAATTTCAATACAAACTCTATCCATGCTCAGCCTGGTCATACAGGTCATGGCTTCATCCATTATCCATGGCTTAACTACACACAGTGTAATAGAATAGAGAAAGTACTTGTTGAATAGATGAAGTGTGAGATGTGGAAGGGAAAACCATACCAGGGCTTATGTGGATTCCTCCTTGGTGTGAATTCAGGCGACCACATGAAAATTCTCATTGGAAGCCTCGTGATATTCCACTATCCACGAAGCCATAAATGGAGGAAGTCTTCTTCCTCCTTAATTTGAAGCTGAATATGCTTAACATCACACCAAGTAATCTTAACTATTTTTCGAAGCTTCGAAGCTTCGATGAATGCATAAATGTCTTTAAACTCAGGTCTTCCATGTGAGAATTTGCCAATTAATGTTAATTTAAATGGAGTAGTAAGTTTCTCAATGTCTCCCTTCGAGAAGAATAATGGCAAGCACCTTCTCATTTGTGTCAAAATTCGTACATAAGAACCCGGGCTCATTAGCTATCGAGGATAATGAATTTTTGTAAGAGAGTGATGAAAATTTATCCTTTTCTCAAGCTTCCAACCATTAACAATGGTGTTTTCTCTCTTTAAGAAAGCCACTTTCTCTCTTCAGTAATCTATCTTGCTTTCTCACTATCTATTTATTGGTTTATCTCTTTATCTATCTACTTGTCTATCAATCTATCTAATTATCTGAATATCTTTTTATCTGTCTATCTCAAAATATGTCTATTTTTTCTATTTGTCTATATGTGTATATGTCTATTTCTCTATTTGTCTATTTGTCTAACTATTTATATGTCAATCTATCTATCTATCTTTCTGTCTATCTGTTTATTTGTCTATCTATATATCTGTCAATCTATTTTTTATCGATGTGTCTATCTATTTATCTATCTTTTGAATTTTTGTCTATTTGACTATTTGTCTATTTGTCTATCAGTCTATGAGTCTATTTGTCTTTCTGTCTATTTGTCTATCTCTATATTAGTCTATATGTATACATATCTATATGTCAATCTATCAATCTATCTATCTCTCTATCTGTCTATCTAACTACTATCATTCTATGTATTTGTCTATTTGTCTATCTGTCTATATATCTATATATCTTTTTGTGAATTTAGTGATCTACCTATTTGTCTATCTATTTATTAGTCTATCTATCTGTCTATCTATCAATTTATCTTTTTGTCTTTCATTATAAATGTCTATATGTCTATTTTTCAATCAATCAATCTGTCTATATGTCTATTTGTCTATATATCAATATGTCTATTTTTTTATCTGGCTATCTATCTATCTGTCTGTTTATCTATCTATCTATACATCCATCCATCTATCTATTTGTCTATCTGTCATTTGTCTATCTATCTATATATCTATCTGTCTATCTGTCTATCTATCTGTATATCTATTTGCCTATCTTTCTTTCTATATTTCTATCTGTCTATATGTCTATCTATTTATATGGTCTAAATATATATATATCTGTTTATCTATCTATATGGTCAAAATATATATTTGTCTATTTGTCTATCTATCTATCTATCTTTCTATCTATCTATTTGTCTGTGTCTATCATTTTATCTATTTATTTATTTGTATGCCTATCTATCTATTTGTCTATCTATCTATTTGTCTATCTATCTTTCTTTCTATCTTCTATTTGACTATCAATCTATATGTCTATCTGTGTATTTGTCTATCTGTCTATCTAGAAATATATTTATTAATATATAGGTATATCTATCTATCTGACTATCTATTTATCTATCTATCTCTCCGTCAATCAATCTATCTGTCTATCTATATATCTCTCTATCTATCTTTTGTCTTTCTGTCTATCTATCTATCTGCATATCTATCTTTTGTATATCTTTCTATCTATCCATTTGTTTGTCTATTTGTGAATTTCTCTATTAGTTTATCTATTTATCTAACTATTTGTCTATATGTCTTCTATATTTATGTCTATTTATTTATCTGTCTTTCTGTCAATATGTATATTTGTCTATCTATTTATCTATCTATTTATCTACCTATCTATCTATCAATCTATATTCTTTCTCTCTATATAGCTATCTACCTATATGTCTTTCGATCTATCCATCTATTTGTTTATCTATGCATGTCTATCAATCTATATGTCAATATGTCTATCTGTCAATCTATCAATCTGTCTATATCTCTATCTATCTAATAGACTATAATCATTCTATTTATCTGTCTATCTGTCTTTCTGTGTATATGTCTATATGTATATCGATGAATCTGGCTATCTACCTATCTATCTATCTATTTATTATTAGTCTATCTACTAATCTATCTAGCTATTTATTATTAGTCTATCTATCTATATCTCTATCTGTCTATCTGTGTATTTATTTATTGGTTTATTTTTTATCTATCTACTTGTCTATTGGTCTATATATCTATATCACTATCTCTCTATCTATCTATTTGTGTATATATCTATCTGTCTATCTTTCTAAATGTCTATATATCTATTTGACTATATTAATATCTATCTATTTGTGTATATGTTTAACTATCTCTCTCTAAATGTCTATATGTGTGTGTCTATCTATTATTTTCCTTTCTATCTATCTATCTATCTTTCTTTCTTTCTTTTTGTCTGTCTGACTATCTATTTGTAAATCTACCTTTCTGTTTGTCTATTTTTCTTTTTGTTGATTGCTCTATCTTTTTGTCTAACTTTCTTCTTTCTATATGTGTGTTTGTCTGTCTCTCTATTGTCAATTTGTATGCTTGTCTATCTATCTATCTATCTTTATATCTATCTATCTGTCTGTGTATTTATCTATCTATCTATCTGTGTCTATATGTCTATTGTTTTATCTATCTATCTTTCTAACTTTCTATCTATCTAGGTATATGTCTATATGTTTATCTGTTTATCTGTCTATCTGTCTATATGTCAATCTGTCTATCTATCTATTTGTATATTTGTCCACCTGTCTATCTATCTATCTATCTCTCTATCTCTATATATGCCTATCAGTCTATCTGTCTATATCTTTATTTGTATATCTGTTTATCGATTATCTATTTATCTAGATACTTTTCTACCTATCTATCTGTGTATCTATATGTCTGTCTATATATCTATCAGTTTATATGTATATCTTTCTATATTCATATATGTCTATTTATCTATCTTCCTTTATGTCTATCTATCTATCTATTTATCAGTATATGTATCTATCTATCTATCTATCTGTTTGTCTATTTATCTATCTATTTGTCATTTTGTCTACTATCTATCTTGATATATACTTATCTGTCTATTTGTATATCTATCTATCTATGAGTCAATCTTTCTATATGTTTATCAGGCTTTTTGTCTTTGTCTTTCTGTCAATCTATCTATTTGTCTATCTATCTATCTATCTATCCATCTATCTAACTTTCTAACAATCTATCTATTTATTTTTGTGTATTTGTCTTCTATCAATTTGTCTATCTGTCTATCTATCTATCTATCTATTTTCTATAGATCTATCCATCTGTCTGTCTGTCTATCTATATAATTGTTTATCTATCTGTTTGAATGTTTGTCTACCTGTATATCTATTTATCTATCCATCTATCTATCTATCTATATATCTATTTATCCATTGATCTATAATATTTCTGTCTATCTTTCTATTTGTTTATATGTCTATCTGTTTATCTGTCTATCTATTTATCTTTCAATTTGTCTATCTATCAATATGGTCTATCTGCCTATCTTTCTATCATTCTTTAATGCTATCTATTTATTAGTTTATCTCTTTATATATCCACTTGTCTATGTATCTATCTAATTATCTGACTATCTTTCTATCTATCTATCACAAAATCTATATATCTTATATTTGTCTATTTGTCTATCTATCTATATGTCTATCTATCTATTTATTTGTCTATCAATCTATCTATGTGTATATGTGTCTATCTATCTATATATATATATCAATCAATCAATCTATCTATCTATCTATCTAGTTGTCTATCTATATATATATGTCTTTCTATCTTTTATCTATCTTGTGAATTTCTATCTATCAGTCTATCTGTCTAACTATCAATCAATCAATCAATCAATCAATCAATCTATCTATCTATCTATCTATTTATCTGTCTATCTGGCTATCTACCTTTTTGTCTATCTGTCTATCAGTCTATATATCTTTGTGTCTATTTGTTTATCTCTACATAAGTCTATATGTCAATATGTATATCTGTCAATCTATCAATCTGTCTATATCTTTATCTATGTATCTGACTACAATCAATCTATTTATTTGTCTATCTGTCTATATATATATATCTATCAGTGAATATGGCTATCTACCTATTTGTTTATCTGTTTATTAGTCTGTCTGTCTATCTGTCAATTTGTCTTTCTCTCTATCATTATATATGTATATATGTCTTTCTGTCAATCTATTTATATGTTTGAATGTATTTCTTTCTATCTATCTATATGTATATCTTTTTATCTGTCTATCTTTTTATATATCTATCTATCACTCTGTCTATCCATCCATCTTTATATCTGTCTATTTGTCTATATATCTATCTGACTATCTATCTGTATATCTATTTGTCTATCTATTTGTCAATCTTTCTATCTGTCTATATGTCTATCTATCTATCTTTTTATTTGTCTATCTCTCTATATTGTCTAAATATATATCTATCTTTCTGTCAATCTATCTATATGGTCTAAATATATATCTGTCTATCTATCTATCTATTTGTCTATCTATCAGTCTATTAGTCTATCTGTCTATCTTTTTATCTATATATTTGTTTGTATGTCTATCTATTTATTTATTTATTTATCTATATATCTATTTTTCTATTTGTCTATTTGTCTATTTTTTTATCTGTCTATTTGTCTAACTATCTATTTGACTATTTATCTATATGTCTATCTGTAAATATGTATGTATGTCTATCTGTCTGTATGTCTATCTGTCTATCTATCTATCTATCTATCTATAAATCAGTCCAGCTATCTGTAGGTCAATCTATCTATCTGTCTATTTTTTTATCTGTCTAACTATTTATTTGTCTATCTATCTTTTTATCTATCTGTCTATTTGTCAATATATCTTCTATATATATATCTATCTATCTATCTATGTATCTATCTATCTATCTGACTGCCTATCTATCAATTTGCCTATTAGTCTATCTATTTATCTCACTATTTGTTTATCTATCTTCTATATATATGTCAATTTATCTATCTATCTATTTGTTTATCTGTCTATTTGTCTTATTGTCTATCTATTTATTTATCTATCTATATGTCTATCAATCTATCTATCTCTCTATCTATATAGATATCTATTTATCAAAATTTCTGTCTATTAGTCTATCTATCTATCTATATATATCAATATGTTTATTTTCAATCTATCAATCTGTCTATCTGTCTATCTCTCATTCAGTCTATCTGACTTGTGTCGATGTATTTATCTCTCTATCTGTCTATCTGTGTATATGTCTATATGTATATCTATGAAACTGACTATTTATGTATCTATCTATTCGTTTATTATTTGTCTATCTATCTATCTGTCTATCATTCTATATGTTTATATGTCTTTTTGTCAATCAATCTATCTATCTAAATATCTATCTGTCTTTCTATGTATCTGTTTATCTCTTTATCTGTTTATCTGCCTATCTCTCCATCTATCCATTTATCTATCTGTCTATATGTCAATATGCCTCTCATTATCTGTCTATTTGTCTATCTGTCTATCTGTCTATCTATCCTTCTTTCTATCTATTTTTCAATCTATCTATCTGTCTATTCATCTATTTATCTATATGTTTATTTGTCTATTTGTCTATCTATCTTTTTGTCTATCTATCTTTTTGTCTATCTGTCTTTTTGTCTATCTGTCTTTTTGTCTATCTGTCTTTTTGTCTATCTATCTATCTATCTATCTTTCTATCTATCTATATGTCTATCTATCTATCTATATATATGTATATCTATCTATCTATCTATCTATCTATCTTTTTATATGGTCTAAATATATCTATATTTATATGTCAATCTATCTATTAATCTAGATATCTATTTATCTTTCTTTCTTTCTATCAGTCTATCGGTCTGTATGTCTATCTATTTATCTGTCTGTCTATTGGTCTATTTGTCTATTTGTCTATTTGTCTATCTGTCTATTTATCTATCTGTCTTTCTATGTGTTTGTCTGTCTTTCTATTTTTCTATCTATCTGTCTTTCTATCTATCTATATATCTTTCTATCTATCTATTTTTCTATCTATCTATCTATATTTTTTTTTCTTTCTTTCATTAATTCTTTCTATCTATATATCAATATATCTATCTTTCTTTATTTATTTTATGTCCTTTTGTCTATCTATCGATCTATCTATTAGTCAATCTGTCTATCTGTGTATCTATCTATTTTCTATCTTTTTATCTATCTGTCTATCTATTGATCTATCTATCTATCAATATATCATTCTATTTGTCTATCTGTCTATGTATCTAACTATTTATCTATCTACCTATCTATCTATCTATCTGTCTATCTATCTATCTGTCTATCTATCTATCTATCTATCTGACTATATGTATATCTGTCTATCTGTCTTCTATCTATCTGTATATCTATTTGTCTATCTATTTGTCTATCTTTCTATGTGTCTATCTATCTATCTATCTATATGGTCTAAATATATATCTATCTCTCTGTATATCTATCTATATGGTCTAAATATATATATGTCTATCTATTTATATATCTATCTATCTATCTATCTATTTGTCTATTAATCTATCTATCTAACTTTTTATTTATTTATTTGTTTGTATGTCTATCTATCTATATATCTATTTATCTATTTGTCTATTTATCTATTTTTATACCTATCTATTTGTCTATCTATCTATTTGACTATATATATATATATGTCCATCTGTCTATTTTTTTATCTGCATGTCTATTTATAAATCTATCTAGCTCTCTATAGGTCTATCTATATATCTGTCTATCTATCTATTTGTCTATCTATATATCTGTCTATCTATCTTTGGTCTATCTGTTTATTTGTCTATCTGTCCATTTGTCTATTTGTCTATCTATTTATCTATCTATTTGTCTATCAATCTATCTTTCTTTCTATATATATAGATATCTATCAATATGTCTTTATATTATTAGTCTATTTGTCTATCTATCTGTCTATCAATCTATATATCAATATGTTTATGTGTCAATCAATCAATCAATCTGTCTATCTGTTTATCTCACTATCTGTTTATCTGACTACTATCGATGTATTTATCTGTCTTTTTGTCTATCTATCTATATGTCTATATGTATATCTATGAATCTGGCTATCTACCTATCTGTATATTCATTTATTATTTGTCTATCTATATGTCAATCTATCTTTCTGTCTATTATTCTATATGTTTATATGCCTTTCTATCAATCTGTCTATCTGTCTAAATATCTATGTCTTTCTATGTATATGTCTATCTCTTTATCAGTTTATCTATCTACTTGTCTATCTTTCTATCTGTCTATTTATCTATCTCTTTATCTGTCAATATGACTCTCATTATCTTTCTATTTGTTTATCTATCTATCTGTCTATCTGTCTATCTTTCTTTCTTTTTATCCATTTTTCTATCTGTATATTTGTCTATCCGTCTATCTATCTATTTTTCTATTTGTCTATTTGTCTATCTGTTTATCTATCTATCTATCTATTTATTTATTTATCTATCTATCTATGTGTTTGTCTCTCTATTTATATGTCTATCTATCTATCTATCTATCTATATGTTTATTTGTCTTTCTGTCTATCTTTTATATGGTCTAAATATATATCAATCTTTCTGTCAATCTATCTATTAATCTAGATATCTATCTATCTGTCTTTCTATCTATCTATCTATTTGTCTGTATGTCCATCTATATGTCTGCCTATCTATTGGTCAATTTGTCTATCTGTCTTTCTATGTGACTGTTTGTCTTTCTATTTTTTTATCTGTCTGTCTATTTATCTATCTATCTCTCTATCAATCTTTTTATCTATCTATCTATCTTTCTTTCTTTTTTTCTTTCGTTGTTTCTATCTATCTATCTATATATCTATATATCTATCTTTCTTTATTTCTTTTTCTTTTTTTGTCTATCTATGTATCTGTCTATTTTACTATCTTTCTATCTGTCTATCTATATATCTATTTGTCTATCTGTATATCTATCTATCTATATATCTATCTATCAATCAATATATCATTCTATTTGTCTATCTATCTATGTATCTATCTATTTATCAATCTACCTATCTATCTATCTATCTATCTATCTTTCTGACTATATGTATATTTGTCTATCTGTCTTCTTTCGATTTGTCTATCTATTTGTCTATCTGTATACCTGTCTATCTGTATATCTGTCTATCTATCTATTTATATATCTATCTATCTATCTATAAGTCTATTAGTTTATCTGTCTATTTGTTTATCTGACTATATATTTATCTAATATCTATCTACTATCTATCTGTCTTTCTGTCTATTTGTCTATCTGTCTGTCTATTTATCTATCTATATGTCTATCTGTCTATCTATCTATTTACATATCTTTGTATATTTCTATCAGTCTATCTGTCTTCTATCTATTTTTCTATCTATATATCTATCTGTATATATTTCTATTAGTCTATCTATCCTTTATCTATCTGTCTCTCTATCTATCTATTTGTCTATCTGTCTATCTATCTATCTATCTATTTATCTCTCTATCAGTCTATTAGTCTATCTGTCTATCTGACTATCTTTTTATCTATATATCTATTTTCTATCTATCTATCTATCTCTATGTCTATTTGTCTATCTATTTATATGTCTATATGTCTATCTATCTACCTATCTTTGTATATCGCTATCAGTCTATCTATCTATTTGTCTACCTTTCTATCTATCTATATGTCTATTTTTCCATCTGTCAATCTGTCATTCTATCAATCTATCAATTTGTCATTCTATCAATCAATCTATCTGTCTATTTTCTATTTGTTTATTTATCTATCTATCTATCTGACTATTAGTATATCCGTTTATATCTATATATCTACCTCAATCCTTTGCTTCCTTGAAAAGTTGCAACCTTGTAATGTCTGGCGCTAATACTTAGCATAAATTAAACTCACAGACACATTTAAAACATGCTAAGCAGTATCAAAAAAGGATAGATATTACCATTTCGACAACCAAATATTTTCTAATAAGAGCTTGCAATCACATCGGACATCATTGCATCTGCATGAAATCTCGTGGAACATTCTACAGATCTTTTATGGCTAATCCTCTTTGAAACACACAATCTGGGAGGATAAAAGCACAGGGCAATGATGAACATGAAACACATTGTGTCTAACAAGAGTACAAATACAAGGAAATGTTGTTGGTAAGATACCTTAAGTGGGGCCATTTCCTATGATAAATGGATGAAAAATCCTTTGCTAGATATGGGCACTCCTTTAATACAGAACTCAGCAGAGAACAAATCCATGTAGCCTCATCTTTGAACTATTAGCTCCTAACTACATAGAATGATTGTAGTTATAGTTATGGGGATGAAGAAGACCCGTATAGCGTAAAAATGATTTATACCTTAAGCTAATTATGGTGATTTAAATTATTGTATAGCATGAAAATGAAGAATACTTGTAAATATAAGATGAGGATTAGAATCAGCAAACATGCAAAAAACTCTCAAGTAGTTTGGAAAGAGATGCATTAGTACTCCCATGTGCTTACTATTATATTAGCAGTTACTCTGCCATTATCAGTGACATGGATACATGAGTTTTATATTGCGTTTCTAACTAGTTCCTGATATGAAGCTATGATTAGCCTTGTCGACGAAATAAAAATGGAACCAAAACCATGAAGCCATTAATCCGAGAAAAAGACAACTAATTTCCAGTAAATTTATAATGTTCACCAAACTATCATAAAGATTTAAGCATTTAATAAGTATAATTACCATATTCTTCAAATGGGTATTGACATGAAACACTTGAGATTATTCGCTTTGCAAAGATAAGAAAAATTGTTTAAGTGCTTAAATGCCTTGCCCTAGCATTTTTATATTTCAAGAAAACTCAAATAAAAAAAATGGATGTAAATATATAGTTAATTAAATACATTTTTAATGAAATTTATTAAGTAAAATAAAATAAAATTATAAAAATTTCTAAATTTATTTTTAAAAAATTAAATACATTTTTTTAACCATAAATGATATTATTTACTAAATAGAATAATGTATGGGTAATAGTTAATGAAATTTTAATGGTTATTTTTTTAATATTATTTATTAATTAATGAAATTAATTTCAGAAATAAAAAAATTTATTAATGGCTTAAAAATGAAGAAAAAAAATATTACAAATAACCAAGAAAACTAATAATTGGTAAACAAATTTTCATATTATTTCATTAATAAAAAAACATGTTATTTAATATAACCAAAAATAAATTATATACCCACATGAAGATATTTTTTTAATCATCAATTTTTTTTGTGATGTAATAAAAAGATTTATGTATTTATCTTTAAATATCAATTTATTTTCTTTTAAATTTTATGAAAAATATAATTTTTTTTATAATTCAAAAATTTCAAATATTTTAATAATTATTTTTTTTAGTTTCCTATAATCATTAAAATATTTTTTTAACTTTAAATAATGTAAATATTTACATGTTTATTCATTAATTCGGATATTTTTGTAAATAATTTTTATTTAGTCATTCAATTAATTATTTTAGATTTTTATTAGTGTAAATTTTTATGTATGTTAAATTATTTATTAAAATATCTTAAAAAAAGATTATAATTATATATTCATTTATATAATTTTTTTTACAAGTATTTAAATTTAATAATTAATAATTTTAAAAAGATTTTCTTAAATAATTTTTTTAAAATTTTATAATCACTAAAAGTATTATTTAGTCTTTTTAATATAATTTTTATTCGTATTTATATATATTTTAAATTATTTATTATAATATCATATTTTTATAAGTGAGTAGGAGGTGTCTTTCAAGGATCTCCCATCCATAGACATTGAAAAACCTTTAATATACAAAATTACATCAAATATTATAACAAATAATATATAATAAAAAAAATCAATATAGATTAGCGATGGAAATAATCTCCAGTCCTAATAGCTAGAAAAAATTACCTAGCTAAATGCATATATTTTCTGAAATTTTTTATATAAGGACTAATCATTTGCAATTAATAAATAATCGTAAAAAAATTTCAAATAATTATTTAGCGATGGATTTTGTCTCGATCTAATTAGCTAAGAAGAATCCGTCACTAAAGTCATTAAAATTGCTACTATTCTTTGTGGGAAAATCCACGATAATATTAATAGGGACATTTTTCAATCGAAAATTTACATTTTTAATCCATCACAAATCCATTGCAAATTTGTAATTCAATGTAAAAGCAACCATCTATTGCTATTCCCTAACTAATCCCTCACAAATTAGCTAGGAATTATTTCAATATCTAAATTTTTATAGCTAAACAGACATTTTCTTTAAGTGTTGTGTGTATATGTGTCTATCTATCTGTCATTTAGTTTGTAGATCTATTTTTCCAACTATCTATCTATCTATGTAGCTATCTATCTGTTTATCGATCAATCTATCTATCAATCTATCTACCTATCTATCTATGTATCTATCTGCCTATCTATCTAGTTGGCTATCTATCTATCTATATGTGTATCTGTCTACTTGTCTGTCTGCCTATCTGGCTATCTAGCTAACTAGCTATCTGGCTATCTATCTTTCTATTTAAATGTTCATTTATCAATCAATATATCTATCTATCTGCCTATCTACCTATCAGTCTATCTATAATCTATATATCTGTCTATATGTCTATCTATTTATCAGTCTATCTAACTATATGTCTATCTATCAATCTATATTCTGTCGATCTATCTATGTGTCCATCTGTCTATTTGTCTATCTATATATTTTCTATCTATCTATTTGGCTATCGGTCTATCTATCTATCTATTTATCGATCTATCTATCTATCTATCTATCTATTTGTCTATCTATTTATCTATTTGTCTATCTATCTATCTGTATATCTATCTATTTATCTATTTGTCTATCTATCTATCTATATATATTTATGTGTATCTCACTATATGTATATCTATTAATCTATCTATCTTTCTATCTATCTATCTGACAATCAGTCTATTTATTTATTTTTGTCTTTCTATCTTCAGTCTATATGCTTATTTGTCTATCTGTCGATCTATCTATTTGTCCAAATATTTATCTATCTATTTATTTATCTATCTGTCTGTCTATTTTTTTATCTTTCTATCTTTCTATCTGTCTATCTATATATCTATCTATATGTTTAACTATAAATCTATCTATTTGTCTATGTGGCTATCAGTCTGTCTAATATGTTTATCTATCAGTCTATCTATCTATCTCTCTATTTTTCTTCTATCTATCTACCTATTTGTCTTACTGTCTATCTGTCAATTTGTCTATCTGCTATCTCTATCTATGTGGTCTATCTATCTATCTATTTGTTTCTTATTTTATCTCATTATCTATCTGTCTATCTAATTATCTAACTGTCTTTCAATCTGTCTATTTATGTATATGTCTATCTGACTATCTATTAATCTATCTATATATTTATATGTCTATCTGTCTATTTGTCTATTTGTATATTTTTCTATTTGTCTATTTTTCTATCTGTCTTTCAATCATTCTGTCTTTTGTCTAAATATCTATCTATCTATGTATTTGTCTATCTATCTAAGTATCTTCTATATATAATATATATATATATATATATATATATATATATATATATATATATTGAAAGTTAGACAGATAGATAGATTAATAGATAAATTGATAGACATATTGATAGATGACTTGATAGATAGTTTGATTAATAGATTGATAGAAAGATTGATTGACAATGGATAGACAAAATGATAGGTAATTAGATAAGCAGATGGATAGATGGATAGATAGACAGATAAATAAATATATAGATAGATATAACAGGATATCGAGAGATAGATTAATAGTCAGATTATTAGATAGATAGATAGAAATATTATAAGATAGATAGATTTATAAATAGATAGACAAATAGATAGAAATCTATATAGATAGATAGATAGCAAGATAAATAGATAGATACAAAATATATAAATAGATTAAAAGAAAGATAGATAAGCAGGTAGATGGATGGATAGATAGAGAGACATAAAGATAATAAGATAGTAAGATAGATAGATAGACATATAGATAGATAGATTGATTGAAAGAAAGATAGATAGATATACAAAAAGATAGAATGATAAATAGACAGATATATTGATAGATAGATAGGTATATAGACATATAGATATACAGAAAGATAGAATGATAGATAGAGCTAGAGATAGATAGATATATAGTAGATAGCTAGATAGTAGATACATAGATTGACACATAGGATAGACCGAGAGATTGACATGTAAATAAATAAGTAGATTGACAGATAAATAGATAGAAAAATAGATAGAAAGAAAGACACATAGATCGATAAATAGATAGATATTCACATAGATAGATAGATAGATAGTTAATACATAGATTAATACACACATATAGATAGATTGAATATAGTGAATAGATAGACATATCTATATATCTGATAGTTAGACAAATAGGATAGACAGATTGATAGATAGAATGATAAAAAGTATTGATAAAATATGAGAGACAAATGATTAGAGAAATTACTAGATAGAATGAGGATAAAAAGATAAATAGATACATAGATAGATAAATATTTAGATAAAGAGATAGATAGATGGATAGATAGATAGATAAACAGATAGATTGACATATTATTATTAGAAACATAGATAGATATATAATAGATAGATAGATAGGTAATAGACAAATAGATAGATGATAGGTAGATAGACAAAAAGATAGATAGAATGGATAGATAGATAGATAGATAAATAGATAGATTGACATATTATAATTGAAACATAGATAGATATATAAATAGATAGACAATGAGTAGATAGACAGATAGATTGATAGAAAGATAAATAGATATATAGACAGACAGATATACATATAGATAGATATAGAGATAGATTCATATATACACAGATAGAAAGATAGACAGATAAACAAATTGATAGATATATAGATAGGTAGACAGATAGATATACATATAGATAGATAGATAAATATATAGACAGATTCGATAGAAAGATAGAAAGATAGATAGATAAATAGATAGATAGATAAAAGACAGATAGAATGACAAAAAGATAGGCATATTGATAGATAGATAGATATATAGATTGACATACAGTTTTGGCAGATAGAAGACAAGCAAATAGATATACAAATAGACACAAAATAGATATATATATATATATATATATATATATATAATATATATATAGTTAGTTAGTTATATAGGCAGAAGACAAATAAGCAGGCATAATAGAAAGATAGATAGACAAAAAATTGGCAGATAGATAGACATACAAACAAGAGAAAAACAATAGACAGATAGATATACCAATAGAGAGAAAGAAAAATTGTTCTATACATAGATTTATAGACATTTAAATAGACAGATTGATAGAAAGTTAGATAGATAGATAGATAGATAGACAGACAGAAAGACATATAGATATATAGATAGACATATAGATAGATATATTGATAGATATACAAATAGATAAAAAGATTGATAGATAGAATGATAGAAAGATTGATTAACATATAGATAGATAGATTGATAAATAGATTGATAGGTAGATTCATAAATATATAGATAAATAAATAGATAGATAAATATATAGAAATATATATAGATAGATAAATAGATAGATAGACAAAAATAAAGAGAGATAGAAAGACAGATAGATAGATAAATACATAGATAGATAGATTGATAGATAGACTGATAGACAGATAGATTAGATAAATTGACAGACAGATCGATAGATAGATATATAGATAGATACACAAATAGATAGATAGATAGATAGATAGACAAAAGGACATACAAACAAACAAATAGATAAAAAAACTGATAGTTATCAAGACAGACAAATTGATAAATAGATTGATATGCATAAAGATAGATAAATAAATAGACAAATTGATATATAGATTTATAGACAGATAGTTAGACAAATAAATAAATAGATAGATAGATGAATAATAGAAAGAAAGATTGATAGACATATTGATATATAGATTGAAAGGAGATTGATAGACAGATAGATGATTAATTGATAGTCCAGACAGATAGATTGATAGATATAAAGACAGACAGACAGATAGATAGATAGATAGATAGATTGTTCGATTGATTGATTGATTATTAGATTGATATATCTATTAATAAATAGACAGATACATAGACACATAGATAGATAGATAAATAGAAATATAAATAGAAAGACAAATAGATATACAGATAGAAGACATATAGATAGACAAATAGATAAATAGATAGATAGACAAATAGATAGATAAAAATATTGACAGATAGATAAACCAAAGATAGATAGATAGATAGACATATATATATATATATAGTTAGTTAGATATACAGATAGACAAATAGATGATACACACACACACACACACACACACATATACATTCAGATAGATAGACAAATTGATTGCCAAATAGATTGTTAAAAAATAGATAGATAGATAGATAAATAGATATATAGATAGATAGATAAATAAATTGATATTCATATAGATAGACAACGAGATAAACAAATAGATAAATAGATAGATAGAAAGGTAGATAGACTGATAGATAAGAATATAAATAGATAGATGGATAATAGAGAGGTAGATAAATAGATGGATAGATAGATAGACACTTAGATAGATACACAAATAGAAAAACTAATAGATAGACACAGATTGATAGAAAAATAGATTAATAGATAGATAGACAAATAGATAGGCAAACAAATAAACAGACAGAAAGATAGGTTGATTGATATACAGATGGATATATAGATCGATAGATTGATTGATAGACACCTTGATAGAAGACATATAGATAGATAGATAGATATATTGATATGAAGATAGATAGATAGATAGATATAAAGATTGATAGAGAGATAGATAGAAAGACAGATAGATAGTCAGATATACACATAGATAGAGACAAATAGTACTACAAGAAAAGCCCAAATAGCTAGTGAAAATTCTCTAGCTATATGGGCTTTTTTCATCGCTAAAACAATATAATGACGGAATAATGATGAAAATGATCCCAAGCTAAAAAGTTTTTAACAAAATATAAACGAGAAAATATAATTTCCTAGCTAATTTTCTAACGACAGAATTTCTTTAGCTAATCTTTTTTCCCTTGCTAATTTTATCATAATTAAGAATAGTAATTAATATTTTCAATTGAATATATACAAATAATTCTATATCTAAATTAATGATGAAAAATTATCTAGCTATTTCATTTGAATGCTATTTTTACAATTTTTTTATTAAAAAATTGATTACATATTTATAAATTTTTATATTAAATTAAATAAAAACATATACTATAAACAATTTTTTATGATTAACAAAAAGCAAAAGTAGTTCATAAGTTTTTGATACAATTGTTACATAGTTAAAAAAATCTTCATCCTCATATTTTTTAAAACGAATTCATCATCCTCATAATTAATGATGCATTTATGCTAGGCTCTCCTATATGGCTTCTCTACCAGAACTTATTTGCTATCTGTCTCGTTAAGGCCACTAACTGTGACTCCATATAGGACATCTGTTGTTGTATTACATTGGTACTACTCAAAAAAATTATTTGAACTTCCACAACAATATAATTATTAAAAATGAAATCATGAAAAAAATCCAAATATTATAAACTAATGATAGTCACACTCTAAACACAAAACAAAAGCAAACACATGTGTATGAAATATTACTTAATTTCTAGATGTGTTGGTTGACCAAAACCAGTAGCTAAAGCATCTACAACAAGTTTATCTCCCAATTTCAAGCTATTTACCAATTCCTATTCATTCTTTTCAGGGGTTGCATATACAAAAAAGTACTTATCATCGGACATGTTCTAGTCCTTGATCAATGCTTCCTCTACAAATGCAGATAGAGGCTTAGATTTTTTACCGAGAAGATGATGAAGTAAATTTATGAAAAAATAATCAAGAGAGAAAACTTATCAAACAAATTAACAAACCAAAAAAATAATTAAATAATATAGTGTAGCCAGAAGAAGTAATTAGAAATAAATACAAAAATGAGAACTAGCATTCAATGAGAAATTGAATCATGCAATTTTCTAAGATATGGGTTCCCAGGTCCAATCCAACACCATGTTCTTCCTTCAATATTAAGGATCAAGACACTCACTGGAGCCACTAAATGTCTAACTCCAACCTCATTAGCTAAATCATTTTATTATTCCGAGACACCACACTTGTATGTCTCATTTTCCTTAATGAAGATGAATATTTTTTCACCTTATCCAATAACTCAAACCAAGCAAAATGAGATGATGCCATCAATTGAATAAATACACAAAATGATACACAAACTGATTATCAACTTGTTTTTTTAAACAAGCTTACTAACACATAGAAATAATAGACACCTGCTGTGAGGTGATAACAGAGAGACATAGTAAATTCAAATGAGAATCAGCTGAACAAACAACTAGACCAAAATGGAAGAAAAGAAGGGAGCTTAACCTGTCCATCATGCACCCTTGTTGTTGAGCAACATAACCAATATCAAAATGGCCATCTTAATAGACAAACAAATACTAGCAACCCGCACGACAATTGGAAGGTGGGCTACAACAATTTGTATTGGCTCACAGTAAAAAAAGTATCTGGCATTCTTCTGGTATCATCTGGCTCTCATCTTCTTGGTGCAGGCTCAAACTACATCAATTTTAAGGGCAACCTACTAGGTTTTGTGTGTGTATATATATATACACACACAACCATGATATTGATTTAGTTATTTATATGTTATAGAATGCCAGATGAAATATATAGATAGCTAGACACAATAGAATTTTGTTATTTATAACAAATATATATGTTATTTGTGTATATATATAGACATAAACATGATATTGATTGGACACACAAATATCTCTAACATAGCCGAATTCCTCCTCATTCCGCCATTATCTCTTGATGCCGATTAAACAAAAATTCATTCGAGGTTTAAGTTTTAATTTGTTAATAATTTGTGGTATGTTCATCGATTATTGTTGGATTGCTAATCGAAGAGTAAGCATTATTATTCTATTTTTTTCGTTTCCAAATTTTTTTTTAATCACCATATGGTATTCTTGGATAAAGTATAAAAACTTATGTGTATAAATGCTTAATGCTTTTGTGATATAATGCATTGTCATTGTGTGGATTATGATGCTTGGATTCTGTTTTTATTCTGATGCGTTCATCGATTATGCATTGTCAAATATATATACACAAAATATCATGATAGCTAGACACAAATAATATATATACACAAATATATCTGGCATATATATATTTTGATATATATATATGATATATCAATTTTGATATATATACACAAATATCATGATATTGATATTCTATTATTTGTGTATATATATTTTATTTATATAACTATATATTTGTTTCAATCAAATCAATGTTTGTGTGTGTGTGTGTGTGTGTATATATATATATATATCTATCAATCTATCTATCTATATTATATATCGATCATTCTATCTATCTGTCAATCTATTTATATAACTATCTATCATTTTATTTGTGTATATCTATTACTATCTATCTATCTAGCTATCTATGTATTTATCTGACGATCTATTTATATATCTATTTATCTATCTATCTATTTATCTATCTATCTATTTATCTATCTATCTATCTATTTGTCTATCTGTCTGTCTGCCTGCCTACATGTCTTTTTATTTATATGTCTATCTATCTTTCGTTATATCTACCTATTTATATATCTATATATTTATCTCTATATAAATCTAACTCTTTATTTATCTATCTTTCTAACTATCTATCTATCTATCTATTGTTTGTCTGTCTTTCTTTTTTATATCTGTATATCTATTTGTCTATCTATCTATCTATCTTTCTATCTAACTATCTATTTATCTTTCTATCAATCTATCTCTATATCTATCTGTCTATCTATCTGTCTATCTATCTATCTATCTATCTATATTTCTTTCTATCTATTTTTCTATCTATTTAACTATCTATCTATCTATTTGTCGAATAATCTGGCAATTAAATTATTTATTTGTCTCTCTATTTTTTGTATATCCATTAGTCTATAAATATGTCTATCTATATATCTTTTAACCAGTCTATCAATCAATCTATCAATCAGTTTATCTATATGTCTATCAATATGTCTATATATTAGTCTATAATTCTATCTATCAATCTTCTATCAATCTATAATTCAATCTGTCTATCAGCCTGTCTATGAATTTGTGTATAAATCTTTTTATCTATCTTTATTTTAGTTTATCTGTCGATCTATCTATCTATCGATCAATTGAACTATCAATCTTTTTATGTATCTATCTATCTTTCTTTCTTTCAATTATTTGTGTATCTATCTATCTATCTATTTGTCTATCTATCTATCTATTTGTATAAAAATCTATCGATCTATCTCTCTATCTAGTGGTATAAAAATCTATCGATCTATCTCTCTATCTATTTATTAATCTATATTTTTATCTATCATTCTTTCAACTTGTCTATCTATTTCTCTCTCTATCAATGTGTCTATCAAAGTGTCTATCAATCTCTCTATCAATATGTCTATCAATCTGTCTATCTATCTTTCAATCAATTTGTCTATCAATTTATCTATAATCTATCTTATCAATAAGTGTATCTAATAGTCTATCAATATATCTATCAATATGTCTATTAATGTGTCTGTCAAACTTTCTATCAATATGTCATTAATCTTTCTATCATTTTATTTATTAATCTATTTATCTATTTGTATATCTATCAACATATCTATCTATATGTTTATCTATCTATCAATCTTTCTATCTTTTTATCTATCTATCTATCTATCTATCTATCTTTCTAACAATCTATCTAAGTGTCTATAAATCTATGTATTAAACTATATATCTATTATCTGTTTGTTTATCTATCTATCTATATGTTTGTCTATCTCTTTGTTTGTTTGTTTGTCTATCTATCTGCCTATATTTTGTCTGCCTATCTATCTATCTTGCCTCCATGCCTAATTGTCTGCTGACCTAATTGCCTGCCCATATGTCTGTCTATCTAGCTTACTATCTATCTATTTGGCCACTATTTGTGTGTCTGTTTGTCTATCTATCTATTTGCCTTTCTGTTTGTCTAACTATTTGTCTATCTATCTGTATATCTAAATATCTTTCTATCAATCTATCTACTTGTCTATCTATCTATTTGTTATCTATCTATCTATCTATCTATCTATCTTTCTTTCTTTCTATCTAACTATCTATCTATCTTTCTTTCTATTGGTCTATCTATATGTTTATTTTTTATCTATCTATATATCTATATGTCTATCTATCAATCATCTATCTATCTATGTATCTATCTATCTATTTATCTATCTATGTATCTATCTAATAATCTGTCTATCTATATGTCTATCTATCTATGTATCTATCTATCTATTTATCTGTATATCTATCTATCTAACTGTTTGTCTATCATTAAATCTTGTTATCTATATATCTTTCAACATTTTATATATCTATCTATCTATCTATTATCAATATTATTATCAATCTATCTATTAATATGTTTATCAATCTTTCTATCATTCTAACTATCAATCTGTCTATATATATATAATATATATGTCTATCAATCTAACTATCTATCTATCTATCTTAATATTTGTGTGTCTATTTGTCTATCGATCTATTTATCTTTCTATGTTTCTAACTATCTATATATATATATGCCTATCTACTTGTCTATCTATCTATTTATTATCCATCTATCTTTCTATCTATATATCTATATGTATATGTATCTGTCAATCTATTTGTCTATTTATCTGTCGATCAAACTATTTGTCTATCTATCTATCTATCTATCAATCAATCAATCTATCTATCTATGTGTCTATCTATCTTTCTATCTATTATATATATATTTATTTGTCAATCTAGCTTTTATCTATTATCAATCTTTTTGTCTATCTATGTGTCTATCTATCTATCTATATATATGCTTATCAATATGTCTTTATTTTTCTATTTATCTGCTATCTATATGTCTATCATTCTATCCATCTACGTGTCTGTCTGTCTGTCTATTTATTAGTCTATATTTTTGTCTATCTATTTATCGGTCTATCTATCTATATGTCTGTCTGTCTGTCTATTTGTCTGTCTATCTATCTGTCTATCTATCTGTCTATCCTTCTATATGTCTCTCTATATGTCAATTATTTATCTATCTATCTTGTATATATCTTTATATTAATCTATCTGTATAACTATTTGAATATATTTCTAACTTTCTATCTATATATCTTTATTTTATCTATCTATCTATTTTTTTATCTATCTTTCTATCTATATATGTCTATCTAATTTTAAATCTATCGATCTAATATATTTCTATCTTTCTATCTAATAATCTGACTATCTATCAATCTATATATCTATTTATTTATCTTTCTATCTATCTATATATCTAACTATATATCTATATATTTATCTATCTATATATCTATTTATCCATCTATCAATCTGTCTTTCTAATAGTCTATCAATTTGTCTATCTAATTTCTTTTAATTTATTTATCAATTTATCTATTATCTATCTATCAAACAAACTATCAATCCATTTATGAATCTATCTATTATTCTGTCTATCAATCTATTTATCAATCAATCTATAAATCTGTTATATTTTTATCTATCAATATATCCATCTATCTATCTATCTTGCTATCTATCTATCTATATTTTCTTTATCTGTATATCTTTATTTCTATCTATTTATATATCTTTCTATCTATTTGTATGTCACTCTATTTATCTAGCTATCAATCTATCTGTCTATCTACCTATCTATCTATGTATCTACTTGTCTATATATCTGTCTCTCTATCTGTCTATCTATATTTCTATCTGTCTATCTATCTATCTTTTTATCTACATATCTTTCTATTTATCTATTTACCTATCTATATATCTTTCTATCTATTTATCTAACTATCCATCTATTTGCCTATATATCTAATAATATGTTTATCTATTTGTCTATCTATTTGTCTACCTACCTATCTATCTATCTGTCTATCTATCTATCCATCTATTTATTAATCTGTCTATCAATCTATCTATTAATCTTTAAATCATAATGTCTATCAATCTGTCTATCATTATGTTTACCAATCAATCAATCTATATATATATCTTTATGTCTATAATTCTATTTATCAATTTGTCTATTAAATTGTCAGTTTATATGTCAATTTGTCTTTCTTCTCTATTTTTGTATTTCTATTTGTTTGTTTGTCTATCAGTCTATCTATCTATCTGTCTGTCTGTCAATTCCTTTGTTTGTCTGTCTATCTATCTACCTACATGACTATCTACCTATTTGGCAAGCAGCCTATCTGCATATTTGTTTGTCTGTCTATCTCTCTACCTATATATCTTTCTATTTCACTTATTTGATTTGTCTATTTATCTATATATATATATATATATATATATATATTTATCTATCTATCTATCTATCTACTTATTTATTTTTCTGTATAATTATCTGTCTAACTATCTTTCTATCTATCTATCTATCTTCTATCTATTTATCTATATATATTACTATTTATCTATCTACCTATATCTTAATCTTTCTATTTATCTATCTATCTAAATATCTAACTAACTAACTAACTAACTATCTGTCTGTCTATCTATCTATTGTCTAATAATCTCACTATCTATTTGTCTATCTATTTCTCTATCTATTTGTCTATCTATCTGTTTATTTATATGTCATCTATCTATCTATCTATCTATCAATCTATCCATATATCTATCTATCTATCATTCTATCTATCTATCAAACCATCTATCAATATGTCTTTCAATCTATCAATCATTATGTCCACTACAAAAAATTGTCAATTTATATTGTGAAATTTAGCTAGGGAATAATTCCTAGCTAAATAGTGAGTAATTAGCTAGGAAATAGCATGGAATTTTTGATATAATATTGAAATATAATTTTTCAAGGATTAATGATGATTAGGGATGGAAATTGCTGACAAAATTTTTGTCAATTTTACTGACGGATATTCTCTAGCTAATCAAGCGATGGATTTAGCGTCGGAATTTCCCTAGCTAATTAGAATGAGAGATTATCCGCAACAAATTTTTTTTCTAAATTTCCTTGATTTGAAAAGCGGGGAATATAGCAATGGAATTAGCAACGGAATTATCGATGGATTTTTCGAGCTAATTAGATCGTGACATAATCCGGCACTACTTTTCGTTGATTTCCCCACAATTAAATGCAGGAAATTTAGCGACGAAATTAGCAACAACTTCTCACTAGCTAAGTAGATCGAGACATTATCATTATATGAATGTTTTTTTTCGAAAAGAAAGAGAGAAAAAGCTAAACTGGACTATGTGAGCGACGAAAAATTCAGACTCTTCTTGTTCCCAAGTAATATTATCATTGATCTTCTCCTTCAAATACTATATAAATTTCTCTGTCTCTCTCAATTTCATTACCAATGAAAAAGTTTGGTTTATACAGAATATTTGGTTTTTATTTTTTTTATTTTCCTCCAATTTTTTTCTTCTTTCTTTTATTTTCACATCACTTATATGATGTTAACTCTCTGCCATTAATTTAACAGCAAATGGTTAGTGTAAACTTTGTTCGTTAACTGTTTAAACAATTAGGGTTTTATAGATTTTTAATATAAAATGTACATTCCTTTTTTGTTTTTGTAACTTTAAACAAAATTATGCTTAATGTATTCTGCTTCTGTAACTTAATAAAAAATTATGTTTAATGTTTTCTGCTTCTGTTACTTAATAAAAAAAGTATGCTTAATGTTTTCTACTTCTGTAACTTAAGAAAAAACAAAATCAATGTTTATGAGTTCTATTTTTTTTTTCTCCAAAAATACTATAAACAGATAATATTATTTATAAACTTTTATACATTTATAATCATATGACATTATATATAAATGTCTATACTTTAATATATATAAACATATTACATTATATATAAACGTTGATATGTTTTTTATACATATGTATAAATGTTTATAAATATTTTACACCATTAACATAAAACTATCTATTTATATATTTTTTTATATAACATTTATTTAACATATAAAATATTTATACATTTTTATAAACATTTATAGAACATATAAAATTTTATATAAATATAAAATATTTATAATGTTTATATAAATGTGATATATATACTATATACTATTTATAAAAGTGTTACAAATATATAATTATATATATGTACCAATTATAAATATTTTAAACACAACATTATATCTAAACACTTGTATATTTATAAAAGTGTGAAGTTTTCTTTAATGATTATTCTTTTTAATGTTTAATGGATTTCGAATCACCAGAAAGTGTGCTAGCTTTTAAAGTTGTTTATATATTTATTGTTTAATACTTACTCTTCATTGCTTATCTTATATGTAGGAGCATTAGATTTGTGGTAACACTTTCTACCCTTACTTAGCAAAATGAAACTATATCATTTTTTAATGTCTAGTTATTTTACTTCTTCGAACCCTATCATTCATCATGAGTTTGTGTACCATGGTCATGGTGAGTTACATTTCATTGCTCATTATTTGCTTACACGAAAACATGATATACATTCTTTGATAGTTGAATTAGAATGTCTCTGTCATTCCTGACATGTTAGGATGTTAATGAGAGATTTAGAACAAAGTCGAACTTTGAACCAGCAAGCATGAAAAAGGCTACAAGAGGGTACAAGAAAGATGAGATGGTTGGCTTTGCACAACTTTCACAAAGTATTGATCTTTATACATCTTTTTCATTGATAATATTAATTGGGGACAGATAATATTACTTGTGATTGAATATTTCTTAGCATCTTTTTCATGGAATTAAGAGATTGAATTTATCTCTTTTTTTATTAAAAAAAGAGACAAAAATATACAAGTAAACTAAAATTATAAAAATTAAATAATTTAAATAAAAAAAATGAAATAGAATTTTTTTTAACCATAAATGATATTATTTCATAAATAAATTAAATAATAATATATAATAATAAAGTATTTGATATATATATATATATATAATGGTTATAAATTTTTAAGAATTCAATTTATTTTTTATGATATAATATGAAATAATTATAAAGGAATAAAATTTCATATTAATTGATATAATTTATAATTTATATAATTTTAAAAATTATACATTTTTGTAAACATTTATATAACATATAAATTTGTATATATATATATAATATTTATAATGTTTATATAAATGTGATATATATACTATATAATATTTATAAAAGTGTTACAAATATATAATTATATATATGTAATATTTATAAAAATATTTTAAACACAACATTTTATATCTAAACACTTGTATATTTATAAATGTGTAATGTTTTTTTAATGATTATTCTTTTTAATGTTTAATGGATTTCAAATCATCAGAAAGTGTGCTAGCTCTTAAAGTTGTTTATATATTTATTGTTTAATGCTTACTCTTCATTGCTTATCTTATATGTAGGAGCATTTAATTTGTGGTAACACTTTCTACCCTTACTCAGCAAAATGAAACTATATCATTTTTTAATGTCTAGTTATTTTACTTCTTCGAACCTATCATTCATAATGAATTTGTGTACCATGGTCATGGTGAGTTACATTTCATTGCTCATTATTTGTTTACACGAAAACATGATATGCATTTTTTGATCGTTGAATTAGAATGTCTCTGTCATTCCTAACATGTTAGGATGTTAATGAGAGATTTAGAACAGAGTCAAACTCTCAACCATCAAGCATGAAAGAGGCTGCAAGAGCGTACAAGAAAGATGAAAGGGTTGGCTTTGCACAACTTTCATAGAGTATTGATCTTTATGTTTACCCCCGAAGCGATACCATAATCACCATACTTGCTAAGCATATATTTTTTAAGGGCATGACTGTCAATGATAATCACCCCAAATTGTTAAAGCATATGAGAGCTAAATTGCCTCTTTTAGTGACAAACCTCACTACTCTCTTGATTCTTCTCAAAGAATTTGCAAAATAGCTAATTAATCCATTCATGGTGCTAGTGGAAATACTGACATCAATTCCATGAATATCCAATTGAGTCAACCTCATTCTGATCATTAGCCTTTTACTTCGATATACTATCTTAGGCTCACCAACTCTCACTTAATGACAGAACAATCCAAAATTTCTTCAATTTATGATTCATCCTCACTCCCTGCATTTGCAAGACTATGACAAGTCGACACTACTTCAACAATTGGTAGGCAAACCATTGGAGTAGCTCCTCATGTTCATCTGGCTGCCTTTCTTTCATTAGGTTATGCTGGTAGAAAAGAAATGGCTGCAAATGATTACGATGATCTTCCTAACTTTGATTTTGGAACTGCTTATGATACTTCTATTTCTTTGCGAAGAAAAATGTTGAATGCTACGACTCGATCCCAAGAAATATTCTAGTGGTGAATTTGATAATTTTGATTGTTCATTGACCAAGTCCTTGACACCATTCAAGTCAATGGAAACTCCTCAAAGTGTGCCATATTATTTTTGCTTTGAAAGGTTTCCTCCGCTTGCACTACATATAGCTAGGGATAATTCCCTAGATAAATGAGCATTTTCAGTCGCTAAACGGGATATAGCGATAGATTATCGATGAATCTGTTTCCTATCTAAAGTGGTTTTTGCTATATTTTAGTGACAGAAGTGTCCCTAGCAAAAAAGTTAGTGACATAAAAATTCCTTGCTAAAAAGAAAACTTTAATAGTTAAATTAGAAAGATAAACGAGATATTCCGTCACTAAACAAAAATAACGACACATGATTTCTGAGCTAAAGTGCTGGTCTATAAATTTTACCGATGGATATAGTCCCTATTTATCGATAGTACATAAAATATAATATATCCATTTATTGATGTTGTTTTCTCTCCCTCTGATCCTCTGATCATTATTTTTATACTACGACAAAGTTGTCCGAGTCATGGCACATTATGTCAATTGAAATCCCATCACTAATAGAAACTATAAATGAAAATTATAAATTAAAAAAATTAATTCAATTACTTATTCTAATACAATATTTTAAATAACTAAAACAAATAAATAACATATTTTATTACATCTTATTAATCAATATATCTACCGGCTGTGCATAAAGTATAATCTATCAATGCATTGATGTTGCTTTCTCTCCCACAGCTCCTTTGATCACCAACTTTTAGCTGCGAAAATGCTCTCCGAGTCCTGGTGCTTCATGTTTTTTTAAATATGTCTTTGTTTATTCAAGCTTCATATAGGAAACAATGTGGTACCATATCTATACGAAATTTAAACCACCAAATCAAAAATAAATATATAAATAAAACTATGCTTTGATAAATATATATTGTTGCAGTAAATATGTACATATATTCTAGCATTTCACTCATACATATATTACTGCAGTATATGTACATATAAACTACAGTAATATGTGTACATATATACTGAGTACATATATATACTTAGTATATACATAAATAAAATACTATAGTATTATATGTATGTATATACTGACTATATACGTATTTATATACTACATTTGTTACCATTGCTACTACTCTCGCTACCGCTGCCACTCCTGCAGCAGCTGCTGCTGCCACGGCCGCTCCCAATACTACTGCCACTGCTTATGTTGCCACTGCTGCTATTGCTGATGCCAGTGCTGCCGCTGCTACTACCGTTGTTGCTACCATAGCTACCGGTGCTGCCGCTGCTATCCCTATCGCCACGACTACTGCCACTACAGCTACCGTAGCAATAGCGGCTGCTGCCGTTGCTGCCGCTGCTACCGCTGATGTCG
Source organism: Sapria himalayana (assembly GCA_029783825.1). Classification (NCBI taxonomy): domain Eukaryota; kingdom Viridiplantae; phylum Streptophyta; class Magnoliopsida; order Malpighiales; family Rafflesiaceae; genus Sapria; species Sapria himalayana. The sequence goes on along the minus strand of JAREIK010001963.1, from coordinate 268,163 downwards.
CTTTTGCCGCTACTATTGTTGCTGCCGCTACTGCTGCCATTGCCACTTTCACTACTGCCACAGGCACTTCCGCTGCCGCCATTGCTTCTTCTGCTACCACCACTACTACCACCACTACTGCTGAATATAGGCTTTTACATACTTATTATAGGCTAAAACTCTACACAAAAAATTCAGAGACACATAAACATATTTACAGATATATAAAAACAAATATTATAGGCATGAACAAACACAAATTAAAGTTGATTGTCATATCCCTTCAACCAAAATCCAAAAGATGTCCAGCAAATAATGTTTAGAGATAAAGAGAGTGCAAAAAAAAAATATTTTTAGAATAATAAAGATAAGATAAGCTAGCCATCTTTTTGATAAAGCTGAAATTGGTAAATATGGGACTTATGCATTGGAAGGACCGTGGTAATGTATGAATGCTTTGAATCAAATTTTTTATTTTCTCTCACATAATGTGTCCTGCATAGATTCATAATTTGATTTATCAGAAAAGCAAAGAATAAAACCAGAATAAAAAAAACTTGAAACCTACAAAAAAATATCATAATTATTTGTTACACAGACAAAGATAAATAACAGTTCAGAAATAATTTTTGTACTCAATCATCCTCATAATTTGTAGGGAATGCTAGCCTCTCCTACGAGGAATCAAAGCTGGATCTCAGAATGCTTTCTAATGCACCAATTCTTCTAACTGTGACTCCATATAAGACATCTGCTACTGCATTGCTTTTTTAATTTCTTTAATTTCTTGCATTTCTTCCATCAAATTATCTACTCATCCTTCTTTTTCATTTTGGTCTCCATATCTACAATACGTTCATTTGTTTCCAATGCTTGTTGTTTGATTGCCTCATCCACCATTGCTGAGATAGATGAATTAGAAGCATGACTACTACAACAAAATACCACACTCTTAGAGTCAATTCTGTACACTCGCTGGTTCTTTCTACCATCACATGACCTTCATAATTGAACCTTCAACTTTTACCAACATAATAAGAACAAAATGATGATGCTTCTTCTACCAAATATGCATTGCAAATTGAACCTTCAACTTTTCCCTTGTTTCTAACATTCAACTTCAACTTACTAAGATTCCTACAACCACAATGTTAGGTTTCAATTTGATTAAATTACAATATTACTTAAAGTACGAAATAATAAAACACAGCAAATTATATGTATTTACCTCTCAAAAGGATACATCCACCTGAATTGCATTGACCAAATAATCCTTATTTCATATGCCAAATGTACCGGAAAATGCTCCATTGAGTCAAAAAACTCAGTGGTAATATCCATTCAAGCTTTCAAATAATAAGTGGAATATCATTCTATAGCCTCACCATGTCATCTATTTTGATTGTGGTTGTAGTTAGCTATTTGAAAAATAAACTTAGTTCTGTAAGGACCTTCCAAACACTTAGTGGAAGTAATTCAAAGAATGCAATTGGTATTAATCTCTGCATAAATACATGACAGTCATGACTTTTCATTCTAAATAACTTAAGATTATTCATATCCATGCATCTACCCATATTTGACACATCCATCAGGGAATTTCAAAATTTTAGCCCATTCACACAATATCTATCTTACCTTTTTATCAAGTGTGAGCAAGCTTTAAAGAATTTACCTGTTTCCTCATTCAGTTTCAATTCAGGTTTCTGACAGTAATCATTGAGCTCTTGTCTTGATTTTGAAGTATGTTTTGTCTTTCCGTCTACATTAAGGATAATGTTGAAAACATTGTCAAAAATATTCTTTTCAATATGCAAAAAATCTAAGTTATGACGAATTAAATTGGACTTCCAATAGGGCAAGTCCCAAAATATACATGTTTCTTTCAGCCAAATAATTTGCCTATTGGTCCATTACTTCTAGTAGCATCCTTTTCAGTTACCTTCTTCAAACCCAAACTATAAATCTCTGTAATAATTTCATCTCCTGGATGAACTACTAGTGCAACTTTCATCACAATTTTATTTTTTTTTTGAAATGTAGTTCTATTTCTTCGAAATGGATCATTCGTAGGTAGAAACTTACGATGGTTATCAAACCATGATTATTTAACACTAAATTTGAGGGTAAATGCATCAGAATTTGTCATGCAATACGGGGATGTGAATTGTCCTGTAGTACTCTAGTTAGACAACATTGAATATGCAAGAAAGTCACTTACCGTCGACATAAGGGCTGCCCGCATTAAGAAATTTTGCTTCTTTGAGATATTATATGTATCCACTCCAACATCCCATAAATGATTTAACTCTGCAATAAAAGGCTATAAGGAAACATCCAGCATGTCACATTTCGACTTTCTGCTGCAAAATCTTGATGTATATAATTAAAATGCTTCTAAGCAGGTGAATCTTATAGATAATGCATTACCCATTCTTCAACCTCATGCTCGGAATTCCACCTCATATCATTTGTTGTATCATTTGATGCATATAGTCATTGTAATCGAAGAATTAATGGAAAATAATACATCTTCTTAAAGACAACCTTCAATTTTTTTCGTATTTCTACAACACGAGGTGTCTTCCTAGATCGAGGATATTCACAAAATTTACAGCTAATTAAATTAGTATCACCGCCCGAATATAACATGCATCTATTTAAACAACAATCAATTTTTTCAACTAATAGACTCATTCCTCGTAGTAACTTCTTAGTGTTGTAAAAGTAGTTAGTGATCAAATTATTATCCGAAACAATCTCATTCATCAGTTCTGTCACCTGATCAAATAATTTCTCAGACATATGATTTTATGACTTTATGCTCATTAGTTGAGCCACAAGTGTCAATTGCAAATGTGTTTTATAACTAGGCTACAACTTTTTATCTGCAGCATTAAGCATTTCATAAAATTTCCGAGCTTCAGGATTAGGTGGTTCATCCATGTAATCCATATTGAAGTCAGTACCAGCAGATTTGATGATCATTGTATGGTATGTGTTTGATGATTCTTCACGACAAGCAAATGATTCAATACCCTCATTTTGGTCAATAATCAGAGCAATTATACTTTCCTTATGATAAATCCAAACAAAATAATTTGGCACAAAGCCATATTTTACCAAATGATATCTTTTAGTGTTTGCATCACGAAAAGGGATATTCTAACTCTTTTGATGATTACATGGACATTTAATTTTTTCTTCATCCATTAATCTCAATTGACTACTTGCAAAATTGATGAAAGTTTCAAGCTCGATCAAAATAATATTCATTCAAAAATTTATTAATAAACCTTCTATACATCCACTGACAATCTGAGCTCATTTTGCCTTGTATATTAACGAAAAATTGCCCAATTATTATTATAAATAAAACATTCTATTACTTCAAAATATAGAAATAATAAAATAAAATTACTTACAGATAAATATTTAAAAAATAAAATATCATGAATATCGAGTAAATGTGATTGTAGAATCTACATTAATAGATAACATAATTTTAGTATGATAAAGATTAATAGATATCATAGTTATACTAGATAAAGGGTGCAAAGTATGATAATGCACAAGAAATGAAAGCAAAAAAAAGACATTTAATGTATGAGGGAGGAGCAGGAGAGATAGAGAGACATAGAGAGTGCAATGGTAGAATTAAAAATTATATAAAAGAAAATAAAATTTCTTCTATATAAACCTATCAAATATTATATCTTTTGTCATACATAAATTCATATTTGAGCCTGAGGTCCATGACATGGGATTAGGTAAGAGTACGCCCCTTATTTGTATTATACCAAATATGAGCCTGATCAACGGACATTCTCATGCTATGTGCTTACATATTGTAGATATTATATCTTTAGCCATTTTATTTTCTAGTTGGTGCAACAAAATAGTATTATCCCATATATAATTATATATTAGGATACATATAGTAAATGTTGTTATAAATAGTTACATTTAGTTTAACATATAATTATATATAGATATATGCATACAAGTAGTTATAAGTAAATATAAATAAATGTATGCAAAGTTATAAACAATTATATAGATTAACAAAAATGTATACATATATGTATACATAATTATTAATAAAGTTATATTTTATTATATAGAGTTATTAATAGTCATAAGAATATTTATATAATGTTATACACATATAGTTAAACATTTTTTTGTATGTTTTTATACATATAATTATAAATATTGTTACATTTAGTTATAAATATAGTTACACATATAGTTAAACTTATATTTATGCATGTATGTATATATATTTGTTCATATAATTTCATATATTTATACATTTAGTTATATATAGGTATGAATATACTAAAATACAATTTTTATACTAATATATAAAAATGTATATTAAATATATGTTGTTAATTATATATTTAAATATAAGGTATACATTAATAATATAAAATTATGTATAGTTATATGTTATTATACATATAATATATATAGTTATAAAAAATTATATATCATTAAATATTTAGTTATATATATATATATGTGTGTTCATATAAGAAGTTATATTTAGTTATACATAAATATATACAAAGTTATAAACAAGTATATAGATTTACATATATGTATACATACATGTGGTTATACATATAGTTACACTTATAGTTAAACTTATATCTATACATGTAGGTATATATATTTATTTATATAATTTTATATATCTATACCTATAGTTATGTATAGGTATGGATATAGTAAAATACATTTTGAATACTAATATATACAAATGTATATTTAATATAAGTTGTAAATTATATATTTAAATTTAGTTATGTATAAAGCTTTATAGTAATACATATAATAAGATACAATTATTTATAGATATATGTTATTATGCATATAGTATATATCACTATATTTTTTTAATATAGTTAAACATATAGTTATATATAAATATATTCATACAAATAATTATACATAAATTTATAAAGTTATAAATAAATATATAGATTTACATAT
>JAREIK010001963.1:230683-258183 GCA_029783825.1 Sapria himalayana | reverse complement strand
CAATCTATGCTCATGGAAAATAGATCAATAATATAAAGCTTTTCATAGGTAACAAACAAAACTTATCTTGTAAATAAAAATAATCAAGTAATTATTTTATATGAACCTCATCAAAATTATCATAAAAAATATTTATTCACAACAAATTATAATAAGAACCTATAAGAGGTGATTAAAGAAAGAGGAAATCAAAATAAGATCATTTTAACTACTAGATATAAAAAATTATAATAACAAAACTCATGTATCAATGTATAACACTTCACCAGCAAGAAAGCCTTTAGTTGAACTTCATTCTCATCAAAAATACACTTGTTATTGAATAATTATAAAAACTAATCACAAGTATTAAAACAAAAATAATTATCCAATACTTTTGAGTGAATGATAAGTATATCATTTATTATGACTTGTCATTCTAAATGAGAAAGTGTCTCAAACAAGAGTTTAATATGGCTTCAAATGAATAAGAAAAAATTTTAATACACAAAATAAATAAATATGAATAAAAAAAGTATTCCATCAAGTGGAAGATTAATACTAAAATGTATTTGTTTATTTTGTAAAATATTCAAAAGCTAAGATCAAAAAAGTCAATTGAATTGACTATTTTTTAGTCATAATCAATAAAATAGTGAAAAAGTTGAGCATGTCAAGAGATCTTTCACTAAGGAGCTTAGCACATGCGAAATTAAATTTGCTATGGATGAGTGGAAATCTCTTGATTTGGATAACTCTATTTCTTCAAATATTAGTGAGAAGTTTAAAAAGACATCTGAAGGATAAAGGAATCACATAATAAAAAAATTCTTCAATCTCCCAAAAGCTCAATTTAACTTCTTGCAAGGCGACTAAAGTGGGTAACTATTATATAAATCATTTATTTTTGGAGTATTTGATCTTTAAAGATTGTTTCATTCGACGGGTTAGGAATGAATTTTTTGTGAAGGGAGGACAGATGAGAAGAAAAATAAAAGATAAATTAATTTTCATTAATTTATGAAAACTTATATATATATATATATAAGTAAAAATAAATATATATATGAGTGAGAGAGTTCACATGTCAGGTGCTCTCCTACAATGCAACAAGAAAGAAAATAAATAAATAATATAAATATAAACACTAAATTAAATCTCAACTATCTCCTTCAGAATATTTCATATATGCATTGAATATCAAAATTAGAAGATATGAAAAAAACTTACAATCCTCCAAGTGTATTCATGATGATGTCTACAATAATTTCACTAATAAACATATTCACTAATAACATGTCGAATTGTATAAATATCATATTAAAATATTATCAACTATGAATTGTATAAATATCATATTAAAATATTATCAACTATGAATTGATAAACATAACATCTCCAAAAAGCAACTAATATACTAAAACACACAAGTAACTAATAACATAACTCTTTTCACTAAAGATAAAATCAACAATATGCCCATATACTATATCTTAGAATTGTGTTCATATTAGTGTATGTTGGAAAATCTAATATGTAACTAAAAATACTATGAGTGCAAATAATATTTGATCTGGTTTGTTGTGATTTACAATTGTTTTTTTCTTTTATTTTATTTTTTTCTTGCATATGTATAAGAGCATTCAACCTATGGGATAACATAATTCGATTAGTCCCTTATATAAGGGTTTAGTTTGTACACATTTTGTTATGAGATTTTTCAAATATTTTTCTTTTATCTTGCATTGTTTCTCAACATAGTATCAAAGTCAAAATCTTATAGAATACAAATTCTTGAGTGAGTGGCTTGCATTTTGAATGTGCAGAAACATTTAATATTTTATTACAATATAACAAAAAATCATTTTAGAAATTATATGATAAAAAGTTGGACATATTTCTCAAATACTCTTCTTCTATTTTTCATTGTTTCTCAACATGGTATCAATACAAAAATCTTATAGAATACAAATTTTTTATTGTGTGGCTTGAATTTTGAATGTGCAAACACTTTTAATATTTTATTACAATATAACAAAAATTTATTTTTGAAATTATATGATAAAAAAGTTGGATATATTTCTCACTAAAATTTACAAATTTAGAATCTTGTTCAAATTTTAGTAAAGATCTCAACTAATTATCAGCCTAAAATTTTTTTTCATCAATTATTAGTTATATATACAAAAAATATCAAAGATGAAGTGCATCCATTTATAATTATACTAAAATTAAATTATAAGGGTCTAATGCACCATTTTTTTTGTAAATTATTTAACATATCTTCTTAGATGACTCATCTTGTACTCCAGTACTAGTTTTAAAGCTATATATTTTTTAAAATATTTATATTTGACTAGATTTTATTTCTCATTTAGTTTTTTTTTTATTTATCATTTTAGAATTTGTCCATACAATTTAAGTGTGACTATTAATACTAAATATTTTGCTTACTCGAGGAAAGACATTAGAAAAGAAAGGTTTCTCTACATCATCTAAAATATTCAGTTCATTATATAAAGATCGTACTTAGTGTAAAAGCCTTCTATTTTAACATAAGGTCTGGGAGAAGTTCATATATCAATGTCTTACCATCAAAATTTAAAGAATACATATGATAAGTCTCGAACCCAATACCTTGGACAAAGATGTTTATATTGAATAAAGACATGACCTCCAACAAATACATATAATAAAAAATTTTCACAAATGATTAGTCATCTTAGTAATAGTCTCATACAAATATTTTAAATTCAAAATTCTTATAAGATTCGGTGCATTAATATTTATGCAACTACATACAAAATTTAATTCATTATATGGATCAAATGTATTATCTATAATATTTAATTAACTAAAATTTATGTTAAGTTTTACTAGGAAAGAACTACAAAACTCAAAAAAAACATAAGAAAAGAACGAATAGAGTAATTAAATTAAATAATAAAATATATAGTAATCTAATGATGCATAGCATTTATTAGATAAAATATTATTATTTATTATATGTCTTTATAAGTTTAAGCAATTGAGCTTATGGATTATAAAAATATAATATATAATACACAAAATTCTCACATAACATAGAATTTATGAGATGTTAATAACATAATTATCTTACCCATAAAAATCAAAGAGATTTCATCTATAGGTGTCAAATGGGCTAGGCGGCCTAGTTCCAACCCAAAGCCAACCACGACACGCGGTTGTGATGTGCCCGAGTCCGTGCTAGGCAGACCTTGTGTATGAGTCGTGTCGTGTCGTGCTGAAGGTTTTTGGCCCACGTTACATGCTAAGCACTTGGGCGCGACATAGATGATCATGCACCGAGTGATGCCTGACATGGGGATGACATGGTGTTGGCCGACGGGGGACGGTGGCATGACAGCACAGTGCAAGAAACCATAATTTTGTAAAAATTCGACCGACCTGACATGAACCAACCAACCCAAACCTGGGCACTTTTTGGGCCACGGGCCCATCCGGGCTTTCCCTCCAAGAAATAGTGTCGTGCTTGGCAAGGCACCCCAACCCGGTAGGGCCTAAAAATTTCATCTAATTAGTATCGAACAAGAGACCTATAGCTTTTAAATAATGATATATATTTTTCATCTTAAAAGAATATTTTGTTACCTACAAAAACACACAACCACTATTATATGGTATTATTGTTGTTTTCTAATTTATATTAAACATGCTTAGTAATGAATTAGACATTTTAACAAAATAATTGGGTCAGTTTATTAGGTCCTGAGTCATGAGTTCCCAAAAACAACTCATGCCTAGGACCAAAGTTGTTATGCACATGCCACATTGTCATGGGTAATGAGTCACAATTGTTTGACCATGACCCAGCACAAACAATGCTTGGTCAAGAGTAATGGGTCACAAGTACCACATTGAGCTAGCCCACACGCAACCACAAATGGCATATGGTGCCACTAAATGAGGCTCAGTAAAACCCACAGTTTCATGCCATACAAGATCATGCCATGTTGAACTAGTTAGAGACTAATACCCATGATAAAATGCTCATAAGACTGCCTTAAGGACTGTGCCACTTCATCAAAACTCTAGACATGTGATACATGACCTGACATCCATAGTCAATGACAAATGGTGAAAACATATAGAATCTATGATTAATCAAAGGTACTATATTACACAATATATATTTTTTATTATTTATTTAATACATGAATACAAGAATACATAAATATTATATTAGAGCATTCCTTTTTTCTACGATCATTCTCTTCCTCATAACTTAAGCACAAAACATGAATCCAAACTAAAATTAATCTCAAGAATTCTCATATAATGATTTATATCTAACCTGAAAATAATAAAAGTGAAGTAATAATCAACATATGCTTACCTTGCAATCCAAATCAGTTACCACAAACTATCCCAGTGGTAAAGCAGCTTTCCTTTGGCTCTTAGGGCAACATGACCTATTTATTAGAAAAACCTTTAAAGAATTATTAAAAGCAAATTTAAATATCAAAATTATAGTAAATCAAAGTAAATTCAGATAATAACTTTAGATAATGATATACAAATATAATTTGATTAGATACATAATGAAAAGAGATTCAATTTTCCACAAAATGCAACAAATGGAAGGACCTAAGCAAACTCATAACAAGCTACAATGTCCCAATAGATAGAACTTATTTCTTAATGTTTGGAGATGAAGAACCAAATTTCCAATCATACCTACCTACAATGACAAAAATAAATGGTCAAAATAAGAAAACAAAGGCCAAGATCAAAATTTCAGAATAGTGATAACTAAAAAATTAATTGAGATGTCAATTTTTAAGTAAAGTAATGCACTTCATAATGTATAGTAGCATCTTCTGAGCACAACATTAAGATGATTATGGGAAGAACATTGCACTCGACAATCTGAAAAGTCAAAAAAATGCATTATTTTCTCATGGCAAAGTAAATGATAAAAAATAAGCAATCTAAATAAGGAACATTACCTGATTTTTATTATCGTCATTCTTGAAAGCTAAGGTTCTTAGTGCCCCTTCAGATGCCCTTTAAACTTTAATGTCAAAAAAATCCAACAATTCAACTAGAGGTGGTATCCTAACATTCATCCTGAAAAATAACTCATTAATAGAAAGAATTGTGCACATCGCCAAAAGCAATTACATTAAAAATAGAAACCTAATATGAATTTTGATGTTGTTATTCTCATGGGCATGGTTGGTGATTTCATCAGCTGCCCATCTTAGGATGCTATTCACTACCCGAGAAGTAGATCCATCTCGGTGTAGGTGGCAAAGTACCTGAGTCAATAATAAGCTGCTGATGTTCTGGCTATTCCACAAAAAATGGTAAAAGTTCATGAGTGTAACATGTAAACACAGCACAAACAATAGTCAGCAATGGAATACTGTAATAGCTTACAAATCAAACAACTAAATCCATATAATGTGTGAGACACTTCAACTTCATGGATTTTGAACTCAAGAGTTACTCACAAATTTTATTGAACCCATTCTTAACTAATATTACCATATTAATATTATAGAAAAATAAACAATATATTAATTAATACTAATTATTATAGTTTTAATCATATCTTTTGTGTTTTTTACTTATTTTATTATTGTTATGTTATTATTGATGGAAGCACCTAACATCTAGACTGCTTCAATTCATTGGCCCATTATATTATATGAAAGGATTGCTTGTAATTTTTTTACTAAATGTTTTTCAACAAGTTTTATGTTTGGCATAGAATTATGCATAGTATCAAAACCATAACTCTAAGGAAATCAAACCTTGAGTCATGTAAGGGTTCAAAATCCTAAAAATTGAGAGAACATACATTGTGCCAACACAGGGGACATGGGCGTACATGCTGTAGTAATGCCCCATATACTGCCATCACATACTGTGTGAGATGAGCATCTACTCCATAAAAAGGATGTTGCATGGTTATGCATGATAAGAGATTTGTGCATTGTTGTAGGCACCTCAAATGCACAATAGGCATTAGAGTCGTGGAGTAATGTTTTTGTTGACAGCGTGCATGGTAATATGGCACAACAGTAGGCACTTCAATTATATAATTTCCCTACTAAAATTTACCGAATTATCGACCAATTTTTTGGTCGCTAATTTTGATTTTTTTGGTTTGAAACCAAATAGCAACCATTTACCGTCCAAAATCATTAGTCGTAATTTTGCTCGTCGCTAAATTTTTTAATGAGAAAAAATTAGTCGGTCGGTAAATTACCGACCATTTTCCAATCTTTAATCAACAAACATTTACAGACTATATTCCTATAATTTTTTGACCAAATTAATTAGTTCAGTACATGGTCTCTAAATTGTCGGTAATTAATGACAATTTACAGACTATTCACCGACAAATAATTACCGACTAAATTCTAACTATTTTCTGACCAAAAGCACTTAGTCATTTTATGGACTCAAAATGGTCGGTAATAACTGATCATTTTGATGCCAATTACCGACAACCAATATCCGATGATATACTGATCATTTTCTGACCAAAAACATTAGGTCGGTAATGGTCTCCAAATGGTCTATTATTACCGACATTTTACTAATCATTTACTGACAAATAATTTTAAATTATATTCCAACCATTTTCGAATATATTCCAACCATTTTTTGACCAAAAGCATTAGGCCAGTAAATGGTCACAAAACGGTCGGTAATAATCGAAAAAATTGACCAAATATCTTTTAAAATCATTGGTAGATAATTGATCTCCAAAAATATTACCGACTATTTGGTAATCATTTACCGACCATTAATATTAAAAATTTTTGGTCGGTTTTGGTCACAATTTGGTCGGTAATTACCGACCAAATTTTTTTTTGCAGTTTTTCTGTAGTTGCCGTAGAAACTAGAACAAATATTACATAAAAACATCCAATTAAGTTGCAGTTTTGATGTAGTTGCTACAGAAACATATACAGATAACACGACAAAAAAAATCCAATTAACTCCAACAAACAACTATATATACTGCATATATAAATTAAAAACATCAAGAAAAAATAAAAAAAAAATAAAATTAAAAATCAAAGTTTAAGGCATTGAAAAAAAAATGTGTGCAATACACTCAATCATCCAACCTACTATCATAATTGTTATGCTGTGATATTTCTGGTCCACACGATAAGATGACGGTACTAGGGTAAAGATGTCTGCTACTGCTAGTACTGATGTGGGTTTGCAGTTGCTGCTGTAGGTGATGGAGTAGTTGCGGTAGCTACAGCATTACACTGAATAATATGAGGTAGATCATTAGGGTTGAACTGCAGTCCGCCTTCTGAAAACATCTTTGTAAGCCAGTCAAAATGCATGCGCAACTCATCCCTATCATCCTCATAGTCACTCATGCATCACAAGGTATCGGCCAACTGAAACAATATCGAATTTTGCATCACGTCCTGAAATTCCTCCATCTTCGAGAATAAATTCGAAACTGGTCCTAAAGATTCTACTTCACAGTCTAGTTTTCTTTGCAAGTAGAATAATGATGGTAGCAAACCAATTCAATAGACAGGCATCTTCTCCTTGCCATCAACAACCACATACCAATTCTGATTCGTATCAACTAGTGGAGCTGATGAATGAAAACTACATGTTGCACCATCACATGAACCTGAAGTAGACTAGGAATACTCTTGAGTTGCAGCAGCTAACATTTGCTCATATCTCGCCTAATAAAAATCTACGAAAAGTATTTCAATTTATATAAAAACAAAAAAAAAGAAAATTTAATTTTTTTTATATAAACTTACATTTGCTGCATGAGATCTTTGATCAATGAAAGTCTAATCATCATGAGCCTTCATGTGCATGTATCTAAATAAGTGAGGAGCATTGGACTTCTTACCCTTTTTTCATGTCTATAATTATACACAATACATATGTTAATTATATTGAAAATAAAATCCTAATGAGAAATGAAATTTAGGCATAATTGAACATAATTCACAAAGTAATAAACATAAAAAGTATAAATTAGAAATAATACCAATGCCCGTTTGTGCTCATGCATAGAGCAAGATCTACAAGTGTGTGTAGACATGCCACTACCCTTTCTAGCCTGCTCTGAGAAATGATTTTTGCTCTTTTTATCACCTATTCCTATAATTCAAATCTACCAAACTACTCCTCAACTCCTTGAAAACATGATCTGGGATACTCGAATCTTTTTCTTTCTTCTTCAACCATTTATCTTTGATCTCATACATGATGTCTTTATACCAACTGGCAGCATGTTTGTAGAATACACTTTTTATCGCCTCCTTTGGTTGTGTCTACTTATAAACTTTTTTCATCCATAAATGAACAATTTTTAATAAATGAACAAAAGAATAAATAAAATATGTAAAAATTATTAGGTAGTAATATTTACCTTAAATTCTCTCCATATCATCATTTGGTCTCTATGTTTGAGTGACTTCCAATTATCTCCATTAGGTTTAAAGGACTTCCTAAAAATTGACCTCAAAACCCTATAAATGGAACAAGACGGCTCTAACTTCATCATGCAACAAAAAATTTATTAGCAAGTAAGAAATAAATAAAAAAATTGATAAATAATTTGTTAAGTTTTATATCTTACGGATTATCAATTGTCTGATCAAATTGAGCAATAGGGAGTATCTCGTCTGTATGGTGCTCAAAGGAAGACTCTCCAATATCTCCATCCTCACCCTCCTCTCTCTCCCATGTCTTTTGATCATTCATCAAAATCTTAGGACCATTATGTGGATCAGTCAGTTGATGTTGCTGCTATGGTACATTCACAACCTTTTCTGTCTGATATGGCATCTCATCCACCCATGACCCTCTACCAGTTTCGAGCATACCTGAGGTTGTGTTGCCTATACCATAACTCGTATGACCTTGCAACGTGCTGCCTCTACCTCGTCCACGTGCCATATCTATTAAAAATACATAAGGCAATGAAACTTAACAAAAATGATTAATAATTAAAATAACATAAAACACACTACCTACTCATTCTTATTAGAATTATCCAAATCTAGTTTGTCTTATTCTTCATTTGTAGTAAAATGATTTTCAAACTCCTCTTCATCACTTGTTTCTTAATCATAATAAATTAAATTTTCATTAATATCTACATCTCCACAAGTATCCATGTCAAAAAATGCAACTAAAAGGATGTCTTCATCCCCCACCATATATTCGATTATAACAGCAATACCAACATGGTTGAACCTCAGGAAAATTTATTAGGACATATAGATGAGCTGTAGTATATTAATAGTTTGTTAGATACCATTTTCCTTCAATACCAATTTCTTTACCCTGAGGCTTGAAAATTTCAAACATATCATTATCCACATTGTCATAAAGATAAACTTCATTCCACTCTTCGTTAAGTGGAAAAGTTGGAGCTCCTTCTTTGAAATAGAATGATGTGAATTTTGCAGCCTCATCCATAATATAACCTATTGATATAGTACCTTCTACTTGAGCCTTATTCATTATTTTGTACTTTATTTTCCTATAGTATCTACAAAAAGATTATTAAAAATTACAAGTCATTTTTGTGTATATACAAATATATATTAGAAAAGAATTTATTTAGTGAATTAATATTATCTTTCTAGAGGATACATGCAATTATAATGGACAGGACCATCAATCCTAACTTCATAAGCGTAAAGCACTTGAAGATGTTCCATTGAGTCAGATAAACTAGGAGGAAAGATTTTTTCAAGATTGCAAGATAACAAGAATTTGTTCATCCAGATTCCTCACTACAAGAAAAATCCCATATAGCTAGGGACAATTCCCTAGCTAAATGGGCATTTTTCATCACTAAATGGGATATAAAGATGGATTAACAACAGATCAATACCCTATCTAAAGTTCTCATCGCTAAAATTTAGTGAGGGAAAGTGTCCCTAGCTAAAAATTTAGCGACGGAAAATCCCTAGCTAAAAAATAATTTTTCTAGCTAAATTAGCAAGATAAATGAGATTTTCCATTGCTAAATGGATATAACGATAGAAGTATTCACAAGCTAAAGTGATCATTGCTAAATATTACCGATGGAAATAGTTCTTGACTAAATATATTTAGTGCCGAAAAATCCCTTGCTAAAATAAAGATATCCCTAGCTAAATTAACTAATAAAGATTCCCTAGCTAATTTAGCTAAAGATATTTTTCTCAAATTTAGCATGGGATTTTTCCCTAGCTAAATTAGCTAGAAAATTTTTCCTAACTATTTTAATTTCAAAACTATTTTAATAACATATTCTAATACAATATTTTATATAATTAAAACAAATAAATAATAAAATTTTATTACATCTTATTCGTCAATGTATCTACCGACAATGCATAAAGTATAATCTATCCATTCATTGACGTTGCTTTCTCTCCCTCTACTCCTTCGATCACCATTTTTCTACTGCGACAAAGCTATCAGAGTCACGATACATCATGTCTAGTGAAAAATCAAATCACTTATACAAGCTTTGTATGGGGAATAATATGGTACCATATCTGTAAGAAATTTAAACAACTCAATCAAATCAAAATAAATAAAATTATGTTTTGATAAATATATAATATTACAGTATATATGTAAATATATACTAGCATTTTGCTCGTACATATATTACTGTAGTATATGTACATACAAACTACTGTATTATGTGTACAAATATATTGAGTACAAATATACTTAGTATATATGTACATAAAATACTGTAGTATTATACGTACGTATATACTGAGTATATATGTACGTATATATCATATTTGTTGCTGTTGCTGCTGCTACTTCCATTGCCCCTACCACTCCATCCACTGCTCCCGCTACCGCTACCACTGCCGCTCCTGCTGCTGCCGTCACTGCCGCCACTGTTACCACTACTACCGCCACTATTGCCGCTACTACCACTGTTGCAATTCCTATCGTTGATGCTGCCACTGTTGCTACTACTGCTGCTGCCGTTGTCAATGCTACCACTGTCCCTACTGCCGGTGCTACCTCTGCCGCTGCCGCTACTGCCACTACTGCCACTGCCACCGCCACCGTTAATGATAAAAAATATGGTGGGTGATGATGCTCGACTGATGAACTTGAGATTGAGTGAGTTTTTGAGGAGGTGGCAAGCTGTTTTTCCCAAAATAGGAACCGATATTCTTCATGGACTAGAATTACATGATGCTAGATGGGCATCATCATCAACATCATTCTAAGACCTAGTACAATTAGAACCAATCATTGCAGAATCTAGAGCAACAAAACTTATTTACTCATACGTTTGCTTTGTACCATGTTATAATTGCATATCAATATAATTACAAAGATTTTTAAGACCAACCTTTATGTGTCTGGCTAGACTGGACCAAAAATATCATCCCAAAGCTTTCGGAAAAGTCTAATATCCATTTATTTTATTACCTATATCAGTGAGCAATGCACGATGATGACAAGACCTAGCCCGAGTAATTATACATTCAAAAGTGTTTCTGTGTGTAAATAGGTGTGTACGTATGACAATATACACATGTCTACAAATAAATATATGCACCCAGTTATGTATATACTGGGTATATACATACATATATGCTACAACATAAATGTACATATATACCAAGTATATACGTATGTAGATACTACAGCATAAAAGTAAGTATATAGCGAGTATATACACACATATATACTACTTATATATGAAAGTATATACTAAGTATATACGTACAAATATACTAATTATATACGAACATATATATTTTTTATATACAAACTTATATACTATGTATATACGTAGATATATACTCAGTATATACGCACGTTTAAACCAAGTATATATTTATGTATATACTACAGTATTATATGTACATATATATAATCACATAGCCTTAGATGACACACACACTTGAACTTTAATGCAAATACACATGCCCTCAAAGAAAATAGAAGAAAATAATATAGGACTTAAAAAACACGCATATCGGTCTTTTAGGCATGGTCAGCATTTCTCGTTCTTTTTCTTCTGGTACTCCATGCAGATAGAGGACATTGCTACACCTGCACATGGAGGATAACATACTACATTTACCAACTAAAAACTTATAACAAGAAGTCACAGATCTAAACTGCGATGACACATATCTGCACAAAATAAGAGTGTAAAAAACGAACATGCATTTACATAAAATTAATTTTTAGGTTCATCTCACAGCTTCAGAAGCTAAGGTGTTGTTCCCAGCACCATGGAGGACCAGCGAAGGTTTTTACATACCAATAAATAGGCTAAAACTTTGCCCAAAAAATTCGGGGACACACAAACATATTCATATATATATATATATATATATAGTTATTATAGACTTGAACAAACACAAATTAAAGTTGATCATACAGCTTCAACAAAAATCTAAAAGATGTCCAACAATGATGTTTTGAGAGAAAGAGAGTGCAAAAATAAAAAGTTTTAGGAGTAATGAAGATAATATAAGCTAGGCCTCCTTTTGATAAAGCTGAAATCGGTAAATATGGGACCCATGCATTGTAATTACATAAAAGAAAATTTATTCTGTACAAACCTATCAAATAGTAAATATTTTGTCATACATAAGTTCATATATGAGCCTGAGGCCCAAGGGCTGGAATTAGGTAAGAGTTCGGCCCTTGTTTGTATTTTATCATATATGAGCATGACCAATGGACACTCTCATGCTATGTGCTTACATATTATTGATATTATATCTTTTTCCATTTAATTTTAAGTTAGTGCAACAAATTAGTATTATCCCATATATAATTATATTTTAGGACACATAAAGTAAATGTAGTTATAAATAGTTACATATAGTTATATATAGATATATGCATACAAG
Organism: Sapria himalayana; assembly: GCA_029783825.1. Classification (NCBI taxonomy): domain Eukaryota; kingdom Viridiplantae; phylum Streptophyta; class Magnoliopsida; order Malpighiales; family Rafflesiaceae; genus Sapria; species Sapria himalayana. The sequence goes on along the minus strand of JAREIK010001963.1, from coordinate 245,305 downwards.
TAGTTATAAGTAGATATACATAAATGTATACAAAGTTATAAATAAATATATAGTTTTACATATATGTATACATAATTAAAAATAAAGTTTATTTATGTATATAGAGTTTTTTATAGGTATACAAATATTTATATATAGTTATACACATATAGTTAAACATTATGTTGTATGTTTTTTTACATATAATTATAAATATAGTTACATGTGGTTATACATATAGTTACACGTATAGTTAAACTTATATTTATACATGTATGTATATATATTTATTCATATAATTTCATATATTTATACATATAATTATGTATAGGTATGGATATATTAAAATACATTTTTTATACTAATATATAAAAATGTATATTAAATATATATTGTTAATTATATATTTAAATATAGTATAAAGTTTTTATAGTTATACATATAGCAAGATAGAATTATTTATAGTTATATTGTATTATACATATAATATATATAGTTATAAAAAATTATATATCATTAAACATTTAGATATATATATATATATATTCACATGAGTAGTTATATATAGTTTTACATAAATTTATACAAAGTTATAACCAAATATTTAGATTTATAATATATATACACATATGTATAAATAGTTAAAAATTTAGTTATATTTAATTATATAAAGTTTTATTTAGTTTTACAAATATTTATATATAGTTATAAACATATAATTAAACATAATGTTGTATGTTGTTCTACATGTAATTGTAAATATAGTTACATGTGGTTATACATATAGTTATACATAAAATTATACTTATATTTATACATGTAGGTATATCATATAATTTTATATATTTATACATATAGTTATGTATAGGTATAGATATGAAAAATTGCATTTTTATATACTAATATATACAAATGAATTTTAAATATGAGTTGTAAATTATATATTTAAATATAGTTGTGTATAATGCTTTTATAGTTATACATATAATAAGATACAATTATTTATAGTTATGTGTTATTATACATATTGTATATATAGCTATAAATATTTTTATTTAGTTAAACATATAGTTATATATAAATATATTCATACAAATAGTTATACTTAAATATATAATGTTATAAATAAATATATAGATTTAAATATATGTATACATAGTTACAAATATAGTTATATTTAATTATATAGAGTGTTATATAGTTATACAAATATTTATATATAGTTATACAACTATTTATATATAGTTATACACATATAGTTAAACATAATGTTGTATGTTATTATACATTTAATTATAAATATAGTTAGATGTTGTTATACATATAGTTACACATATAGTTACGCATAATACAAAAATACTCATTAATTTTATTTACTATCAAAATTTTTTCAACAAAATTAATGTGCGTGTAGCAAGGTACAAAGGAAAAACAAATACCTTACAATTTTTTATTATAATATAAATTATACAATAAATATATAAATAATAATAAAAATATGTTTTGCTTTAAAAAATATATCAAATAGGTACAAAATTAACAAACTTCATATAACAAGACATGGGTCTGGGGATGATTTGCCTTCTAACCACTCGCCTAAAATTTATAAAATACTCTTAATGTTAATATATATATATATATATATTTTATGGTTATAAAATTTTAAGAAATCATATTAATTTTTACGAAGATATTATGAAATAATTTTAAACGCATAAAATTCCACAACGCCCAATAATATTAATAATTTTTAAAATTCAAAAAATTACTTAAAGTCAGAAGATAATTAAAAAAAGTAATATTTATTATTTTAATAAAAACTTAATGTTAAAAGCTAATAGTAAAAATATTAATTAATTGTTTAATTTGTATAAATTTTAGTAGGATTAAACATCTATGTATTTATTTATAATTATTATTTTATTTTCTTTTAACTTTATTGAAAAAATTATATTTGTATTATATTTCATGAATTTCAAAATTTGTATTATTTATTTTTTTAAAAGGTTTCTATAATCATAAAATTTTTTTAATACTTAAAATAATTTTAATATTTACTAGTTTATTCGTCAATTCAGATATTTTTGAAAATATTTTTCATTTTATCATACAATGAATTAATTTACATTTAAATTAGTAGAAATTTTAATGTATGTTAATTTAATTTTTAGAATATCGAAAAATTATTATACTTATTGAATTAATTATTTAATCTTACTTTAATTTAAATTATTTAGTTTCTTAATTAAAAATTTTAGAAAATTTTTTTGTATTTTTTTTTTAAAAATTAATACATCATAAAAATAGTTATATTAGTCCTTATTAATATAATTTTTTTGTATTTTTATATATTTTAAATTAGTTATTTATAATATCATTTTTTTATGATATTACGAGGAGAATATATCTTTTAAGGATCGCTCATCTATAGACCATTAACATACATTTAATAAAAAAAATTAAACAAAAAATTAAAAACTAATAATAAATTAAAAAAATTAAATAATTAAATATTGGCTAGAGAAATTCCATTGCTATGTTTGGGATTTAATTAGTTAGAGAAGTTCAGTCACTAAATCCATCACTATATTCCGAATTTAATTAGCTATAGAAGTCCCCTCGCAAAATCCATTGATATATTCCGGATTTTAATAGCTAGGGAAGTTACTTTACTAAAAGTCAGCACTATATCCAGGAAGTAATTGGCTAGTGAAGTTTAGTCGCTAAATTCCCTCACTAAAATCCATTGCTAAATTAAGTATGTAATCAGGAAGGAAAATTCTGTCGCTAAATCCATAGCTATAAATTTAGGATTTAATTAGCTAGGGAAATTACGTCGCTAAAATTCGTCGCTAAGTTTAGTATATAATTAGCTAGGGAATTCCGTAGCTAAAATATGTTGCTATGTTAAGGATGTAATTAGCTAAAGAAATTCCATTGCTAAATCAGTCAGTAAATTCTAGATTTTATTAGCTAGGAAAATTCAGTCGCTAAATCTATCGATAATCTCCATATTTTATTAGATAGGAAAATTTCATCATTAAATCTGTCACTAAATTCTAGATTTTAATAACTAGGGGAATTCCGTCACTAAATCTATCAGTATATTCATAGTTTTATTAGCTAGGAAAATTATATCGCTAAATCCATCACTATATTCTAGATTTTATTAGCTAGTGAAATTTCATCTCTAAATCTGTCATTAATTTTCATATTTTATTAGCTAGAGAAATTCCATCGCTAATTTCAGTATTTCAATAGCTAGGAAAATACTGTCGCTAATTCCATCGCTAATTTTTGTATTTTATTAGCTAGAAAAATTTCATCACAATTTTTGTCGCTATATTCATTGTTTTATTAGCTAGAGAAATTCTATCCCTAAATTCGTCGTTAATTTCCATATTTTATTAGCTAGGGAAATTCCGTCGCTAAATTAATCGTTAACATCTGGATTTTAATATTTAGGGAAATTCCGTCACTAAATCTATCGCTAATTTCAATATTTCGTTAGCTAGGAAAATTACGTCGCTAATTTTGTCACTAATTTTTGTATTTTATTGGCTATGAAAATTACATCACTAAAATCCCAACTTTTCTTTAGCGGAATTTACGAAAAATTTCTGTCGTTAATCCATCGCTAAATCCGAAGCTAATCCATTGCTATTTTCTTTTCAAAGAAAAATTATTAATTCCTTGCTATTCCCTAACTAATTTCTCGTAATTTAGCTAAGGATTGATGCCTAGCTAAAATCCCCTAGCTAAAATTCCCTAGTTAAATTGATATTTTATTCTAATAAGAATAAGAAGAAAATGATGAATAAAAAAGAATAAGAATAATAAGAATAAAAAAGGAATAAGAAGAATAAGACGAATAAAAAGAATAATAATAATAATAATAATCAGAAAAATAAGAAGAATAAGTAAAATAATAAGAATAAGAAGATAAAGAAAAATAAGAAGAATAAGAAGAATAAGAAGAATAAAAAGAATAAAAAGATTAAGAAGAATAGGAAGATTAAGAAGAATAGGAAGAATACGAAGAATAAGAAGAATAAGATTATAAGAAGAAAAGAAGAATAAGCTGAATAAGAAGAATAAGATGAATAAGAAAAATAAGAAGAATGGGAAGTTAAAGAAGATTAAGAAGAATAAATAGAATATGAAGAATATGAAAAATAATAAGAAAAATAAGAAAAATAAGAAAATAAGAATATAAGAATAAGAAGAATAACAAGAATAATAAGATTAATAAGAATAAGTATAATAAGAAGAATAAGAATAATAAGAATAATTGGATTAATTATAAAAAAAGAAGAAAACGTAGAATAAGAAGAATCACAAGAATAAGTAGATTTAGAAGATTTGGAAGAATTAGAAAATTAAGAAAAATAAGAACAATTAGAAGAATTAGAAGAATATAAAAATAATAAGAATAAGTTGATTAAGAAGAATAAAAAGAATATGAAAAATAAGAAGAAGTACAAGAATTAGAAGAATTAGAAGAACTAGAAGAATAATAAGAATAATAAAAAAAGAAGAATAAAAAGTATAAGAAGAATACAAAGAATAATAAGAAGAATTAGAAGAATAATAACAAATATATGAAAATGAAGAATAAGAAGAATATGAAGAATAAGAAGAATATGAAGTATAAGAAGAATAAGAATAATAAGAAGAATAAGAAGAATAAAATGTGAAATCTCGAAAAAAAATGAATAAATAACTAACATAATTTGATTTTTGGAAAAAAAAAGACAAAATTATAATTTTGTAATAAGAGAAAATAACCTGAAAATTTTAGAGCCATAATGATAAAATAGATGTCGTTATTGAATTCATCTTGGAAAATATAGCTATGGTGTCAAATTTCATTAAATTCTGAGAAAATCAGAATTTATTATATATTTATTTAATTAAATAATTATTAGAATATTTTAAAAAAAATTTGCTCAACCGAAAACCGCGCCACGTCTTTCGCACGTGGATATGCTTGCATGGATGATCCATCGGCTATCCAGGTGTTAAACCTAAATGAAAAAAATTATTATTAATTAATTATAATAATTTTTTTAAAAAAAAGAAAAACATCATGAATCTAGAAAACATGAGAAAGCTAAAAAAAATGTTCGGCACTGGAGAGAGATACAGTATAGGAAAAAATATATCTGAATTTTTTTTAATCGTAATGGATTATTCTGGAATCGGAATGAAATAGTCCAAGAACTAAAGTTACTCTACACGACGAAAAATTCACATTGATATCAAATTTATAAAGATTTTGTGAAATTTTCGGAAAGGTAGTTGTTTTCTCTTATCAGAATTTCTTTCTATTCAATTGTCAGAAATGATCATGTTATATATTTCAATTCACATTGTTAGAAATTTTATTGGAAATAATTAATTGGTGAACCATTTTGGTATTTTGTTTAGTAAAAATTAGTACATGATGAATTAGATATCGATTGTTATAATTGTGTCGGGAACATGGGTTAAATTGAAAATGACATAATTTCATTTCATATACATGGAAACATTCCATATATATGGGTGGGTGCATGATATATATATATATATATGTATGTATGTATGTATATGGATGGTATTTAGTGAACTCGAATTGGGGCAACATTCAGACTGAGTTGCGTGGGATTTTATTTGGTACATGGTTATTATAGATTGCAAACTCGAATTGGGACAACGTCCAGGCAGAGTTTCGGCACTGAATATTTCTCGGAGTAAATCCGAGAAATTTATATTTTATTCGAATAAATGTCCATTATAGTTTTTGGAGGAGGTCCATATTTTTCGGAATAATTCCAAAAAAATAAATTTTTCTATAGATATATATACAAACACACACACACACACACACACACACACACACACACATATATATATATATATATATATATATATATATATATATATAATATGTCACACTTAGCTTTGGCATGTCTGAGGGAGTTGATGAGACTTAGGAATATGGGCATATAAATATTTCATTCATAATTGCATTCATATAAACATTGTACTTGAATAGGTATTGATATATATTCATGATGTTTTAAGTACACTTAGGTAGGAAGTAACTCTGAAAAAGTTTACATCTACTGAGATTTGCTCACTCCGTTTGTAGTACCCTTTTTAGGTACAGGTCCAGGATAGATGCCAGATCAACATACGAAATCACACATGTGAAGGGAAGCCGGTTGTGGCTTAAATAATATGTTGTGTGTTTTCTTTCTTCAGCTGAGCAAATAAAATATAAAACAAAAAAAAATGTATTGTATATTTGAGAAAATTTTATTTTATTGCACATTGTATTGCGTGATGGAATGAATGGGACTCCCTAGGGGATGAAGTGTCACAGCTTGGTATCAGAGGTTAGGTATACAATTACCTATAACTTAGAAATTGGTACAAGTTTCATAATGTGATAGGTTTAAATATATAAATATCTAATACTAGGGGAAAAGAGAAAAAACACTAGGATAAAGAAACATAACCTTAGTCGTTCATAAAATGAAATGATATTCTCAAAATGAAAAGACTATTATTAGTTGGCATGTGCACTAATAATAGGGAATGAATGTGATTCTTATATTATTATTTGACTTATGTATATGGCAAGTAGAGAACGAGGACACCTGGGACGTCCATGAAATGAGGATCAATCCCCAGCCTTTTTTGAACAGCAAGCTCTAATAGAGGATGTGGGTGTCGCTATTGCAATAGTTGCACAGACTAGTGCAACTGGAGGTCAAGAAATAACAACTAACCTCCAAAAACCCAAGGCACATCATCCTCCAATATTTATTGGAGGAGGGGACACAATGATAGTAGATCATTGGTAATGACAAGTTTAGAAAAAAAACATGGACAAGTTATTGCATGTGACTTCTCCTTTGGGTACTAAAATGAAAATTAGTTAGATATGTCAAGATTGTGAGTTAGAAATCTCAGGAATTATTTTCATGGTCGATCTTAAAGTCATCGAAATGTCAGATTGTGATGTAATTCCTGGCATGGATTGGTTAATAGCACATCGTGTCATTATTGATTGTGATCGTATAAGAATTATTATCCACACACCGGACGATATATGTATTGTATTTCAGGGGGATAAGTTTGATGCTTTACCCCATACTATGTATGATTCTAAATGATATGGACAACTTATGGGTTGGTTGGCATGTCTCACCCTAGAAGAAGAAGGGATATTGAATATGAATTTTCCTCGGATAGTTAGTGAATATAAGGATGTTTTTCCTGATGAATTACTAGGATCATCCCCACACATGAATGTGGATTTTTGTATTTAGTTACATCCTAGTACATCATCCATTTCTATGACTCCACATTGGATGGTATCGATTGAATTACAAGAACCCAAGGTCCATATACAAGATTTGTGGGAAAAAAGTTTTATTAGACTCAGTACTTCACCTTGGGGTGCTCCAGTTTTATTTGCAAAGAAGAAGGATAAAACCCTTCGACTATGCATTGATTATCGATAGTTGAATAGGGTTATGATAAAGAATCAATATCCATTTCCAAAGATTGATGATTTATTTGACCGGTTAAAAGGGGCACAAGTATTTTCCAAAATAGATTTTCGTATTGGATATCACCAGTTGTAAGTTGGGGAGGCTGACATTTCTAATACAGCATTTAGAACACGGTATGAGCATTTTGAGTTTACAGTAATGCCTTTTGGATTAATGAATGTGCCAGCAGCATTCATGGATCTTATGCATAGAATATTTCAGCCATATCTAGATTATTTTGTTGTGATTTTTGTGGATGATATTTTGATTTATTCTCATTCCGAAGGAGAACATGAAGATCATTTACAAATTGTTCTCCAAACTTTGAGAGAACATAAGTTGTATGCCAAGTTTGGTAAATGTGACTTTTGGTTGACAGAAGTAAAATTTTTGGGACATGTAGTATCAGCTATAGGTGTCTTAGTGGACCCTGAAAAAGTCAGGGCAGTCATGAGTTGGGAGAGGCCAAATTTAGTTTTTGAAATACGTAGTTTTTTGGGATTGGCTGGGTATCATAGAAGATCTATTGAGAATTTTTCTAGGTTAGCTGCTCCAATGACTAGATTGACCAGGAAGGACATCAAGTATGAGTTGACTGATTCATGTGAAAAGGCATTCCATGAATTGAAAATGAGGCTTAATTCAGCACCTATTCTAATAGTTCCAGATAGGGGGTAGAAATATACAGTGTATTGTGTTGTCTCGAAAGATGGATTGGGATGTGTTCTGATGCAATTTGAAAGAGTGGTAGCTTATGGTTCAAGATAGTTAAAAATCATGAGAGAAATTACCCCACACATGATATAGAATTGGTGGCTATAGTATTTGCTTTAAAAATATGGCACCACTATTTATATGGGGATAATCTGAGGTATATTCAGATCATAAAAGTCTGAAATATATCTTTACACAATGAGATCTTGACATGAGACAAAGTCGATGGGTGGAGTATCTAGAAGATTATGGTTTTACTTTGCATTACCATCCATGTAAGACAAATGTGGTGTCTAATGCACTTAGTCGAAAGTCACTAGGTGCACTAGCTAGTATAGCTTCGTGGGAATGGGATATGCATGAAACTGTGGGATGATTCAACTTACAATATAGTAGTCAAAGTCAGGGTGTTATCAGGAGTTTAATATCTATACATTCACTATTAAATAAGGTAATTGAGATGCAGAAACAAGATGCAGAAATATTATCTATAAAGAACCGAGTAGAGACTGGTGCGTGCGATGAATGTTGGGCTATTCATATGGATGGTAGTCTTCGGTTTAGGCAATAGATTTTGGTTCCCCCTATAGTAGAATTGAGAGAGCAGGTTCTTAAAAAATTTTACTATTCTCATTTTATAGTACATTTAGGTGACACAAAGATGTATAATGATCTTTGTCGCCAATATTACTAGAATGGGATGAAGAAACATATTGGAAATTTTGTTCGACGATGCCTCAAGGGTCAGCAGATAACGGCTGAGCATCAGAGGCCAGCAGAATTACTTCAGCCTTTGCAGGTAGTAGAGTGGAAATGGTAGCATATCACGATGGATTTTGTGACTCACTTGCCACGGACATCATGAAAACATGATGTTGTGTGGTTAATTGTCGACCGGCTTACAAAGTCCGCACATTTTCTAGTAATGGGAATGACCTTCACACGCAAGGAATTGTACAAGTTATACATATGAGAAATTGTTTGATTACATGGAGTGCTAGTATCTATTGTATCGGATAGAGATCCTCAACTTACGGCTCATTTTTCGAAGAGTATTTAGAAAGCAATGGGAACACAGTTGATAATGAGCACTACTTTACATCCACAAATAGATGGTCTGTCGGAAAGAACCATACAAGTTTGGAAGATATGTTGCGAGCATGTTGTCTAGATTTCAAGGGTAGCTAGGAAGAACATCTGCCTTTGGTCTAGTTTTGGCTATAATAATAGTTATCAGGTAAGTATCCAAATGGCACCATATAAAGCATTGTATGGAAGGCCATGTCAATCTCCAAGTTGTTGGGGTGAGGAGGGAGACCGATCCATCATGGGTCTAGATGTGATTAGAGATACCTCAGAGAAAGTAAATTTGATACGACAACATCTTCTTACCGCAAAAAGTTGAGAGAAAAGTTATGCTGATAGATGAAGATGACTCTTAGAATTTGAAGTGGGAGATCATGTTTTCTTGAAAGTGATGCCAAAAGGGGAAGTAATCAGATTTGACAAGCGTGGAAAGTTATCACCAAGATATATTGGGCCTTTCAAAATACACGAGAAGGTGGGGCTGGTTGCTTATCGATTGGCATTACCCGCCACATTTTTCTGGTGTCCACGAGATATTTCATGTCTCTATGCTTAGAAAATATATTTCTGATCTAACTCATGTAATGGATTGTAGTGAACTAGTTATTGATGCAAATGGAACATTTAAAGAAATGCCAATGCAAATCATTGATAATCAAGATCAAGTTTTGCAACTCAAACTATGAAACTAGTAAAAGTGATATGACAACATCGAGAAATAGAAGAAGAAACATGGGAACATAAATACACGATGCGTGTTGCTTATACTCTTTTATTTGAAAATTAAGGTATGTATTTTAGTAATTTAATAATTATTAACTTTAGAATATGTTTATAAGTGCAAAGGTGTATTTATGAGAATTTTTGGGATGAAATTCTTTAAGGAGGATAGAATGTGAAATCCCGAAAAAAATGAATATATAACTAACATAATTTGATTTCTGGAAAAAAGAGCAAAATAGTATTTTGCAATAAGAGAAAATAACCTAAAAATTTAGAGCCATAATGATAAAATAGATGTCGTTATTGAATTCGTCTTGGAAAATATAGCTACGGTGTCAATTTTGGTTAAATTCTGAGAAAATTAGGAATTTGTTATATTTTTATTTAATTAAATAATTATTAGAATATTAAAAAAAATTGTGCTCGACCAAAAGACCCACGCCATGTCATCCGCACATGGTTGTGCCTGTGTGGGCAGTTCGTCGGCTGTACATGTGTCAATCTAAAAAAAATATTATTAATTAATGATAATAATTATTAAAAAACATCAAGAATCCGAAAAATGGGAGAAGGCTAAAAAAATGCTCGGCACCAGAGTGCGATACAGTACAAAAAAATATATATGTGAATTTTTTTAATCGTACGGATTATTTGGAATCGGAATGAAATAGTTCAAGAACTAAAGTTACTCCACACGACGAGATATTCACATTGATATTAATTTATAGTTTTTGTGAAAATTTCTGAAAGGTATTGGTTTTCTCTTATCAAAATTTCTTTCTATTTAATGGCTAGAAATGATCATGTATTATATTCAATTCGAATATTAGAAATTTTATTGGAAATAATAATTGGTGAAAAGTTTTGAATATTTCATTAGTAAAAATTAGTACATGACAAATTAGATTTAGATTATTATAATTGTGTCTGGAACATGGGTTAAATTGAAAATGGCATAATTGCATTTCATATGCACGTGAACATTCCATATACATGGGTGGGTGCATGATATATATATATATATAAGGTATATGGATGGTATTTAGCGAACTCGAATTGGGACAACGTCTAGACTAGTTGCGCGTGATTTTATTTGGTACATGGTTATTATAAATTGTGAACTTGAATAAAGACAATATCTAGGCAGAGTTATGGTGGTGATATTCTCAGAGTAAATCCAAGAAAATCATATTTTATTTGCATAAATATCCAATATATATTTTGGAGGTCCATATTTTTCAGAAATATTCCAAAAAAATAAATATTTCTATAGATATATATCCAGATATATAATATGTCACACTTGGTTTGGGCATGTGTGAGGGAGTCGTTGGGACTCGAAAATATGTGCATATAAATATTTCATTCATAATTACATTCATATAAATATTGTACTTGAGTGGGTGTTGATATATATTCATGATGTATTACGTGCACTTAGGTAAGGATATCTCTGAAAGAGTTTACCTCTACTGAGTTTTGCTTACTCCATTTGTGGGACCCCTTTTTATCTATAGGTCCAGGATAGATGACAGATCCACATACGGGATCACACATGTGATTGGAAGTTATTGTGGCTTAAATAATATGTTGTGTGTTTTCTCTCTTTCGCTGAGCAAATAAAATGTAAAATGAAAAAAAAATGTATTGTACATTTGAGAAAATTTTATTTTATTGCACATTGTATTATGTGATGGAATGAATGGGAACCCATGGGGGATGACATCAAAAAAAGAATAAGAATAATAAGAAGAATAATAATATAATAATATTATTATTATTATTATTATTAAGAATAATAAGAAGAATAAGAAGAAAAGAAAAAAAAGAAGACAAAAAAAAAGTAGAATAAATAGAATTGAAGAATAAGCAGAATTAGAAGACTTAGAAGAATATAAAGAAAAAGAAGAATAGAAAAATAAGAAGATAGGAAGAATAAGAATAATAAGAAAATAAGAAGAATACGTGGAATACGAAGAAATTAAAGAATAAGAATATTAAGAAGAATAAACTGAATAATAAAATAATAAGAATAAGAAGAATAAGATAATAAAAAGAATAACACTATAAAAAATTATCTATTTCGCTATGAAAACTTAGCTAGGGAAAAATTCCTAGCTAATTTGTGATGATTAACTAGGGAATAACATGAGTTAGATTTTACATTGAATTACAAATTGTGATGGATTTGTGACCAATTATAGTTGGAAACTTTGATTAAAAAAATGTCCATAGTTAATTTTATTTTAGATTTTCGTGCAAAAAATGGCATCAATTTTAGTAACATATTTATAGATGGATTTTTCCTAGCTAATTTGATCGAGATAAAATCCGTCGCTAAATAGTTATCTCAAATTTTCTTTTTATGATTTTTTATTAATTTCAAGTGATATGTCCTTAAATGAAAATTTTAACACACATATATGCATTTAGCTAGGGAATTTTCACTAGCTTTTTGGGTTGGGGATTATTTCCATAGCTAGTCTATACTGATTTTTTTTTATTTTTTATATGTTATTTGTTTTAATATTGATATAATTTGTATATTAAATGATTTTCATGGTCTAGGTATGAGTGATCCTTAAAAGACACATTATCCTCATATAATTATAATAATATGATATTATAAATAAATACTTTCAAAAATATATAAATATGAATAAAAATTTATATTTAAAGTCTAAAATAATTATTTTAATGATTATAAAATTTTAAAAAAATTATCCAAAAAATTTTTCTAAAATTTTTAATTATGAATTTTTAAATTTTTGTATTAAAAAATATTAAATAATTAAATCTATAATTATATTCATTTTAAAGAGGTTTTGATAAATAAATAAAAATAAATAAAAATTTCTTCTAATAAAAAGCTAAAATAATTAATTGTATGATTAAATAAAAATATTTATAAAATATCTGAATTAACGAATAAACAAGTAAATATTTATTTTATTTAAAATTAAAAATAAAATTTTTATGATTAATGGAAACTTTTTAAAAAATAATTTGTAAAAGATTTGAAATTTTAGAATTATAAAAAAAATTAAAGAATTTTTTATAAAATTTAAATGAAAATAAAATGATAGTTAAAGATAAATACATAGATATTTTAATTACATAAAAACTTGATGATTTAAAAAAATATATCTTTATGTGGTTATAAAAAAAACACTTCGAGTATTTTTTTAGGTTTAAAAAGAGTTATTTAAACCATTTATAATGATATTTATTTGTCTTAAAAAATTCAATTTGCCTCTAATCAGATTTGAATTCATGTTTTATTTTTTTCCCCTACTAAAATTTATAAGAATTAAACAATTGAGTAACATTTTTACTATTAGATATTTACTATTCCATTTTTATTAAAATAATAAATATAACTTTTTTAATAATTTTCTCACTTTAAGTAATTTTTGGAATTTTAATAATTATAAATTATATCAAATAATATAAATTTTATGCTTTAAAATTATTACATATTATATTCATAAAAAATAATTCAGATTTTTTAAAAATTTTTAACTAATATATATATATATATATATATATATATATATATATATATATATATAATATATATATATCTATGAAATACTTTTTTATAATATCAAAATATTTTATTTATGAAATAATTATAAATTTATTTAAAAACTATAAATAATATGATCTATTAAAATTTTGTATAGTTATACATTTATATAATTTATTTATGGTATATTAAATAATATCTTTTTTTAATTAATGAATTAATATCAAAATTTTATTACTAATTATTAGTTTTCATGGTTGTTAGTAATATATTTTTTTCTTCATTTTTATAGCCATTAATAAATTTATTTATTTCTGAAATTAATTTCATTAATTAATAAATATATTAAAAAATATAACTTTTAAAATTTCAATACTTATTAACCAAACATTTTTATTTTATGAAAAAATTTCATTTCTAGTTAAATAAAAATATATTTAATTTTTTAATTTAAATTAATAAATAATATAATTTTTATTTACTTTTTAAATTTTCTCTTTTTTTCTATATATTTACTTCCATTTTTTTTATTTGAGCTTTCTTCAAATATAAAATGCTAGGGCAATGCATTCAACACTTAAACAATTTTTCATATCTTTGCGAAGAGAATAATCTCAGTGTTTAAAGTCAATAGAGGTTTCAAAGAATGTGGTAATTATGCTTTTTAAATGTTTAAATCTACATGATAGCTCGGCTGACATTATGAATTTTACTAGAAATTAAATGTCTTCTTCTCAGATTCATAGCTTCATGGTTTTGGTTGTGTTTTTATGTTCGTCGACAAGGTTAATCAAAGCTTCATATCGGGAACCAATTAGAAGCGCAATAATAGATTCATGCATCCATGTCACTGATAATGGCAGAGTAACCATTAATAGAAAAGTAAGCACATGCAAGTACTAATTCATCTCTCTCCAAACTCCTTGATAGTTTTTTACCTGTTTGTTGATTCTCATCCTCATCTTCTATTTATATGTATTCTTCATCTTCATGCTATATGGTACCTTAAATCACCATGATCACTTAAGGTATGACTCATTTTAG
>JAREIK010001963.1:195000-226157 GCA_029783825.1 Sapria himalayana | reverse complement strand
ATCTATCTATTTATTATTAGTCTATCTACTAATCTATCTAGCTATTTATTATTAGTCTATCTATCTATATCTCTATCTGTCTATCTGGTATTTATTTATTGGTTTATTTTTTATCTATCTACTTGTCTATTGGTCTATATATCTTATCACTATCTCTCTATCTCTCTATTTGTGTATATATCTATCTGTCTATCTTTCTAAATGTCTATATATCTATTTGACTATATTAATATCTATCTATTTGTGTATATGTTTAACTATCTCTCTCTAAATGTCTATATGTGTGTGGTGTCTATCTATTTATTTTCCTTTCTATCTATCTATCTATCTTTCTTTCTTTTTTTTGTCTGTCTGACTATCTATTTGTAAATCTACCTTTCTGTTTGTCTATTTTCTTTTTGTTGATTGTGCTCTATCTTTTTGTCTAACTTTCTTCTTTCTATATGTGTGTTTGTCTGTCTCTCTATTGTCAATTTGTATGCTTGTCTATCTATCTATCTATCTTTATATCTATCTATCTGTCTGTGTATTTATCTATCTATCTATCTATCTATCTATGTGTCTATATGTCTATTGTTTTATCTATCTATCTTTCTAACTTTCTATCTATCTAGGTATAGTCTATATGTTTATCTGTTTATCTGTCTATCTGTCTATATGTCAATCTGTCTATCTATCTATTTGTATATTTGTCCACCTGTCTATCTATCTATCTATCTCTTATCTCTATATATGCCTATCAGTCTATCTGTCTATATCTTTATTTTGTATATCTGTTTATCGATTATCTATTTATCTAGATACTTTTCTACCTATCTATCTGTGTATCTATATGTCTGTCTATATATCTATCAGTTTATATGTATATCTTTCTATATTCATATATGTCTATTTTATCTATCTTCCTTTATGTCTATCTATCTATCTATTTATCAGTATATGTATCTATCTATTTATCTATCTGTTTGTCTATTTATCTATCTATTTGTCATTTTGTCTAACTATCTATCTTGATATATACTTATCTGTCTATTTGTATATCTATCTATCTATGAGTCAATCTTTCTATATATGTTTATCAGGCTTTTTGTTTCTTTGTCTTTCTGTCAATCTATCTATTTGTCTATCTATCTATCTATCTATCCCTATCTAACTTTCTAACAATCTATCTATTTATTTTTGTGTATTTGTCTTCTATCAATTTGTCTATCTGTCTATCTATCTATCTATCTATTTCTATAGATCTATCCATCTGTCTGTCTGTCTATCTATATAATTGTTTATCTATCTGTTTGAATGTTTGTCTACCTGTATATCTATTTATCTATCCATCTATCTATCTATCTATATATCTATTTATCCATTGATCTATAATATTTCTGTCTATCTCTATTTTGTTTAATGTCTATCTGTTATCTGTCTATCTATTTATCTTTCAATTTGTCTATCTATCAATATGGTCTATCTGCCTATCTTTCTATCATTCTTTAATGCTATCTATTTATTAGTTTATCTCTTTATATATCCACTTGTCTATGTATCTATCTAATTATCTGACTATCTTTCTATCTATCTATCACAAAATCTATATATCTTATATTTGTCTATTTGTCTATCTATCTATATGTCTATCTATCTATTTATTTGTCTATCAATCTATCTATGTGTATATGTGTCTATCTATCTATATATATATATATATATCAATCAATCTATCTATCTATCTATCTAGTTGTCTATCTATATATATATGTCTTTCTATCTTTTATCTATCTTGTGAATTTCTATCTATCAGTCTATCTGTCTAACTATCAATCAATCAATCAATCTATCTATCTATCTATCTATCTATCTATCTATTTATCTGTCTATCTGGCTATCTACCTTTTTGTCTATCTGTCTATCAGTCTATATATCTTTGTGTCTATTTGTTTATCTCTACATAAGTCTATATGTCAATATGTATATCTGTCAATCTATCAATCTGTCTATATCTTTATCTATGTATCTGACTACAATCAATCTATTTATTTGTCTATCTGTCTATATATATATACTATCAGTGAATATGGCTATCTACCTATTTGTTTATCTGTTTATTAGTCCTGTCTGTCTATCTGTCAATTTGTCTTCTCTCTATCATTATATATGTATATATGTCTTTCTGTCAATCTATTTATATGTTTGAATGTATTTCTTTCTATCTATCTATATGTATATCTTTTTATCTGTCTATCTTTTTATATATCTATCTATCACTCTGTCTATCCATCCATCTTTATATCTGTCTATTTGTCTATATATCTATCTGACTATCTATCTGTATATCCTATTTGTCTATCTATTTGTCAATCTTTCTATCTGTCTATATGTCATCTATCTATCTTTTTATTTGTCTATCTCTCTATATTGTCTAAATATATATCTATCTTTCTGTCAATCTATCTATATGGTCTAAATATATATCTGTCTATCTATCTATCTATTTGTCTATCTATCAGTCTATTAGTCTATCTGTCTATCTTTTATCTATATATTTGTTTGTATGTCTATTCTATTTATTTATTTATTTATCTATATATCTATTTTTCTATTTGTCTATTTGTCTATTTTTTTATCTGTCTATTTGTCTAACTATCTATTTGACTATTTATCTATATGTCTATCTGTAAATATGTATGTATGTCTATCTGTCTGTATGTCTATCTGTCTATCTATCTATCTATCTATCTATAAATCAGTCCAGCTATCTGTAGGTCAATCTATCTATCTGTCTATTTTTTTATCTGTCTAACTATTTATTTGTCTATCTATCTTTTATCTATCTGTCTATTTGTCAATATATCTTCTATATATATATCTATCTATCTATCTATGTATCTATCTATCTATCTATCTGACTGCCTATCTATCAATTTGCCTATTAGTCTATCTATTTATCTCACTATTTGTTTATCTATCTTCTATATATATGTCAATTTATCTATCTATCTATTTGTTATCTGTCTATTTTGTCTTAGTCTATCTATTTATTTATCTATCTATATGTCTATCAATCTATCTATCTCTCTATCTATATAGATATCTATTTATCAAAATTTCTGTCTATTAGTCTATCTATCTATCTATATATCAATATGTTTATTTTCAATCTATCAATCTGTCTATCTGTCTATCTCTCATTCAGTCTATCTGACTTGTGTCGATGTATTTATCTCTCTATCTGTCTATCTGTGTATATGTCTATATGATATCTATGAAACTGACTATTTATGTATCTATCTATTCGTTTATTATTTGTCTATCTATCTATCTGTCTATCATTCTATATGTTTATATGTCTTTTTGTCAATCAATCTATCTATCTAAATATCTATCTGTCTTTCTATGTATCTGTTTATCTCTTTATCTGTTTATCTGCCTATCTCTCCATCTATCCCATTTATCTATCTGTCTATATGTCAATATGCCTCTCATTATCTGTCTATTTGTCTATCTGTCTATCTGTCTATCTATCCTTCTTTCTATCTATTTTTCAATCTATCTATCTGTCTATTCATCTATTTATCTATATGTTTATTTGTCTATTTGTCTATCTATCTTTTTGTCTATCTATCTTTTTGTCTATCTGTCTTTTTGTCTATCTGTCTTTTTGTCTATCTGTCTTTTTGTCTATCTATCTATCTATCTATCTTTCTATCTATCTATATGTCTATCTATCTATCTATATATATGTATATCTATCTATCTATCTATCTATCTTTTTATATGGTCTAAATATATCTATATTTATATGTCAATCTATCTATTAATCTAGATATCTATTTATCTTTCTTTCTTTCTATCAGTCTATCGGTCTGTATGTCTATCTATTTATCTGTCTGTCTATTGGTCTATTTGTCTATTTGTCTATCTGTCTATTTATCTATCTGTCTTTCTATGTGTTTGTCTGTCTTTCTATTTTTCTATCTATCTATCTTTCTATCTATCTATATATCTTTCTATCTATCTATTTTTCTATCTATCTATCTATCTATATTTTTTTTTCTTTCTTTCGTTAATTCTTTCTATCTATATATCAATATATCTATCTTTCTTTATTTATTTTATGTCCTTTTGTCTATCTATCGATCTATCTATTAGTCAATCTGTCTATCTGTGTATCTATCTATTTTCTATCTTTTTATCTATCTGTCTATCTATTGATCTATCTATCTATCAATATATCATTCTATTTGTCTATCTGTCTATGTATCTAACTATTTATCTATCTACCTATCTATCTATCTATCTGTCTATCTATCTATCTGTCTATCTATCTATCTATCTATCTATCTGACTATATGTATATCTGTCTATCTGTCTTCTATCTATCTGTATATCTATTTGTCTATCTATTTGTCTATCTTTCTATGTGTCTATCTATCTATCTATCTATATGGTCTAAATATATATCTATCTCTCTGTATATCTATCTATATGGTCTAAATATATATATGTCTATCTATTTATATATCTATCTATCTATCTATCTATTTGTCTATTAATCTATCTATCTAACTTTTATTTATTTATTTGTTTGTATGTCTATCTATCTATATATCTATTTATCTATTTGTCTATTTATCTATTTTTATACCTATCTATTGTCTATCTATCTATTTGACTATATATATATGTCCATCTGTCTATTTTTTATCTGCATGTCTATTATAAATCTATCTAGCTCTCTATAGGTCTATCTATATATCTGTCTATCTATCTATTTGTCTATCTATATATCTGTCTATCTATCTTTGGTCTATCTGTTTTATTTGTCTATCTGTCCATTTGTCTATTTGTCTATCTATTTATCTATCTATTTGTCTATCAATCTATCTTTCTTTCTATATATATAGATATCTATCAATATGTCTTTATATTATTAGTCTATTTGTCTATCTATCTGTCTATCAATCTATATATCAATATGTTTATGTGTCAATCAATCAATCAATCTGTCTATCTGTTTCTCTCACTATCTGTTTATCTGACTACTATCGATGTATTTATCTTTCTATTTGTCTATCTATCTATATGTCTATATGTATATCTATGAATCTGGCTATCTACCTATCTGTATATTCATTTATTATTTGTCTATCTATATGTCAATCTATCTTTCTGTCTATTATTCTATATGTTTATATGCCTTTCTATCAATCTGTCTATCTGTCTAAATATCTATGTCTTTCTATGTATATGTCTATCTTTTATCAGTTTATCTATCTACTTGTCTATCTTTCTATCTGTCTATTTATCTATCTCTTTATCTGTCAATATGACTCTCATTATCTTTCTATTTGTTTATCTATCTATCTGTCTATCTGTCTATCTTTCTTTCTTTTTATCCATTTTTCTATCTGTATATTTGTCTATCCGTCTATCTATCTATTTTTCTATTTGTCTATTTGTCTATCTGTTATCTATCTATCTATCTATTTATTTATTTATCTATCTATCTATGTGTTTGTCTCTCTATTTATATGTCTATCTATCTATCATCTATCTATATGTTTATTTGTCTTTCTGTTATCTTTTATATGGTCTAAATATATATCAATCTTTCTGTCAATATCTATTAATCTAGATATCATCTATCTGTCTTTCTATCTATCTATCTATTTGTCTGTATGTCCATCTATATGTCTGCCTATCTATTGGTCAATTTGTCTATCTGTCTTTCTATGTGACTGTTTGTCTTTCTATTTTTTTATCTGTCTGTCTATTTATCTATCTATCTCTCTATCAATCTTTTTATCTATCTATCTATCTTTCTTTCTTTTTTTCTTTCGTTGTTTCTATCTATCTATCTATATATCTATATATCTATCTTTCTTTATTTCTTTTTCTTTTTTTGTCTATCTATCTATCTATTAGTCAATATGTCTATCTATGTATCTGTCTATTTTACTATCTTTCTATCTGTCTATCTATATATCTATTTGTCTATCTGTATATCTATCTATCTATATATCTATCTATCAATCAATATATCATTCTATTTGTCTATCTATCTATGTATCTATCTATTTATCAATCTACCTATCTATCTATCTATCTATCTTTCTGACTATATGTATATTTGTCTATCTGTCTTCTTTCGATTTGTCTATCTATTTGTCTATCTGTATACCTGTCTATCTGTATATCTGTCTATCTATCTATTTATATATCTATCTATCTATCTATAAGTCTATTAGTTTATCTGTCTATTTGTTTATCTGACTATATATTTATCTAATATCTATCTACTATCTATCTGTCTTTCTGTCTATTTGTCTATCTGTCTGTCTATTTATCTATCTATATGTCTATCTGTCTATCTATCTATTTACATATCTTTGTATATTTCTATCAGTCTATCTGTCTTCTATCTATTTTTCTATCTATATATCTATCTGTATATATTTCTATTAGTCTATCTATCTTTTATCTATCTGTATCTCTATCTATCTATTTGTCTATCTGTCTATCTATCTATCTATCTATTTATCTCTCTATCAGTCTATTAGTCTATCTGTCTATCTGACTATCTTTTTATCTATATATCTATTTTCTATCTATCTATCTATCTCTATGTCTATTTGTCTATCTATTTATATGTCTATATGTCTATCTATCTACCTATCTTTGTATATCGCTATCAGTCTATCTATCTATTTGTCTACCTTTCTATCTATCTATATGTCTATTTTTCCATCTGTCAATCTGTCATTCTATCAATCTATCAATTTGTCATTCTATCAATCAATCTATCTGTCTATTTTCTATTTGTTTATTTATCTATCTATCTATCTGACTATTAGTATATCCGTTTATATCTATATATCTACCTCAATCCTTTGCTTCCTTGAAAAGTTGCAACCTTGTAATGTCTGGCGCTAATACTTAGCATAAATTAAACTCACGGACACATTTAAAACATGCTAAGCAGTATCAAAAAAGGATAGATATTACCATTTCGACAACCAAATATTTTCTAATAAGAGCTTGCAATCACATCGGACATCATTGCATCTGCATGAAATCTCGTGGAACATTCTACAGATCTTTTATGGCTAATCCTTTTTGAAACACACAATCTGGGAGGATAAAAGCACAGGGCAATGATGAACATGAAACACATTGTGTCCAACAAGAGTACAAATACAGGGAAATGTTGTTGGTAAGATACCTTAAGTGGGGCCATTTCCTATGATAAATCGATGTAAAATCCTTTGCTAGATTGGCACTCCTTTAATACAGAACTCAGCAGAGATCAAATCCATGTAGCCTCATCTTTGAACTATTAGCTCCCAACTACATAGAATGATTGTAGTTATAGTTATGGGGATGAAGAATAACCGTATAGCGTAAAAATGATTTATACCTTAAGCTAATTATGGTGATTTAAATTATTGTATAGCATGAAAATGAAGAATACTTGTAAATATAAGATGAGGATTAGAATCAGCAAACATGCAAAAAACTCTCAAGTAGTTTGGAAAGAGATGCATTAGTACTCCCATGTGCTTACTATTATATTAGCAGTTACTCTGCCATTATCAGTGACATGGATACATGAGTTTTATATTGCGTTTCTAACTAGTTCCTGATATGAAGCTATGATTAGCCTTGTCGACGAAATAAAAATGGAACCAAAACCATGAAGCCATTAATCCGAGAAAAAGACAACTAATTTACCAGTAAAATTTATAATGTTCACCAAACTATCATAAAGATTTAAGCATTTAATAAGTATAATTACCATATTCTTCAAAATGGGTATTGACATGAAACACTTGAGATTATTCGCTTTGCAAAGATAAGAAAAATTGTTTAAGTGCTTAAATGCCTTGCCCTAGCATTTTTATATTTCAAGAAAACTCAAATAAAAAAAATGGATGTAAATATATAGTTAATTAAATACATTTTTAATGAAATTTATTAAGTAAAATAAAATAAAATTATAAAAATTTCTAAATTTATTTTTAAAAAATTAAATACATTTTTTTTAACCATAAATGATATTATTTACTAAATAAATAATGTATGGGTAATAGTTAATGAAATTTTAATGGTTATTTTTTTAATATTATTTATTAATTAATGAAATTAATTTCAGAAATAAAAAAATTTATTAATGGCTTAAAAAGAAGAAAAAAAATATTACAAATAACCAAGAAAACTAATAATTGGTAAACAAATTTTCATATTATTTCATTAATAAAAAACATATTATTTAATATAATCAAAAATAAATTATATACCCACATGGAGATATTTTTTTTAATCATCAAATTTTTTTGGATGTAATAAAAATATCTATGTATTTATCTTTAAATATCAATTTATTTTCTTTTAAATTTTATGAAACATTTAAATTTTTTTTATAATTCAAAAATTTCAAATATTTTAATAATTATTTTTTTTAGTTTCCTATAATCATTAAAATATTTTTTTAACTTTAAATAATGTAAATATTTACATGTTTATTCATTAATTCGGATATTTTTGTAAATAATTTTTTATTTAGTCATTCAATTAATTATTTTAGATTTTTATTAGTGTAAATTTTTATGTATGTTAAATTATTTATTAAAATATCTTAAAAAAAGATTATAATTATATATTCATTTATATAATTTTTTTTACAAGTATTTAAATTTAATAATTAATAATTTTAAAAAGATTTTCTTAAATAATTTTTTTAAAATTTTATAATCACTAAAAGTATTATTTTAGTCTTTTTAATATAATTTTTTATTCATATTTATATATATTTTAAATTATTTATTTATAATATCATATTTTTATAAGTGAGTAGGAGGTGTCTTTCAAGGATCTCCCATCCATAGACATTGAAAAACCTTTAATATACAAAAATTACATCAAATATTATAACAAATAATATATAATAAAAAAAATCAATATAGATTAGCGATGGAAATAATCTCCAGTCCTAATAGCTAGAAAAAATTACCTAGCTAAATGCATATATTTTCTGAAATTTTTTATATAAGGACTAATCATTTGCAATTAATAAATAATCGTAAAAAATTTCAAATAATTATTTAGCGATGGATTTTGTCTCGATCTAATTAGCTAAGAAAATTCCGTCACTAAAGTCATTAAAATTGCTATCATTCTTTGTGGGAAAATCCACGATAATATTAATAGGGACATTTTTCAATCGAAAATTTACATTTTTAATCCATCACAAATCCATTGCAAATTTGTAATTCAATGTAAAAGCAACCATCTATTGCTATTCCCTAACTAATCCCTCACAAATTAGCTAGGAATTATTTCAATATCTAAATTTTTATAGCTAAACAGACATTTTCTTTAAGTGTTGTGTGTATATGTGTCTATCTATCTGTCATTTAGTTTGTAGATCTATTTTTCCAACTATCTATCTATCTATGTAGCTATCTATCTGTTTATCGATCAATCTATCTATCAATCTATCTACCTATCTATCTATGTATCTATCTACCTATCTATCTAGTTGGCTATCTATCTATCTATATGTGTATCTGTCTACTTGTCTGTCTGCCTATCTGGCTATCTAGCTAACTAGCTATCTGGCTATCTATCTTTCTATTTAAATGTTCATTTATCAATCAATATATCTATCTATCTGCCTATCTACCTATCAGTCTATCTATAATCTATCTATATGTCTATCTATTTATCAGTCTATCTAACTATATGTCTATCTATCAATCTATATTCTGTCGATCTATCTATGTGTCCATCTGTCTATTTGTCTATCTATATATTTTTCTATCTATCTATTTGGCTATCGGTCTATCTATCTATCTATTTATCGATCTATCTATCTATCTATCTATCTATTTGTCTATCTATTTATCTATTTGTCTATCTATCTATCTGTATATCTATCTATTTATCTATTTGTCTATCTATCTATCTATATATATTTATGTGTATCTCACTATATGTATATCTATTAATCTATCTATCTTTCTATCTATCTATCTGACAATCAGTCTATTTATTTATTTTTGTCTTTCTATCTTCAGTCTATATGCTTATTTGTCTATCTGTCGATCTATCTATTTGTCCAAATATTTATCTATCTATTTATTTATTTATCTGTCTGTCTATTTTTTTATCTTTCTATCTTTCTATCTGTCTATCTATATATCTATCTATATGTTTAACTATAAATCTATCTATTTGTCTATGTGGCTATCAGTCTGTCTATATGTCTATCTATCAGTCTATCTATCTATCTCTCTATTTTTCTTCTATCTATCTACCTATTTGTCTTACTGTCTATCTGTCAATTTGTCTATCTGTCTATCTATCTATGTGGTCTATCTATCTATCTATTTGTTTCTTATTTTATCTCATTATCTATCTGTCTATCTAATTATCTAACTGTCTTTCAATCTGTCTATTTATGTATATGTCTATCTGACTATCTATTAATCTATCTATATATTTATATGTCTATCTGTCTATTTGTCTATTTGTATATTTTTCTATTTGTCTATTTTTCTATCTGTCTTTCAATCATTCTGTCTTTTGTCTAAATATCTATCTATCTATGTATTTGTCTATCTATCTAAGTATCTTTATATATATATATATATATATATATATATATATATATATATATATATATATATATTGAAAGTTAGACAGATAGATAGATTAATAGATAAATTGATAGACATATTGATAGATGACTTGATAGATAGTTTGATTAATAGATTGATAGAAAGATTGATTGACAATGGATAGACAAAATGATAGGTAATTAGATAAGCAGATGGATAGATGGATAGATAGACAGATAAATAAATATATAGATAGATATAACAGGATATCGAGAGATAGATTAATAGTCAGATTATTAGATAGATAGATAGAAATATTATAAGATAGATAGATTTATAAATAGATAGACAAATAGATAGAAATCTATATAGATAGATAGATAGCAAGATAAATAGATAGATACAAAATATATAAATAGATTAAAAGAAAGATAGATAAGCAGGTAGATGGATGGATAGATAGAGAGACATAAAGATAATAAGATAGTAAGATAGATAGATAGACATATAGATAGACATATAGATAGATAGATAGATTGAAAGAAAGATAGATAGATATACAAAAAGATAGAATGATAAATAGACAGATATATTGATAGATAGATAGGTATATAGACATATAGATATACAGAAAGATAGAATGATAGATAGAGATAGAGATAGATAGATATATAGATAGATAGCTAGATAGTAGATACATAGATTGACACATAGATAGACAGAGAGATTGACATGTAAATAAATAAGTAGATTGACAGATAAATAGATAGAAAAATAGATAGAAAGAAAGACACATAGATCGATAAATAGATAGATATTCACATAGATAGATAGATAGATAGTTAATACATAGATTAATACACACATATAGATAGATTGATATAGTGATAGATAGACATATCTATATATACTGATAGTTAGACAAATAGATAGACAGATTGATAGATAGAATGATAAAAATATTGATAAAATAGTGATAGACAAATTGATAGAGAAATTACTAGATAGAATGATGGATAAAAAGATAAATAGATACATAGATAGATAAATATTTAGATAAAGAGATAGATAGATGGATAGATAGATAGATAAACAGATAGATTGACATATTATTATTTAGAAACATAGATAGATATATAATAGATAGATAGATAGGTAGATAGACAAAAAGATAGATAGATGGATAGATAGATAGATAGATAAATAGATAGATTGACATATTATAATTTGAAACATAGATAGATATATAAATAGATAGACAATGAGTAGATAGACAGATAGATTGATAGAAAGATAAATAGATATATAGACAGACAGATATACATATAGATAGATATAGAGATAGATTCATATATACACAGATAGAAAGATAGACAGATAAACAAATTGATAGATATATAGATAGGTAGACAGATAGATATACATATAGATAGATAGATAAATATATAGACAGATCGATAGAAAGATAGAAAGATAGATAGATAAATAGATAGATAGATAAAAGACAGATAGAATGACAAAAAGATAGGCATATTGATAGATAGATAGATATATAGATTGACATACAGTTTGGCAGATAGAAAGACAAGCAAATAGATATACAAATAGACACAAAATAGATATATATATATATATATATATATATATATATATATAGTTAGTTAGTTATATAGGCAGAAGAACAAATAAGCAGGCATATAGAAAGATAGATAGACAAAAAATTGGCAGATAGATAGACATACAAACAAAGAGAAAAACAAATAGACAGATAGATATACCAATAGAGAGAAAGAAAAATTGTTCTATACATAGATTTATAGACATTTAAATAGACAGATTGATAGAAAGTTAGATAGATAGATAGATAGATAGACAGACAGAAAGACATATAGATATATAGATAGACATATAGATAGATATATTGATAGATATACAAATAGATAAAAAGATTGATAGATAGAATGATAGAAAGATTGATTAACATATAGATAGATAGATTGATAAATAGATTGATAGGTAGATTCATAAATATATAGATAAATAAATAGATAGATAAATATATAGAAATATATATAGATAGATAAATAGATAGATAGACAAAAATAAAGAGAGATAGAAAGACAGATAGATAGATAAATACATAGATAGATAGATTGATAGATAGACTGATAGACAGATAGATAGATAAATTGACAGACAGATCGATAGATAGATATATAGATAGATACACAAATAGATAGATAGATAGATAGATAGACAAAAGGACATACAAACAAACAAATAGATAAAAAAACTGATAGTTATACAGACAGACAAATTGATAAATAGATTGATATGCATAAAGATAGATAAATAAATAGACAAATTGATATATAGATTTATAGACAGATAGTTAGACAAATAAATAAATAGATAGATAGATGAATTAATAGAAAGAAAGATTGATAGACATATTGATATATAGATTGAAAGGAGATTGATAGACAGATAGATTGATTAATTGATAGTCAGACAGATAGATTGATAGATATAAAGACAGACAGACAGATAGATAGATAGATAGATAGATTGTTCGATTGATTGATTGATTATTAGATTGATATATCTATTAATAAATAGACAGATACATAGACACATAGATAGATAGATAAATAGAAATATAAATAGAAAGACAAATAGATATACAGATAGAAAGACATATAGATAGACAAATAGATAAATAGATAGATAGACAAATAGATAGATAAAAATATTGACAGATAGATAAACCAAAAGATAGATAGATAGATAGACATATATATATATATATAGTTAGTTAGATATACAGATAGACAAATAGATTGATACACACACACACACACACACACACATATACATTCAGATAGATAGACAAATTGATTGCCAAATAGATTGTTAAAAAATAGATAGATAGATAGATAAATAGATATATAGATAGATAGATAAATAAATTGATATTCATATAGATAGACAACGAGATAAACAAATAGATAAATAGATAGATAGAAAGGTAGATAGACTGATAGATAAGAATATAAATAGATAGATGGATAAATAGAGAGGTAGATAGATAGATGGATAGATAGATAGACACTTAGATAGATACACAAATAGAAAAACTAATAGATAGACACAGATTGATAGAAAAATAGATTAATAGATAGATAGACAAATAGATAGGCAAACAAATAAACAGACAGAAAGATAGGTTGATTGATATACAGATGGATATATAGATCGATAGATTGATTGATAGACACCTTGATAGAAGACATATAGATAGATAGATAGATATATTGATATGAAGATAGATAGATAGATAGATATAAAGATTGATAGAGAGATAGATAGAAAGACAGATAGATAGTCAGATATACACATAGATAGAGACAAATAGTACTACAAGAAAAGCCCAAATAGCTAGTGAAAATTCTCTAGCTATATGGGCTTTTTTCATCGCTAAAACAATATAATGACGGAATAATGATGAAAATGATCCCAAGCTAAAAAGTTTTTAACAAAATATAAACGAGAAAATATAATTTCCTAGCTAATTTTCTAACGACAGAATTTCTTTAGCTAATCTTTTTTCCCTTGCTAATTTTATCATAATTAAGAATAGTAATTAATATTTTCAATTGAATATATACAAATAATTCTATATCTAAATTAATGATGAAAAATTATCTAGCTATTTTCATTTGAATGCTATTTTTACAATTTTTTTTATTAAAAAATTGATTACATATTTATAAATTTTTATATTAAATTAAATAAAAACATATACTATAAACAATTTTTTATGATTAACAAAAAGCAAAAGTAGTTCATAAGTTTTTTGATACAATTGTTACATAGTTAAAAAAAATCTTCATCCTCATATTTTTTAAAACGAATTCATCATCCTCATAATTAATGATGCATTTATGCTAGGCTCTCCTATATGGCTTCTCTACCAGAACTTTATTTGCTATCTGTCTCGTTAAGGCTACTAACTGTGACTCCATATAGGACATCTGTTGTTGTATTACATTTGGTACTACTCAAAAAAATTATTTTGAACTTCCACAACAATATAATTATTAAAAATGAAATCATGAAAAAAATCCAAATATTATAAACTAATGATAGTCACACTCTAAACACAAAACAAAAGCAAACACATGTGTATGAAAATATTACTTAATTTCTAGATGTGTTGGTTGACCAAAACCAGTAGCTAAAGCATCTACAACAAGTTTATCTCCCAATTTCAAGCTATTTACCAATTCCTATTCATTCTTTTCAGGGGTTGCATATACAAAAAAGTACTTATCATCGGACATGTTCTAGTCCTTGATCAATGCTTCCTCTACAAATGCAGATAGAGGCTTAGATTTTTTACCGAGAAGATGATGAAGTAAATTTATGAAAAAATAATCAAGAGAGAA
Organism: Sapria himalayana; assembly: GCA_029783825.1. Lineage (NCBI taxonomy): Eukaryota > Viridiplantae > Streptophyta > Magnoliopsida > Malpighiales > Rafflesiaceae > Sapria > Sapria himalayana. Next base: position 211,096 of record JAREIK010001963.1, on the reverse strand, counting down.
AACTTATCAAACAAATTAACAAACCAAAAAAATAATTAAATAATATAGTGTAGCCAGAAGAAGTAATTAGAAATAAATACAAAAATGAGAACTAGCATTCAATGAGAAATTGAATCATGCAATTTTTCTAAGATATGGGTTCCCAGGTCCAATCCAACACCATGTTCTTCCCTTCAATATTAAGGATCAAGACACTCACTGGAGCCACTAAATGTCTAACTCCAACCTCATTAGCTAAATCATTTTATTATTCCGAGACACCACACTTGTATGTCTCATTTTCCTTAATGAAGATGAATATTTTTTCACCTTATCCAATAACTCAAACCAAGCAAAATGAGATGATGCCATCAATTGAATAAATACACAAAATGATACACAAACTGATTATCAACTTGTTTTTTTAAACAAGCTTACTAACACATAGAAATAATAGACACCTGCTGTGAGGTGATAACAGAGAGACATAGTAAATTCAAATGAGAATCAGCTGAACAAACAACTAGACCAAAATGGAAGAAAAAGAAGGGAGCTTAACCTGTCCATCATGCACCCTTGTTGTTGAGCAACATAACCAATATCAAAATGGCCATCTTAATAGACAAACAAATACTAGCAACCCGCACGACAATTGGAAGGTGGGCTACAACAATTTGTATTGGCTCACAGTAAAAAAAGTAATCTGGCATTCTTCTGGTATCATCTGGCTCTCTTCTTCTTGGTGCAGGCTCAAACTACATCAATTTTAAGGGCAACCTACTAGGTTTTGTGTGTGTATATATATATACACACACAACCATGATATTGATTTAGTTATTTATATGTTATAGAATGCCAGATGAAATATATAGATAGCTAGACACAATAGAATTTTGTTATTTATAACAAAATATATATGTTATTTGTGTATATATATAGACATAAACATGATATTGATTGGACACACAAATATCTCTAACATAGCCGAATTCCTCCTCATTCCGCCATTATCTCTTGATGCCGATTAAACAAAAATTCATTCGAGGTTTAAGTTTTAATTTGTTAATAATTTGTGGTATGTTCATCGATTATTGTTGGATTGCTTAATCGAAGAGTAAGCATTATTATTCTATTTTTTTCGTTTCCAAATTTTTTTTTAATCACCATATGGTATTCTTGGATAAAGTATAAAAACTTATGTGTATAAATGCTTAATGCTTTTGTGATATAATGCATTGTCATTGTGTGGATTATGATGCTTGGATTCTGTTTTTATTCTGATGCGTTCATCGATTATGCATTGTCAAATATATATACACAAAATATCATGATAGCTAGACACAAATAATATATATACACAAATATATCTGGCATATATATATTTTGATATATATATATGATATATCAATTTTGATATATATATACACAAATATCATGATATTGATATTCTATTATTTGTGTATATATATTTTATTTATATAACTATATATTTTGTTTCAATCAAATCAATGTTTGTGTGTGTGTGTGTGTGTGTATATATATATATATATCTATCAATCTATCTATCTATATATATATATCGATCATTCTATCTATCTGTCAATCTATTTATATAACTATCTATCATTTTATTTGTGTATATCTATTACTATCTATCTGTCTAGCTATCTATGTATTTATCTGACTATCTATTTATATATCTATTTATCTATCTATCTATTTATCTATCTATCTATTTATCTATCTATCTATCTATTTGTCTATCTGTCTGTCTGCCTGCCTACATGTCTTTTTATTTATATGTCTATCTATCTTTCGTTATATCTACCTATTTATATATCTATATATTTATCTCTATATAAATCTAACTCTTTATTTATCTATCTTTCTAACTATCTATCTATCTATCTATTGTTTGTCTGTCTTTCTTTTTTTCTATCTGTATATCTATTTGTCTATCTATCTATCTATCTTTCTATCTAACTATCTATTTATCTTTCTATCAATCTATCTCTATATCTATCTGTCTATCTATCTGTCTATCTATCTATCTATCTATCTATCTATATTTCTTTCTATCTATTTTTCTATCTATTTAACTATCTATCTATCTATTTGTCGAATAATCTGGCAATTAAATTATTTATTTGTCTCTCTATTTTTTGTATATCCATTAGTCTATAAATATGTCTATCTATATATCTTTTAACCAGTCTATCAATCAATCTATCAATCAGTTTATCTATATGTCTATCAATATGTCTATATATTAGTCTATAATTCTATCTATCAATCTTCTATCAATCTATAATTCAATCTGTCTATCAGCCTGTCTATGAATTTGTGTATAAATCTTTTTATCTATCTTTATTTTAGTTTATCTGTCGATCTATCTATCTATCGATCAATTGAACTATCAATCTTTTTATGTATCTATCTATCTTTCTTTCTTTCAATTTATTTGTGTATCTATCTATCTATCTATTTGTCTATCTATCTATCTATTTGTATAAAAATCTATCGATCTATCTCTCTATCTAGTTGTATAAAAATCTATCGATCTATCTCTCTATCTATTTATTAATCTATATTTTTATCTATCATTCTTTCAACTTGTCTATCTATTTCTCTCTCTATCAATGTGTCTATCAAAGTGTCTATCAATCTCTCTATCAATATGTCTATCAATCTGTCTATCTATCTTTCAATCAATTTGTCTATCAATTTATCTATTAATCTATCTATCAATAAGTGTATCTAATAGTCTATCAATATATCTATCAATATGTCTATTAATGTGTCTGTCAAACTTTCTATCAATATGTCATTAATCTTTCTATCATTTTATTTATTAATCTATTTATCTATTTGTATATCTATCAACATATCTATCTATATGTTTATCTATCTATCAATCTTTCTATCTTTTTATCTATCTATCTATCTATCTATCTATCTTTCTAACAATCTATCTAAGTGTCTATAAATCTATGTATTAAACTATATATCTATTTATCTGTTTGTTTATCTATCTATCTATATGTTTGTCTATCTCTTTGTTTGTTTGTTTGTCTATCTATCTGCCTATATTTTGTCTGCCTATCTATCTATCTTGCCTCCATGCCTAATTGTCTGCTGACCTAATTGCCTGCCCATATGTCTGTCTATCTAGCTTACTATCTATCTATTTGGCCACTATTTGTGTGTCTGTTTGTCTATCTATCTATTTGCCTTTCTGTTTGTCTAACTATTTGTCTATCTATCTGTATATCTAAATATCTTTCTATCAATCTATCTACTTGTCTATCTATCTATTTGTTATCTATCTATCTATCTATCTATCTATCTTTCTTTCTTTCTATCTAACTATCTATCTATCTTTCTTTCTATTGGTCTATCTATATGTTTATTTTTTATCTATCTATATATCTATATGTCTATCTATCAATCATCTATCTATCTATGTATCTATCTATCTATTTATCTATCTATGTATCTATCTAATAATCTGTCTATCTATATGTCTATCTATCTATGTATCTATCTATCTATTTATCTGTATATCTATCTATCTAAATGTTTGTCTATCATTAAATCTTGTTATCTATATATCTTTCAAACATTTTATATATCTATCTATCTATCTATTATCAATATTATTATCAATCTATCTATTAATATGTTTATCAATCTTTCTATCATTCTAACTATCAATCTGTCTATATATATATATATATATGTCTATCAATCTAACTATCTATCTATCTATCTTAATATTTGTGTGTCTATTTGTCTATCGATCTATTTATCTTTCTATGTTTCTAACTATCTATATATATATATGCCTATCTACTTGTCTATCTATCTATTTATTATCCATCTATCTTTCTATCTATATATCTATATGTATATGTATCTGTCAATCTATTTGTCTATTTATCTGTCGATCAAACTATTTGTCTATCTATCTATCTATCTATCAATCAATCAATCTATCTATCTATGTGTCTATCTATCTTTCTATCTATTATTATATATATTTATTTGTCAATCTAGCTTTTTATCTATTTATCAATCTTTTTGTCTATCTATGTGTCTATCTATCTATCTATATATATGCTTATCAATATGTCTTTATTTTTCTATTTATCTGCTATCTATATGTCTATCATTCTATCCATCTACGTGTCTGTCTGTCTGTCTATTTATTAGTCTATATTTTTGTCTATCTATTTATCGGTCTATCTATCTATATGTCTGTCTGTCTGTCTGTCTATTTGTCTGTCTATCTATCTGTCTATCTATCTGTCTATCCTTCTATATGTCTCTCTATATGTCAATTATTTATCTATCTATCTTTGTATATATCTTTATATTAATCTATCTGTATAACTATTTGAATATATTTCTAACTTTCTATCTATATATCTTTATTTTTATCTATCTATCTATTTTTTTATCTATCTTTCTATCTATATATATGTCTATCTAATTTTAAATCTATCGATCTAATAATATTTCTATCTTTCTATCTAATAATCTGACTATCTATCAATCTATATATCTATTTATTTATCTTTCTATCTATCTATATATCTAACTATATATCTATATATTTATCTATCTATATATCTATTTATCCATCTATCAATCTGTCTTTCTAATAGTCTATCAATTTGTCTATCTAATTTCTTTTAATTTATTTATCAATTTATCTATTAATCTATCTATCAAACAAACTATCAATCCATTTATGAATCTATCTATTATTCTGTCTATCAATCTATTTATCAATCAATCTATCAATCTGTTTATCTTTTTATCTATCAATATATCCATCTATCTATCTATCTTGCTATCTATCTATCTATATTTTCTTTATCTGTATATCTTTATTTCTATCTATTTATATATCTTTCTATCTATTTGTATGTCACTCTATTTATCTAGCTATCAATCTATCTGTCTATCTACCTATCTATCTATGTATCTACTTGTCTATATATCTGTCTCTCTATCTGTCTATCTATATTTCTATCTGTCTATCTATCTATCTTTTTATCTACATATCTTTCTATTTATCTATTTACCTATCTATATATCTTTCTATCTATTTATCTAACTATCCATCTATTTGCCTATATATCTAATAATATGTTTATCTATTTGTCTATCTATTTGTCTACCTACCTATCTATCTATCTGTCTATCTATCTATCCATCTATTTATTAATCTGTCTATCAATCTATCTATTAATCTTTAAATCATAATGTCTATCAATCTGTCTATCATTATGTTTACCAATCAATCAATCTATATATATATCTTTATGTCTATAATTCTATTTATCAATTTGTCTATTAAATTGTCAGTTTATATGTCAATTTGTCTTTCTTCTCTATTTATGTATTTCTATTTGTTTGTTTGTCTATCAGTCTATCTATCTATCTGTCTGTCTGTCAATCCCTTTGTTTGTCTGTCTATCTATCTACCTACATGACTATCTACCTATTTGGCAAGCAGCCTATCTGCATATTTGTTTGTCTGTCTATCTCTCTACCTATATATCTTTCTATTTCACTTATTTGATTTGTCTATTTATCTATTTATATATATATATATATATATATTTATCTATCTATCTATCTATCTATCTACTTATTTATTTTTCTGTATAATTATCTGTCTAACTATCTTTCTATCTATCTATCTATCTTCTATCTATTTATCTATATATATTACTATTTATCTATCTACCTATATCTTAATCTTTCTATTTATCTATCTATCTAAATATCTAACTAACTAACTAACTAACTATCTGTCTGTCTATCTATCTATTGTCTAATAATCTCACTATCTATTTGTCTATCTATTTCTCTATCTATTTGTCTATCTATCTGTTTATTTATATGTCAATCTATCTATCTATCTATCTATCTATCTATCCATATATCTATCTATCTATCATTCTATCTATCTATCAAACCATCTATCAATATGTCTTTCAATCTATCAATCATTATGTCCACTACAAAAAATTGTCAATTTATATTGTGAAATTTAGCTAGGGAATAATTCCTAGCTAAATAGTGAGTAATTAGCTAGGAAATAGCATGGAATTTTTGATATAATATTGAAATATAATTTTTCAAGGATTAATGATGATTAGGGATGGAAATTGCTGACAAAATTTTTGTCAATTTTACTGACGGATATTCTCTAGCTAATCAAGCGATGGATTTAGCGTCGGAATTTCCCTAGCTAATTAGAATGAGAGATTATCCGCAACAAATTTTTTTTCTAAATTTCCTTGATTTGAAAAGCGGGGAATATAGCAATGGAATTAGCAACGGAATTATCGATGGATTTTTCGAGCTAATTAGATCGTGACATAATCCGGCACTACTTTTCGTTGATTTCCCCACAATTAAATGCAGGAAATTTAGCGACAACTTCTCACTAGCTAAGTAGATCGAGACATTATCATTATATGAATGTTTTTTTTCGAAAAGAAAGAGAGAAAAAGCTAAACTGGACTATGTGAGCGACGAAAAAATTCAGACTCTTCTTGTTCCCAAGTAATATTATCATTGATCTTCTCCTTCAAAATACTATATACATTTCTCTGTCTCTCTCAATTTCATTACCAATGAAAAAGTTTGGTTTATACAGAATATTTGGTTTTTATTTTTTTTATTTTCCTCCAATTTTTTTCTTCTTTCTTTTATTTTCACATCACTTATATGATGTTAACTCTCTGCCATTAATTTAACAGCAAATGGTTAGTGTAAACTTTGTTCGTTAACTGTTTAAACAATTAGGGTTTTATAGATTTTTAATATAAAATGTACATTTCCTTTTTTGTTTTTGTAACTTTAAACAAAATTATGCTTAATGTATTCTGCTTCTGTAACTTAATAAAAAATTATGTTTAATGTTTTCTGCTTCTGTTACTTAATAAAAAAAGTATGCTTAATGTTTTCTACTTCTGTAACTTAAGAAAAAACAAAATCAATGTTTATGAGTTCTATTTTTTTTTTCTCCAAAAATACTATAAACAGATAATATTATTTATAAACTTTTATACATTTATATAATCATATGACATTATATATAAATGTCTATACTTTAATATATATAAACATATTACATTATATATAAACGTTGATATGTTTTTTATACATATGTATAAATGTTTATAAATATTTTACACCATTAACATAAAACTATCTATTTATATATTTTTTTATATAACATTTATTTAACATATAAAATATTTATACATTTTTATAAACATTTATAGAACATATAAAATTTTATATAAATATAAAATATTTATAATGTTTATATAAATGTGATATATATACTATATACTATTTATAAAAGTGTTACAAATATATAATTATATATATGTACCAATTATAAAATATTTTAAACACAACATTATATCTAAACACTTGTATATTTATAAAAGTGTGAAGTTTTCTTTAATGATTATTCTTTTTAATGTTTAATGGATTTCGAATCACCAGAAAGTGTGCTAGCTTTTAAAGTTGTTTATATATTTATTGTTTAATACTTACTCTTCATTGCTTATCTTATATGTAGGAGCATTAGATTTGTGGTAACACTTTCTACCCTTACTTAGCAAAATGAAACTATATCATTTTTTAATGTCTAGTTATTTTACTTCTTCGAACCCTATCATTCATCATGAGTTTGTGTACCATGGTCATGGTGAGTTACATTTCATTGCTCATTATTTGCTTACACGAAAACATGATATACATTCTTTGATAGTTGAATTAGAATGTCTCTGTCATTCCTGACATGTTAGGATGTTAATGAGAGATTTAGAACAAAGTCGAACTTTGAACCAGCAAGCATGAAAAAGGCTACAAGAGGGTACAAGAAAGATGAGATGGTTGGCTTTGCACAACTTTCACAAAGTATTGATCTTTATACATCTTTTTCATTGATAATATTAATTGGGGACAGATAATATTACTTGTGATTGAATATTTCTTAGCATCTTTTTCATGGAATTAAGAGATTGAATTTATCTCTTTTTTTATTAAAAAAAAGAGACAAAAATATACAAGTAAACTAAAATTATAAAAATTAAATAATTTAAATAAAAAAAATGAAATAGAATTTTTTTAACCATAAATGATATTATTTCATAAATAAATTAAATAATAATATATAATAATAAAGTATTTGATATATATATATATATATATATATAATGGTTATAAATTTTTAAGAATTCAATTTATTTTTTATGATATAATATGAAATAATTATAAAGGAATAAAATTTCATATTAATTGATATAATTTATAATTTATATAATTTTAAAAATTATACATTTTTGTAAACATTTATATAACATATAAATTTGTATATATATATATAATATTTATAATGTTTATATAAATGTGATATATATACTATATAATATTTATAAAAGTGTTACAAATATATAATTATATATATGTAATATTTATAAAAATATTTTAAACACAACATTTTATATCTAAACACTTGTATATTTATAAATGTGTAATGTTTTTTTAATGATTATTCTTTTTAATGTTTAATGGATTTCAAATCATCAGAAAGTGTGCTAGCTCTTAAAGTTGTTTATATATTTATTGTTTAATGCTTACTCTTCATTGCTTATCTTATATGTAGGAGCATTTAATTTGTGGTAACACTTTCTACCCTTACTCAGCAAAATGAAACTATATCATTTTTTAATGTCTAGTTATTTTACTTCTTCGAACCTATCATTCATAATGAATTTGTGTACCATGGTCATGGTGAGTTACATTTCATTGCTCATTATTTGTTTACACGAAAACATGATATGCATTTTTTGATCGTTGAATTAGAATGTCTCTGTCATTCCTAACATGTTAGGATGTTAATGAGAGATTTAGAACAGAGTCAAACTCTCAACCATCAAGCATGAAAGAGGCTGCAAGAGCGTACAAGAAAGATGAAAGGGTTGGCTTTGCACAACTTTCATAGAGTATTGATCTTTATGTTTACCCCCGAAGCGATACCATAATCACCATACTTGCTAAGCATATATTTTTTAAGGGCATGACTGTCAATGATAATCACCCCAAATTGTTAAAGCATATGAGAGCTAAATTGCCTCTTTTAGTGACAAACCTCACTACTCTCTTGATTCTTCTCAAAGAATTTGCAAAATAGCTAATTAATCCCTTCATGGTGCTAGTGGAAATACTGACATCAATTCCATGAATATCCAATTGAGTCAACCTCATTCTGATCATTAGCCTTTTACTTCGATATACTATCTTAGGCTCACCAACTCTCACTTAATGACAGAACAATCCAAAATTTCTTCAATTTATGATTCATCCTCACTCCCTGCATTTGCAAGACTATGACAAGTCGACACTACTTCAACAATTGGTAGGCAAACCATTGGAGTAGCTCCTCATGTTCATCTGGCTGCCTTTCTTTCATTAGGTTATGCTGGTAGAAAAGAAATGGCTGCAAATGATTACGATGATCTTCCTAACTTTGATTTTGGAACTGCTTATGATACTTCTATTTCTTTGCGAAGAAAAATGTTGAATGCTACGACTCGATCCCAAGAAATATTCTAGTGGTGAATTTGATAATTTTGATTGTTCATTGACCAAGTCCTTGACACCATTCAAGTCAATGGAAACTCCTCAAAGTGTGCCATATTATTTTTGCTTTGAAAGGTTTCCTCCGCTTGCACTACATATAGCTAGGGATAATTCCCTAGATAAATGAGCATTTTCAGTCGCTAAACGGGATATAGCGATAGATTATCGATGAATCTGTTTCCTATCTAAAGTGGTTTTTGCTATATTTTAGTGACAGAAGTGTCCCTAGCAAAAAAGTTAGTGACATAAAAATTCCTTGCTAAAAAAGAAAACTTTAATAGTTAAATTAGAAAGATAAACGAGATATTCCGTCACTAAACAAAAATAACGACACATGATTTCTGAGCTAAAGTGCTGGTCTATAAATTTTACCGATGGATATAGTCCCTATTTATCGATAGTACATAAAATATAATATATCCATTTATTGATGTTGTTTTCTCTCCCTCTGATCCTCTGATCATTATTTTTATACTACGACAAAGTTGTCCGAGTCATGGCACATTATGTCAATTGAAAATCCCATCACTAATAGAAACTATAAATGAAAATTATAAATTAAAAAAAATTAATTCAATTACTTATTCTAATACAATATTTTAAATAACTAAAACAAATAAATAATATATTTTATTACATCTTATTAATCAATATATCTACCGGCTGTGCATAAAGTATAATCTATCAATGCATTGATGTTGCTTTCTCTCCCACAGCTCCTTTGATCACCAACTTTTAGCTGCGAAAATGCTCTCCGAGTCCTGGTGCTTCATGTTTTTTTAAATATGTCTTTGTTTATTCAAGCTTCATATAGGAAACAATGTGGTACCATATCTATACGAAATTTAAACCACCAAATCAAAAATAAATATATAAATAAAACTATGCTTTGATAAATATATATTGTTGCAGTAAATATGTACATATATTCTAGCATTTCACTCATACATATATTACTGCAGTATATGTACATATAAACTACAGTAATATGTGTACATATATACTGAGTACATATATATACTTAGTATATACATAAATAAAATACTATAGTATTATATGTATGTATATACTGACTATATACGTATTTATATACTACATTTGTTACCATTGCTACTACTCTCGCTACCGCTGCCACTCCTGCAGCAGCTGCTGCTGCCACGGCCGCTCCCAATACTACTGCCACTGCTTATGTTGCCACTGCTGCTATTGCTGATGCCAGTGCTGCCGCTGCTACTACCGTTGTTGCTACCATAGCTACCGGTGCTGCCGCTGCTATCCCTATCGCCACGACTACTGCCACTACAGCTACCGTAGCAATAGCGGCTGCTGCCATTGCTGCCGCTGCTACCGCTGATGTCGCTTTTGCCGCTACTATTGTTGCTGCCGCTACTGCTGCCATTGCCACTTTCACTACTGCCACAGGCACTTTCGCTGCCGCCATTGCTTCTTCTGCTACCACCACTACTACCACCACTACTGCTGAATATAGGCTTTTATATACTTATTATAGGCTAAAACTCTACACAAAAAATTCAGAGACACTTAAACATATTTACAGATATATAAAAAAAAATATTATAGGCATGAACAAACACAAATTAAAGTTGATTGTCATATCCCTTCAACCAAAATCCAAAAGATGTCCAGCAAATAATGTTTAGAGATAAAGAGAGTGCAAAAAAAAAATATTTTTAGAATAATAAAGATAAGATAAGCTAGCCATCTTTTTGATAAAGCTGAAATTGGTAAATATGGGACTTATGCATTGGAAGGACCGTGGTAATGTATGAATGCTTTGAATCAAAATTTTTTATTTTCTCTCACATAATGTGTCCTGCATAGATTCATAATTTGATTTATCAGAAAAGCAAAGAATAAAACCAGAATAAAAAAAACTTGAAACCTACAAAAAAATATCATAATTATTTGTTACACAGACAAAGATAAATAACAGTTCAGAAATAATTTTTGTACTCAATCATCCTCATAATTTGTAGGGAATGCTAGCCTCTCCTACGAGGAATCAAAGCTGGATCTCAGAATGCTTTCTAATGCACCAATGCTTCTAACTGTGACTCCATATAAGACATCTGCTACTGCATTGCTTTTTTAATTTCTTTAATTTCTTGCATTTCTTCCATCAAATTATCTACTCATCCTTCTTTTTCATTTTGGTCTCCATATCTACAATACGTTCATTTGTTTCCAATGCTTGTTGTTTGATTGCCTCATCCACCATTGCTGAGATAGATGAATTAGAAGCATGACTACTACAACAAAATACCACTCCCTTAGAGTCAATTCTGTACACTCGCTGGTTCTTTCTACCATCACATGACCTTCATAATTGAACCTTCAACTTTTACCAACATAATAAGAACAAAATGATGATGCTTCTTCTACCAAATATGCATTGCAAATTGAACCTTCAACTTTTCCCTTGTTTCTAACATTCAACTTCAACTTACTAAGATTCCTACAACCACAATGTTAGGTTTCAATTTGATTAAATTACAATATTACTTAAAGTACGAAATAATAAAACACAGCAAATTATATGTATTTACCTCTCAAAAGGATACATCCACCTGAATTGCATTGACCAAATAATCCTTATTTCATATGCCAAATGTACCGGAAAATGCTCCATTGAGTCAAAAAACTCAGTGGTAATATCCATTCAAGCTTTCAAATAATAAGTGGAATATCATTCTATAGCCTCACCATGTCATCTATTTTGATTGTGGTTGTAGTTAGCTATTTGAAAAATAAACTTAGTTCTGTAAGGACCTTCCAAACACTTAGTGGAAGTAATTCAAAGAATGCAATTGGTATTAATCTCTGCATAAATACATGACAGTCATGACTTTTCATTCTAAATAACTTAAGATTATTCATATCCATGCATCTACCCATATTTGACACATCCATCAGGGAATTTCAAAATTTTAGCCCATTCACACAATATCTATCTTACCTTTTTATCAAGTGTGAGCAAGCTTTAAAGAATTTACCTGTTTCCTCATTCAGTTTCAATTCAGGTTTCTGACAGTAATCATTGAGCTCTTGTCTTGATTTTGAAGTATGTTTTGTCTTTCCGTCTACATTAAGGATAATGTTGAAAACATTGTCAAAAATATTCTTTTCAATATGCAAAAAATCTAAGTTATGACGAATTAAATTGGACTTCCAATAGGGCAAGTCCCAAAATATACATGTTTCTTTCAGCCAAATAATTTGCCTATTGGTCCATTACTTCTAGTAGCATCCTTTTCAGTTACCTTCTTCAAACCCAAACTATAAATCTCTGTAATAATTTCATCTCCTGGATGAACTACTAGTGCAACTTTCATCACAATTTTATTTTTTTTTGAAATGTAGTTCTATTTCTTCGAAATGGATCATTCGTAGGTAGAAACTTACGATGGTTATCAAACCATGATTATTTAACACTAAATTTGAGGGTAAATGCATCAGAATTTGTCATGCAATACGGGGATGTGAATTGTCCTGTAGTACTCTAGTTAGACAACATTGAATATGCAAGAAAGTCACTTACCGTCGACATAAGGGCTGCCCGCATTAAGAAATTTTGCTTCTTTGAGATATTATATGTATCCACTCCAACATCCCATAAATGATTTAACTCTGCAATAAAAGGCTATAAGAAAACATCTAGCATGTCACATTTCGACTTTCTGCTGCAAAATCTTGATGTATATAATTAAAATGCTTCTAAGCAGGTGAATCTTATAGATAATGCATTACCCATTCTTCAACCTCATGCTCGGAATTCCACCTCATATCATTTGTTGTATCATTTGATGCATATAGTCATTGTAATCGAAGAATTAATGGAAAATAATACATCTTCTTAAAGACAACCTTCAATTTTTTTCGTATTTCTACAACACGAGGTGTCTTCCTAGATCGAGGATATTCACAAAATTTACAGCTAATTAAATTAGTATCACCGCCCGAATATAACATGCATCTATTTAAACAACAATCAATTTTTTCAACTAATAGACTCATTCCTCGTAGTAACTTCTTAGTGTTGTAAAAGTAGTTAGTGATCAAATTATTATCCGAAACAATCTCATTCATCAGTTCTGTCACCTGATCAAATAATTTCTCAGACATATGATTTTATGACTTTATGCTCATTAGTTGAGCCACAAGTGTCAATTGCAAATGTGTTTTATAACTAGGCTACAACTTTTTATCTGCAGCATTAAGCATTTCATAAAATTTCCGAGCTTCAGGATTAGGTGGTTCATCCATGTAATCCATATTGAAGTCAGTACCAGCAGATTTGATGATCATTGTATGGTATGTGTTTGATGATTCTTCACGACAAGCAAATGATTCAATACCCTCATTTTGGTCAATAATCAGAGCAATTATACTTTCCTTATGATAAATCCAAACAAAATAATTTGGCACAAAGCCATATTTTACCAAATGATATCTTTTAGTGTTTGCATCACGAAAAGGGATATTCTAACTCTTTTGATGATTACATGGACATTTAATTTTTTCTTCATCCATTAATCTCAATTGACTACTTGCAAAATTGATGAAAGTTTCAAGCTCGATCAAAATAATATTCATTCAAAAATTTATTAATAAACCTTCTATACATCCACTGACAATCTGAGCTCATTTTGCCTTGTATATTAACGAAAAATTGCCCAATTATTATTATAAATAAAACATTCTATTACTTCAAAATATAGAAATAATAAAATAAAATTACTTACAGATAAATATTTAAAAAATAAAATATCATGAATATCGAGTAAATGTGATTGTAGAATCTACATTAATAGATAACATAATTTTAGTATGATAAAGATTAATAGATATCATAGTTATACTAGATAAAGGGTGCAAAGTATGATAATGCACAAGAAATGAAAGCAAAAAAAAGACATTTAATGTATGAGGGAGGAGCAGGAGAGATAGAGAGACATAGAGAGTGCAATGGTAGAATTAAAAATTATATAAAAGAAAATAAAATTTCTTCTATATAAACCTATCAAATATTATATCTTTTGTCATACATAAATTCATATTTGAGCCTGAGGTCCATGACATGGGATTAGGTAAGAGTACGCCCCTTATTTGTATTATACCAAATATGAGCCTGATCAACGGACATTCTCATGCTATGTGCTTACATATTGTAGATATTATATCTTTAGCCATTTTATTTTCTAGTTGGTGCAACAAAATAGTATTATCCCATATATAATTATATATTAGGATACATATAGTAAATGTTGTTATAAATAGTTACATTTAGTTTAACATATAATTATATATAGATATATGCATACAAGTAGTTATAAGTAAATATAAATAAATGTATGCAAAGTTATAAACAATTATATAGATTAACAAAAATGTATACATATATGTATACATAATTATTAATAAAGTTATATTTTATTATATAGAGTTATTAATAGTCATAAGAATATTTATATAATGTTATACACATATAGTTAAACATTTTTTGTATGTTTTTATACATATAATTATAAATATTGTTACATTTAGTTATAAATATAGTTACACATATAGTTAAACTTATATTTATGCATGTATGTATATATATTTGTTCATATAATTTCATATATTTATACATTTAGTTATATATAGGTATGAATATACTAAAATACAATTTTTATACTAATATATAAAAATGTATATTAAATATATGTTGTTAATTATATATTTAAATATAAGGTATACATTAATAATATAAAATTATGTATAGTTATATGTTATTATACATATAATATATATAGTTATAAAAAATTATATATCATTAAATATTTAGTTATATATATATATGTGTGTTCATATAAGAAGTTATATTTAGTTATACATAAATATATACAAAGTTATAAACAAGTATATAGATTTACATATATGTATACATACATGTGGTTATACATATAGTTACACTTATAGTTAAACTTATATCTATACATGTAGGTATATATATTTATTTATATAATTTTATATATCTATACCTATAGTTATGTATAGGTATGGATATAGTAAAATACATTTTGAATACTAATATATACAAATGTATATTTAATATAAGTTGTAAATTATATATTTAAATTTAGTTATGTATAAAGCTTTTATAGTAATACATATAATAAGATACAATTATTTATAGATATATGTTATTATGCATATAGTATATATCACTATATTTTTTTTAATATAGTTAAACATATAGTTATATATAAATATATTCATACAAATAATTATACATAAATTTATAAAGTTATAAATAAATATATAGATTTACATATATGTATACATACTTACAAATATAGTTATATTTAATTATATAGAGTGTTATATAGTTTTACATTTATTTATATATAGTCCTATAACTTCAATAAATATCTAA